>CM068959.1:21244407-21286086 GCA_035128595.1 Eptatretus atami | reverse complement strand
ACGTCTGAGTTAAAGTATGAGGCAGGAGCACCATCCCAGAGGGGAGAAGCAGTACTCCATCAGACTGCAGATGAAACTTTGTACACGGTTATGAACTCAGGTAGCCAAGGAAGGACTTTGCACGGACGTAGGATCCCTGTTGGCGACTGGTTTTGAAGAGCAGCTTGATATGTGGCTTTCCTAGGAAAGATCGTGGCAGATAGTGAACCCAAAAGCTTGAATGAAAGGACTTATTCAAAAGGATTATTGAAGAAGTAAATGGGGGGGGGGGGGGGGGGTCCAGATGGTCCTTTCGAAGAGACATGGTGAGTTGTCTTTTCCAGATATCCTTTTGGAGAGACCATTATATGATAATGATATACATTAAATCATGCAAAACTGCCTAAAGTATAACACGTCCACCACCAGAACGTACGCCCCACTCGCTTCTGGGTCAAACTGCTGTTAAAACATTCAAACCGTTATTTATTAACGGTTTTTACCTGCTTCTTTGTCTCTGAGCAATCACTGAAATGGGTTTAAATGGTTTCCATACATATATTTTAATAAGACAATTATATAAAATATCTCGTTAATAATATTTCTACTATCGTATTGTGTTTCACTAATCTATTGGTGTCGTTTTATAATCTCAAAGAAAACTTGTTTTAATCTGCTAACTGTAGCTCACTGTGTAGTAAACGTCTGACTCATTGTTTTAATCTATTGATAAGTTCAGTGTTGTGTGTGGTTGCTCTTCACACACAGTCCCAATTATTTCACCTGCAATCTGAACCATAGAAAACTTCTTCGGAATGTTCTGTCCAAGAAAGGAATTCGTACAATGTGGAATGGAAGAACATCTCGTTTTTATCAAAATATATTTGGTGGAAATTTATTATTATTAATATCGATTTGTAATTCCAAAAAATAAACTGAAGTGAGTGTTTGGTTTTCCTTTTTAATTCAAGTTGTTTTGGATTATATAGCATCATGAAGTTGATCAGATACAAACCCATCCTTCATTGCCACTAAATCATAATGAATATATAGATGTTTCCACACCTCGTGCAGTTGCCAATCATTCCTGCACATGTTCTGTACAAATCAGACTTGTACATGTGCAGGAACAAATTTACAAAGAAAGGGCCAGATCTGAACCCACTGATGGGTATCCCCACTGTCTGTGGAGTATCATGTTGCCCAAATGTAAAAAAAAAACTGTTGCTTCTTTATGGGAGTGTTTAAGGAAAATCGAATAATTTCTTTAAGTTTATTTTGAAAAAGACATGAATATTGATTTTGCTTTATACACCAGTTTGCGCTTTAAAAAATAACTTTAATGTATGCTTAATTACCCCTGCAAATGCTCTATCCCACCATTCTGTCCAATGTGGTTATGAGCTTGTTATGTGGTATACATACATACATATATGTATATATATATATATATATCACTCAGTGTGTGTGTGTGTGTGTGTATGTATATATATATATATATTGTCCACAGAGATTAATGTCACAAAAAATTAATTAACAAGACTTGGTGTATCATGGTTGGAGTGTCTGTACTGAGTCTGTGAGATCAGTTGTCACAAAACAGGCCAAGTCCTCCAAAAAACTTTAAAATTGTCCATGTTGCTTTTGCTTGACAGTTAGGTCAGGTATGGAGCAATGCACCAGAGCAGCGCATCGCTGCGTCCACTTTCCGCCTGTACTCCAGGGCCTCCGTCCGAGCCATCCCCCAGACAGATGCTTGGCCCATCTCCTCTCCTTGAGATGGCAATCACCCTGCTGCAATAATGAGGCACGTGGTCAGCCCATTGGTCTCCTCCACTCATGAGCTCCCTCGCTGAGAGAATCTGGTGAGCAGGATCAGTGTCAGGAAAACGAGCCACATGTCCATACAGCCGCAGCTGACACTCACAAGACTATGCAGGTAAAAAATTCTATTTGAGTCTCTCTCAGCAACTGCTCGTTGGACACAAACTCTGACCAGCAATAGCCAAGGATTCTCCGCGGAGACCTGGTACCAAAGGAATTAAGTCTCCATCTCAGATCCCTAGTCAGAGTCCAAGTCTCATCCGTAGAGCAAGATTGGAAGCACCAAGGACTTAATACTCGGACTTTTGTCCTCCTGCACAGGTGCAGACAGTACCACACCCATTATCCAGTGAACTCATGACTCCCCATGCCCGACCCAGACGTCTATTGACCTTTGGCTCACCAGCCAGCAGAGACATGAATATCACTGCCAAGGTAAGTGAATCTTTCCATGACCTCAACATCCTCACAAAAAAACAGCTACAGACAAGATAGCAGCATCCAAGATGTCATTTAAAGCCTGCACTCTTAATTTGAACCCAGAAACCCCTAATGCCAGCAGCTATGACTTCTCATTCAGCACCTTGAGGACTCCTAAAAGGATATCCAGAGCTGTGCAAAGATGACTGCATCATCTGCAAAATCAAGGTCAGAGATCTTTATATTCCCAAATGATGTACCACAGCTGATCTCTCTGATATTCTCCCCAGAATCCAATCCAGACAAGTGCTGAAAAAGTGTAGGGGCAGTGCACATCCAGACGAACTCCAGGAAACACTGAAAATAATCGGAGATGGTATCACCACAACTCACAGCACTCTCCGTACCAGAGCATCATTCAGACATTCAAATTGATCAGTTTTGCTGGAACCCCAAAAGACCAAGAATCCTCCAGAGGCATGCCGATTCACTGAATCAAATGCTTGCAAAATGAGCATAGGCTGCAAGCAGCACTGCTGAACTCTCATCTGCGTTTGGCAAGGAAACGAAGACCAATGATATGGTCAATGTTGACCTCTTTGCTGTAAGCCTGTCTGCTCTGGGTGCTGCTGCTCAAGCATTTTGTGGTGTACCCTATCAAGAATTATCGAGCAAAGACCTTGCCCAGCCTGAGAGCAGGCAATCACCCTCGGTAGTTGCTGCAGTCTTGGCGATCACCCTTCCCTTTCCAGAGGGAACAACAAGGCCCCTCTTCCAGTCAGTTGGATGATGCCTTGTTAGGCAGAGCACAGAAACTGCATACAATGACATGAGTAACAGCATTTCCTCCAGCTTTGAGAGTTCAGCATGGATTGCCACAGATCCCTGGAGCTTTACCCAATTTCAAACCGGTTCACTGCAGCTGTGTTTCCACAAACTATGATGGATCACAGTTGGTTTGAAGGTGAGCAATAGGGATAGTAACACCCCTGACACAAACTCAACAGCAGGTGGATCAGTCTGTTTTCGCTGCTCAAATGACCAGCCAGGTGGGCCTTCACTTCAGCCTATCTGTCAGGAGCCCAGCACCCCCACTCTAACTACAGTACATGGAGGGACAGGCTGAGGAATGCAATGCATGAATTCCCCTGTCAGCAGGATGAGAATCACTTGACCCATGTCATGCTGTACCCCATCACAGATTCCTATACTGAGGCTGCCTCCTTGTCCACCCTCATTGCACGTGCAGTTTTATGCCTCAACTCCCTGAACAGCTCAACTCTGCCATTAAGCCTGGCCTTGCAACTCTGGTCAATGATAACCAGTGTCCCTTGAGAGACAAAATTCTTCTTCACCTACGGTGAGTTCCAGGACATCCACCGGCAATGTCAAGATAGTGTCTTGAAGGCACTCCACAACTCCTCAGGATTCTCCAAAGCACCCAGACCCCCAATTCTTCACGCAGGCCTGTTCAAAAACTCCTAAGCTAACCTCTTCATCCTTGAGCTTGCCAACATCCAGCCTAGGCTGAGTTGTACCATTCTCCAAGATTTAAGCTGCAACTTCAGAGTTGCTACCACAAGCATGTGGGCGTATTGAGGAACGAGCACTTCCAATAGACCTTGCAGTCCTGGATCATCCTCCAGCGACCCAACAATGAACACATGGTCAATGTCCTTTGCCACACCTCCAGCGTTGGAATACAAAGCCCAGCGATGAGCCTGTTGGCGTTGAAAACCATGAACCAGCCACCTACATCTATGACTTCTTGCAAAGTCAAGAAACTTAGTGCTAATCTGGTTTACAGTTCCAGACCCATGAGGACCAACACGTGTTTCATAACCATCCCATCAGTTCCAGTCAATGCATTTAAATCCTTCTCAGACTGTAAAATTATCTTGCCTCGGGCACTGTCAACCACAGACTCAAGCGTGGCATAGAATGCATCCTTGACGGTGAGATCACTCTCCTCAGTCGGAACAATACAGAGATCAGGGAAAACGACACCCAAGGAGGGATTAATCCTTAGTCTCATAATACGCTTGTTTGACCAGTGTTACCTCAATTAACATTGGAGTCAGCTTATTGGACACAGCCACAGCAACTCCTTGGGCATGGTAACCATCAGAGCGACCAGACCAATAGGAGGTGTAAACCACCCACCATGATCATCCCACTATCTGGTCTCCGAACCTCAGAGAGTGATACAACACCGATGTTCAAACACTTGAGCTCCGGTGATAACAGAGACAGGTGATCACTATCTCTTCGGGCTAAGACATTCCAGGCACCCACCCAAAGGGACCACATAAGGTTACCGCAAGTAAGATCACTGTCTGTACACGACACCTCAGCACCACTCCAACAACACACTACCGCAATTTGACCCGGAAGGTTACCCGGTGGTTTTTCACCTATCATCAAAAGTGGGGTCCGAAAGCTTTGCCACAATCCCATCATCCAGTGAGCTGCTCTGGCAGAGGGAAGTTGCACAGGAGTTGCTTTCATGGAGTGGGTTTTCAATTTTCTTTGTGTTTTTCTTGTGTTCTGTGGAGTGAAGGGTTTTATGTAGCCGGAGTGCAAACTCCTGCCACCAACCTCCGAAAAAAAAGTAACTCAACTGCAGGAGAATCCGCAGCCACAGTTGGGCCACTAGATATGGATGGCCATGTGGTTCACAAGGAGCTCCTCCACCCTTGACAGGTTTTGTTTTTAATCCTGCTGGATTTATATATCATCCACCCTTCTCAACCAGGAAACCTGGTGGGAGATAGTTTGTTGCCCCAACCTGACGATGAAAACAGTTAGCACAGAGTTTACATGGTAACCTGTAGCAAGTCAAATCTATTCCGGCCTGATCAGTTGCTGATTGTTCAACATTTAAAAGGATAGAGCACAGACAAACAATGCTGGAAGGCAATGGCAAACCATTCAGGAAAACACTTGCCAAGAAACTGCTTCGGCAGTACCCAACTCTCTGTAAAAGTATGGTACATCAAAATAAAACACTCTGCACCATAAAGCACTGAGCATTAGAATGGTCATGGAATTGTTGAAGGACTTTTCCAGGATTCATGCCAAGAGGCTTTATGCACAAGGATGTGCAGAACACATGATTGCACGTTTCCACTTAACATATTGCCTCATGCATTATCGTTCAGCATGGCACACATGCACCTTTGGTTTTAGATGTGACATGAGTCATTCTGAAACATTTGAAACATTCCTTCCTTTCTCATTCTGAAACATTCCTGAAAACATTCCTGTTCATTCTGAGACACACCTGTGTGTGGATTATCCAAAATATATAATGATTTTATTTTATTTAAACAATCTATTACAATACCAAGTCTGTCAGAAAATGAGAGGAATCAAATCATTAGACATTTCAAGCAGGATCTTGGCATTTGCCATAGCTCAGTCTCTTTCACATGAGGAGAGGAATTGCTTATGACCTCAAAAGATGTTATCAAGCTACTGGATCAACAAGAGAGATGTCAAGGAGTGGTGTACTGATAATGACTCCTATTCAGGACGAATACATTCGCACACCATCTATGCAATCGTTTCAAACTGCCCAGAGTACTGAAAACACACTCCCAATGGCCTTGATGCAACGATTGCTGCCAGAGAAGACATACCCGATATTGAGATGGTTACTTTCCATGTTCGACCATCTGTGAAAGTATTTGCCACAACGCAGCATTAATTGATTAGGTCACAATGAAACGACATGTAATTATTCAGCATTTATCTTTGCTTTGAGGTTAACACCTCGTCTGTGTCCCATGATGTCAGATAAATAATTCAATCAACAACAATCACGTGTTGGTTTTTCATGGCAGCGAGTATATTTACACAATCAAAAGAGCAGTGTTAACACTGCACAGGAATTTAGTTCGGCATCGTCTGGTATGTTGTGTACAGTTTTGGTCACCACATCTGAAGAATTAGGACATAGCTGCCATGATGGGTTCAGCGTAGGATGAGTAGACTGATTCTGAGGCTTGTTAGACGAAGCTGTGAGGACTGCTGAAGAGACGAGACTTTTCACATTAGAAAAGAGACAATTACGAGGAGATAGAGGTTTAAGATAATGAAGGGTGTAGATTTTGAGAGTAAGTAAATGCATGGATAGGTCCTCTGTCAAGGTAGTTGCAGCAGAAAAAGACATAAGTTAAATTGAGATGGATAGGTACCTAGAGCATTGAAGATTGAGGGGTCCATTGGATATTGGCAGGATGGTGGGTAGTTGTATTATAATTTTGGAATTGGTGGGAATTTTGGGATGGGTTATTATACTGAATGAATGATTGTGCAAGTCTGTGAGGTGGGTTCTCATCAAAAGGTGAATGTGCTCTGTGAGAATTTTTTTTTAATTCCTCACCCGAATCGTGTCACCCGGCCCAAAAAACACCCGACACACAAAATAAAAATATAAAATATAAATATAATAAAAATGGATACAAGAAATATTTATTGTTTAGAATATAATATTTTTTGAGTATTTTATTATTTGTGTAGAGTGTAAATCACCCTGGTGATGCCATTGTTTGCCCCGCTGCTTCATCTCACTCTTCAACTCCACATGCCACCCCACCCAGTGAATTTAATCTATAAACTGATAGATTGAATTGATGTGGTTAGATTTCATCTAGGCTGATGGGCAAAGTGGCCTCCTACTGTATCCAAGTCACCTTGTATATCCCTTTCTGTTTTGCGTGTACAGAAGCATTGAACAGGAGATGGAGGTGGCCCAATTATCAGTGCTGGCAGTGGTTGTGGAGGACGGCACAGAACAATGTGATGCGAATACAAGGGAAGAAGTAGAGAGAGGAAGAGGGAAATGGTGTGGTGAAGTTGTGCAGACAGGCTGGGGTTTGGTCGGAGGTCTGATTGGGAAGTGGTGCAGATCAAGTGGCATTTGGACAGATCTGCATGACATTGATTGTGATCAGACTATTGCTATTTGGTGAGCTCAACAAGAGTGATTATATTTGAAGCATTGTCACTATCATTGGAGGAGAAAATGAAGGTGGTGCTTCAGAATAGTAATGGAAAGCTGGCAAGCTGCAGCATGTGGAAGCTAGTACAAGGATAAAGGAGAGATGGTGGTGTTTCTAGTGAATGCAGACAATTTTAGGCGTGTGCAGATGTATTGCTACAGGCACGGGTTGTCTTTGTGGGCTGCGTCAACAACGGCCGACTGATTCGATGGTCCGATCCCGGATCGTGTGTCCACTGCCACAAAACACTTGTGCTTGGTAGACCAATGAGAAGCGATGTTTGTGCTGATTCAGTGCCATACACCTGATCTTTAATTAATGGCCAGCATAGCTGGTGAGGAGACAAGGTACGATTTTTCACAGAGCACCACATAATCAAAATTTTTTTATCACACGTAACCAGTTAGTCTCTTACTTAACAGATCTGCCAAATTGCAGAGAAATGATCACAACTGCCACAATTCAGCTCCGAGACCAGGATAATTTAATAAATACGGTGATATGCAATGTATAGTTTGCACTTGTACCTACACAACACCAATGAAAAGCCGAGTAACTCCAGTTGGAGAACGAGTAATGGGAGCGAGAAGATTTGTTTTTTGAACGGGCATAGATTCCAATTGCTCAATATCCCCTCCTGGAGGAGCTCCTTTGAGCCAACGGGGCATATATCTGGTGCTGCAACTGTGTCTGTGGATGTCCTTCTGCGTTGCATTACTTTTTTAGGAGGTTGGTGGCAGGATTTGTATCTGGCACCAAATAAAATGCTTCACTCTTACAAAATACAAGAAAAATGCAAAGAAATTTAAACCCACTCTGAGAGTACCTCCGTGCAGCTTGCCTCTCTGCGGGGATGTTACAAGCTCAAGGGATTAGAGGGGAGCTGAGGAGTTTGTGAACAAGCCGAGTGGAGATTTGGTGGGTCTGGGTGTTTGGGAACATCCTGAAGAGTTGTGGAGCAACTTCAAAAACCACCATCCTTGATGTTGCTAGTGGATGTCTGGAAACTCACTGTCCAGGTGAAAAGAATTTTTCTCTCAAGGACACTGGATACCCATTGAACCAGAGTTGAAAGGACCAGGCTGAATGGCAGAGTGAGCTGTTCAGGAGCTGAGTCGCCAGATCCAAATAACATAATAACGCACATGCATTGATGGTCGTTCAAGAGAGGCCTAGTGCGAGGAATCTGTTCAGGGGGTAGAGGATCACAATTGTCAAGTGATTCCGTCCTGCTTTCAGGAGAATTCAGACATTGTGGTTTCTCCAAGCCCATCATCGGTGTACTGCACTTAGAGTGGAGGTGGTGGGCTTCTTGAACAGGGGAGGCCGAAGTGAAGGCTGCTGGGCCATTTATTTTGAGCCGGCTGTACCAGGTGATCCACCAGCTGTTGAGTTGGATGTCCGAAGTGTTTTGCTGACCTATTATGCTGACCCTCAATCAACTGTTATCCACCTTATTTGTGGAAAACACAGGCTGTGGGAACCCGTTTGAAATGGGGTAAAGTCCTGGGATCTGTGGCATCCATGCTGATATTTTCAAGGCTTAGTGGAAAATGCTGTACAATGTCATTGAATGCATTGTGTGCTCTGCCTGGAACACAGGCATCATCCAAATGACTGGAAGAGGGGCCTTGTTGTCCCTCTGTGGAAAGGGAAGGGTGATTGCCAGGACTGCAATAACTACTGAGGGGATGCTTCTCTCAGTGCCGAGGGAAAGGCTCTTTGCTTGGATAATTCTTGATAGGGTTCGCAACCATCTGCTTGAGACCAACATCCAGGCGCAGTCAGGCTTTACACCAAAGAGGTCAAACAATTGAACCATATCCTTGCCCTTCGGGTCCTCGCCGAAACACAGATGAGTTGTTTGGCAGGGGCTGCTGTAGCCTATGTTTGATCTCTGCAAAGGTTTTGATTCAGTGGAATTTGAATGCCCTCTGGAGTGATCTTGGTTTTTGTGGGATGCAAACAAACTGATCCAATTGATGTTTGAACTATACTCTTGGTCCTGAGACTGCTGGTAATTGGTGATACCATTTTCTCCTTATAATCCAGTTGTTAACTGAGTTCCTCGTGGGTGTGGTAACTGTCTCCTACACTTTTTCAGCGCATGTGTGACTGAATTCTGGGGAGGATGTTGGAGAGATCAAGCTGTGGTGCATCATTTGGGAAATGTCAATATCTCTGACTTTGATTTTGCAGATGAATGCAGTCATCTTTGCAGGGACTCTGGATGTCCTTTTGGGGCCCTCGAGTGCTGAATTGAGAGTTGGAACCAGTGGATTACGGTTTCCTGGTCAAAAGTAAGACAAGCTTTCAATGAATCTAAAGCTGCAATCTATCTTGTACCTGTTGGGTGATGAATGTTGAGGTCAAGGAAGATTTACTTTCCTTGCAGTGATATTCTTATCTGCTGGTTGTGAGCCAGAGGCCAATAATTCTGCGTCGGGCCTGGGGATCACGGGATCACTGGATCATGGGGTGTGGCACTGTGGCACCTGTGCAGGAGGACGAAAATCTGAAGTCTTCAGGTCGTTGGTGCTTCCAGGTCTTTGCTCTTTCGGATTCTTGGGACTCTGACCAGGGATCTGAGACAGAGTCTTAATTCCCTTTTGTACCACGTCTCTCGGACAATCCTTGGTTATTGCTTGGCCAGACTTTCTGTCCAATGAGCGATTGCGAGAGAGAACTCAAATGAGATTTTGTTACCTGCATCCTCCGTGAGCGTCAGCTGCGGCGTCATGGACTGTGCTCGTTTCCGAACACTGATCTGCTCACCAGATTCTCTCAGCGAGGGAAGCCTCGTGATGGAGGAGGCCCAGTGGCTACCAGGTGACTCGTTGGTTCAGCCAGATGAATCGCATCTCAAGAAATGGTGAATGGCTAGACAGAGGCCCTTGGAAGTACCGGCCGAAAGTGGACGCAGCAATGTACTGCTCTGGTGCATGCTCCATACCTGACCTGACCTTGAAATTATCCCTCCCTCTGCGTTATGTGAGTGGGTTAAAGTACTTGCAACTACTCTTGGTGAAAAAGCGAAAATGTTTTTGCAAGGGCGGCAGGGTGGGGGCTGGGGGGAGATTTGTTCAATGCCACGACCTGAACCCAGGGTACACTAGGCATGAATGCAAGAATTTGGTTATTCGTTTTCCAACCAAGGAAATCGATTATTCACTTTCCAACAGAATACCATTTTTTTAATCCTAACAACAGCAGGCACGCTGTAGAAACCAAGGCTTTTAGGATCATTGGTGTCTCCCTTGATGAAGCTGAGTCTTTGGGTCTCTCACTTTCTCACCAGAGGCAGGTCAGTGGTCTTTCTGTCTTCTTCCATTTCCTCTCTAACTTACTCAAGGTCCACCAAAAACCCCCTTCTGTTGAAACTGCCAAAATCATGAATCACTGCTCACCTTCACTCTTTCATTCCTCTTTTGTCCCGCCTCTGGAACAAACTTCCACACTCTCTTCAATCCCACTCCTCCCTCCAGGTCTTAAAAACAGCTCTTCACCACCATCTCATATCTTCCCCCATCGAACACCATGATCTTTACTACCCCCGTTAATCCACCCCAAAACCCACCTTCTACAAATCCATTTTTTCTTTCCAGAAATTCCCTGTAGTTCCATTTTGTTTTCCCCAGGTACCCCCTCCCACCCCAATCCCTCTCCTTCCATAGATATCCTATTTTCTTTGTTCCACACTTATTTTGTGCTTCCCTCTCTGTCTCCTGCATTGTTATATGTTTGTGTACTAGCTCTTACATGAGGCCTCACACTTGGAATACAAAAAATAAATTGAATGTGTGTAACTATTGTGATAAACACATCTAAATCCTCAAGCGAGTAAAGTCTGATTAGTGATGTTGCATTGATGGGTTGACTGACCGCTTGGATGCAACTGAGGTTGTGGATCTACCGATGAAGGTACTCCATTGATGTGGATCCATGACTGAGGTTGTGGATCCGCCGTTTGGAGAGGTTCTGGGCTGAAAGGATCAAAACCTCGAGATATAATGGTGCCCAGCTGATGATCCATGCTGTCGGAAAACCGTTAAATTGCATGCAGATTAAGGTTATTACTTTAGGTAAAAACAACTTACTTATGTTTTGAGGTTTATAATTTAAATGAAGTTGAATATAGGATGTGAAATGAACATCATTTACAGCAATCCTTGAAATTATATTATATTACCAGCAGGTATGCTTACACATTGTGCGGAGGTACAAGCATACGAACTGTGCTTCCCTATTGTCTCAGGTTGCTCACCTGCATTTGATTTTTCATTTGTTTATATTTTCATTTACAGATGCTTTCCGACGGTTCTGAGATTTTTTTTTTCCGGCGTACCACCTTTTATGTCCATCGGCACGCAAAATTTAATCTTTCTACGTCACCCGGAAGGTACCGATCTTTAAAATCAGTCAGTGAGACAGTGAGTGTCGAATGTCAGTGACGAAACCGGCTCACACAAACACACACACACACACACACAGCAGGTACCCCTGGTGTGAAGGGTGTATAGATATGGACACCCAGCAGGATTAAATTTTAAAAACCTGGAATGTCCTATCCCTAAGAGATGGGGATAGGCAAGGCATCTGCCTGGGGATAGCCAGACGGAGGCAGCTGGAGTACCGACAGAAAGTGGACGCAGCGACACGCTGTGAAAGTGCATGCTCCCAATGTATGTATGTACATCAGTGAGTCAGTCAGTCAATGAGCGAGTGAGTCAGTCAGTGGTTAGAAAGAGTTTTATACATTAGATATTTTAGGAATAGCTGAAACTACAATTGTGTGTGTGGTGCAATTGCGGCCCATGCGTGCGTGCGTGCATGTGTGTTAAATTTTTTTTAAAGAGATGTGTGTCTGTGTGTTTATAAAGCATAACAATGTTCTCGCTGCTGACTCCCCTTCCCCAAACCCCTTTCTCTCTCTCTCTCTATCTCTCTCTCTCTCTCTCTCTCTCTCTCCTCTCTCTGTCTCTGCTCTGTCTCTGCCTCTGTCTCTGCCTCTGTCTCTGCCTCTGTATCTGCCTCTGTCTCTGCCTCTGTCTCCGGACATGTCTCTCTCTGTCTCATCCGGGCAGTGATGATGTCCGGATGGTGTTTGTTTCCGGATGATGTTTTGCCTCCAGAGATGTCCGGATGGTTCTGTCTCAGACGTGTCTGGGCAGTATTTATCTCTGGACATGTCTAGGCGATGTTTGTCTCCGAATGTGTCTGGGTGGTGTTTGTCTCTGGGCGGTGTTTGTCTCCGGACGTGTCTGGAAATGTTTGTCTCTGCGCTGTGTTAATAGTATGACTGGTAGAAATGGATTTCAGCCATTATTTTGTTTCCATCTTCAATGTTATTCCATGCAGAATAATTTTGATGAGACAGAATGAATCGTAATTAACGCTCCACCACACGTCTGCCTTCCCTTCCTCTCACTTCTCGCTGCCTTCCCTCCCCCACCCTCTCTAAATATCCCCAGTCTTCCCCCCCCCCTTTTGTATACACTGTCGAGGCTCGTATGAGAGCTAACACACATAACATACAACAAGAGAAGCAGGAGAGAAGAGGGTAGGAGAGTGAAGGACAAAACAGTGGGGAACAGAGACATCAAGAGATATGTGGAAGGGATGGGGCGGGGAACATGGGGTATACAAGATGGACACTACAGGGACCTTTGGGAAGGAAAACAGGAATTTGAAGGAGTGGGTTTGGTGTGCATTAACAGGAGTAGAAAGATCGTGGTTTTGATGGGGGAAGATATGAGGAGATGCGTGAGCAGTGAAACAAGCTTTTTGAAGACCTGGAGGGAAGAGTGGGATTGAAGAGAGTGTGGGAGTTTGTTCCAAGGGTGGGGAAACTGAGGAATGAAAGAGGAAAGGTGAGCAGTGATTCTTGATTTGGTAGTTTTACCAGAAGGGGGTTGCTGGCGGATCTTGAGCGCCCTGCGGAAATATGGGGGGGGGGGACATGTCTCAGATGGAGCAGGGGGGGTGAGGCCGGAGAGGAGATGGTGGAAGACAGAAAGACCACCGACCTGCCTGTGGTGAGAGAGTGAGCGACCCAAAGACAGCCTCATCGTGGGAGATACCAATGATCCTAAATGCCTTGGTTTCCACAGCATGAAGCCAAGAAAGGTGACAGGCAGGTACACCAGCTCAGAGGGGAGAGCAGCACTCCATCAGGCAGATGAAATCTTTATGTGTGGTTAGTAGCTGAGGTGTGCCAAGGAAGGACTTTGCACGACGGAGGATGCCCAGTCGGCGACTGGCTTTGGAGTTCAGCTTGGAAATGTGGTTTTACCAGGAAAGATCATGGCATATAGTGACACCCGGAAGCTTGAATGAAAGGACTTCTTCAAGAGGATTGTTGAGAAAGTATATGAGGGCGGGGTTTCAGATGGTCCTTTTGGAGAGAGATCGTGAGAGTGTGAGATTTGTCTGGATTGAAAGACATGTTCCACGTGTTGGACCAGCTTGTGATTTTATCAAGAACTGCAGAGAGTGAAGAGGCTGCTGCTTGCCGATCTTAGGGATAACAAATGGTACGGCAGAGGGTGGAGTCATCAGCAAAGAGGTAAAGAATATTTTTCAGGGAGTCGGAGAGAGTATTGAGTGAAGATGTCCTTGGATACCATATGAAGAGAGTTTGGTGAGCAGGGCAGGGTGCCAGACTGTATCGAAAGCACACGTTATGTCTCAGGAGATGGCTCTGATTTAATGTCTGGCATTGAGGAACTCCATCCATTGTTGGGAGAGCAAAAGCAGAATATCCATTATCCAGGGTAGAGTGACCTGGTCTGAAACCAAATTGATGATCAGAATTCAAGCCATTGGAGAGGAAGGATTTAATGTCTGAAGCAATTATGGATTCCATAACCTTGCTGATGATTGGGAGAAGGATGATTGGCCTGTAGTTGCATGGATCTGTTTTTGCACCTTTTTATGCAGGGCGGTAATGTTTGCTGATTTCCAAGCAGATGGCAGATGACCTTGAGCAAATGAGAGGGTGAATAGAACATAGAGAGGGTGAGCAAGAGCAGTAGAGCAGGTTGTTAGGACACATGGGCTGATGACATCTGGACCGGTTGCAGAATCTGAGTCGAGGCTTGATGGCAAACTCTCCACTTTGTCAGGAGAAAAGGACACAGAGTCCAGGAACAGCTGGGTGTGACTGGGTAAGGTGGGTACAGAAGGTAATGGGTTTGGGACACAAGATTTAGAAGCAAACACGGAGTTTCGTCATTTAGCCTTTCACGTACAGTGTCAGCTGTGTGGCCATTTGAGGTATGGGAGGTGATGGAGGGGGAATATACACCAGAAACAAACTTACCTAGATGCCATCAGGATTTGGAGGAGGGAGACAGGTTTGAAAGTTCAGACTTGAGATTAGAAAGATGTTGTTTTCTGGTGCTCCTTTGGGTAGATACACACTTATTCCGAGCTTTGTGGAAGGAACTGAGATTGCCTTCAGTTGTATTCGCCTTCCATGAGGCGAAGGCAAGTTGTTTCAGGACAAGTGCCTTGCCACAAGCATCAGTGTACCATGGGTGGAAGGAAGGGGAGGACAACTGAAGATGAGATGAGATAAATCTGTGCGTGAGAGAGACCAAGTTTCTTTGAAAGAATTCCCAGGAGGAGTTGATGTCGGAGGAAGTAGGGATGAGAGACCAATCGAAAAGTTTGATGGCTGCTTGAAGTCCCTGCCAGTCTGCATGAGTGAAATGCCAGACTCGACGGCACTGAGGTGCTTCTCTCATAACAGCCAGAGAGACATCTACTTTGGCAAGCACGTGGTCAGATGAACTGATCAGAGGAAGAACAGCAGATATTTTCAGGAGCTTGGTCAAAATCAGATCCAGAAGAGATGGAGTCCCATTGGTTGAATCCGGGTTGGGAAGTTGACAGATTGTGTCAGTCCCAATGAGTCGCAGAAGTCTTTTTCTGAGTGCCATTGCAGGTGAGAGAGGTACCCACACCCAGCCCAACTGGCCATGATGAAAGTGAACATATGGGGAAGATAAATTTGGGATGAGAGGATAGAAGTTGGTCATGTTTTCAGAGAGCGAGATGTAAATGGAGTCATCACTGTTTGGTGAATGGTACAACACACATATAAACATAAGGTGGGAATGGAGGGAAGGCCATAGCCTGAGGTATTCCTGAGTGTGTGGGGGAGAGAGGGCATGGTGAGTGAGGAATAGAGTCTTTTATGAAGAGAGCAACTCCTCCACCAGAACGAGGCTCAGGTCTGTCATACTGAAGGAGGAAGTACCAGGGAGGATTACAAAGGAGTCAGGACGTCTTGAAGGAGGAAAGTTTCTGTTTAAGCAGATTAAGTCTGGTTTGTCAGTGGCAACCTGTATGGAAAGATTGTCAAGTTTGAGCAAAGGCCCAAGAAGTTTGAGGGGCACACTGTTAATGGAAGGGAGGAGGAGGTTTTGGGTGCAGGGGAGGGGAGGGTAGGATGAGGGAGAGGGTGGTAAGGAGAGTTGTTGAAAGAGCATGGAGGATTGCAGAAGAGTTTGGGAGAGGCCGGATGAGGAGGAGTAAAGGCTCGGTGGTGATGGGTGAGGTACAGTGGGGAGTAATAAGAGACGGGGCAGAGGGCAGTTGAAGATGGAGGTGGTGGAGTGATGAGTTGGAAGAGAAGGGTGGGGGAAGGAAGCACCTTTGTGGATGTGAGGGAGAACTTGAAGGGGAGTGAGGGGAAGATTTGAGGGAAGAAGTGTGAGAGGGAGAGTTGAGGGGAGTTTTAGAATGTGAGAGGTAGTTGGAGGGGAAGAGTATGAAAGTTGCTTTGAGAAGAGGGAGATGATGAGAGCAGGCACAGCCAGGGTGCAGGATGGTGATGGAGAGAGGTGGGGAGAGGGGAAGGATGAGACTTGGTAGAGGTATGGTGAAAAGGGAGCGGGCAGGGGGAGGACAAGATTTGAGGGCGTTGGGAAGAGGGGCGAGGGTGTGCTGAGAGGAAGGAAGGAGCATGTTTGTGGTGGGCAGTATACTGATTCAGAGTGTGAGATATCTGTTAGGTTAGAATGGAGCCCACAGATGTTAGAACACCACACACTTTGGGACGATAGAGGAGGAGCTGAAACTGAAGCAGAAGACAGTGAAGAGGTGCCAAAAGCAGAGGTCGGATAAGAACACGATGGAAGGGGTAAGGAGAGGGGATAACAGGTGAGGGGTTAGAAGGTGGTAGGTTTAAGTATATGGGGTGAATTGGCACTGAAATTGGAAAAAAAGGACTATTGATGGAACACAAACATGCATTGCAAAGTGGGATTTTTTTAAATTTTAAGTCAGAGATGTGATTAAAGGCATTAGGTGAGGGATACAATAAAGGAGAATTAAGAGAATGGAGAAAAGAAATGTAACAGTGGGATGTTTTAGACACAGGATGAAGGAAAGGACGAATTGAAAACAGCCTTTTGAAGAAGAAAAATAATAAGAAAAAGAGTCGTGAATTATGATACAATACCGAGAACCACACGTATGAAAGAGGAAGGTGTGACATTTTTAAAGACCATTTTTTATATTTTTGATAAAGATTACGTAAGATTCGGAAAAGGAAAGGTTGAAGAAAAATAGTGTAGATGTTGATGAATTTGGATTGACAAATGCAGAAGGAAGCTGGTAGGAGGACGAAAGTTACAGGTAGAAGAATAGGGGTGGAGAAACGTGGTTATCGGAGGTATAACGTGAGAGGTTAAAAGAACAACAATTTTTTTTTTTAATTAGGTAAGATTAGGGAAAAGGGAAGGTTGAAGAAAAACTCGTGAAGGTGTATAGTGAATGTGGGTCAGCAAGAGTAGTAGATGGTGGATCGGCAGAAAAAGGAGGTAGAGGGGTCAGTACAGGAAGCGACTTTCTCCCACCCCCTTTAGTATACCTGTCAGTGAAGCGACTTGTGGTATTTGCTGGTATAAAAGATATAACACCTTGCTGATGTCCTAGTGTCTAACCCACTGTTCTCCACCTCCCCACAATCCCCTCTCCACAACCCCCTCCATCCAGGTGTTGATCAATTGAAAAATTGGCTTAATATTGTGTTGATATATTGCAGGCATGATGGACCAAATGACCTCCTCCTGTATTAAAGTCTTTGCATTTCCTATAAATTCTGGAAGACAAAAATCAGTTGCTGAGCTCAGCATGTTAATTACAACCGTCACTCCAACTGTCACCTTGGAAAGGACCTGAGGAGGTGGGTTTGTATCTGGATGCTCCGTATGTTCTCCATGTGACCCTGAGTGCATTGGACTTCTTGATTGCGAGCTTGGAAAATGGGAAGCCAAGATATCTCAGAGGTTACATGGTTGTCTCTGAAGTTGTCTAGTCCGAGAGCAATTAATAACAAAGCAAATCTGATGACAAACTTCATCCTGGTACTCATGTCAAATTTTAAAAATTGTTCGGCTTAAATTATGCAGACCATTGTCTAAAGTCACAATGACAGCCTTTCCTCAAAGCTATTGTCTCAGACAGGTCAGAATGTACCAAATGAGACAAATATAACAACGATGAAACAAACAGTGCTGGGACTTTCATTATAATTGGAGTTTTCATCCTTGTATGTGAGGCCACAAACTTACTGATCATCCTTCATTTATGACAAATTGTGTGGCCAAACATTTCGCATCGTACTCGGTGCAGTGCTTGTTTATGGAACGTTTTCCTGCCATTGTAATATGTCCTCACATTTTTCTTGGTTTCTTAACCTCCCAGCCGACCAGTGAGCAGGGGAAGTTGTGAAATATTGCTTTGCCATGACTGTCTTATCTCCAGCTTGGCAGATTTGAACCACAGAAAAACTCAGTAAACCGTAAGATAACCAACCGTTCGTGTCCGACGTCAAAACTGTACAATTCCAGTGTGCGGGGCCTTTGAAACCAAGCAAGAGCATTAGGGTTACTGGAGGCACGAGCAGGAATACAATATCACTTTGGACATCTACCCACTCCGAGCGACATCAAAGTGGACTTGGTAACGAGTAAGGTACGTTTCGGACTTTATTTCATGATTCGCGTCGGGTTATACATTGTACGTCATAACTGAGAAACGTAACAAATTGAAAAGCTTATAACTGACAAACCCGTGTATATCCAATCGAACACGTATTGTGAAAATTTTGCTTCATTCCCTAGAGCAAAGAGACAAGAAAAAGCATATCCCCAAAAGGATATCCCAGGATCAGTGAGTGTAAACAGACCTTGCTGTCTCTCCAGCAACAACTCACAATGAAAACAATTGAGTAATTATCCAGGAACTCTTCCTCTTCCTCATTACTACCTCGATCATCATCATAAATGCGGTTTCTGTGGTTGTTAGTGTAACATGGATTATTAAATCCAAAAAAATGGTGCAGTAACATAATATAATCTATAATAATAAATGTGTGTGTGTGTGTGTGTGTGTGTGTGTGTGTCCTCTATAACTCCCAAACCATGAAACCTAGCGGTATGAAACTTTGCATGCGTACAAAGGGAACTCCAAGGGAGTGCAGAAATAAATACGAGGTGCTTGGGTAAATTCAAACACCCCTTTTGAACATAATTAACGGCTTACCTTCATGAAAGGCTTATCATTGGTCAGCCCAACTTCACCTTGCAGGGGTCTTAGTCGCCATTTTGAATCAGCCCACGAAAAATGCCTTGGAAGCACAGTATACAGTCATGCGTCACTTAACGACGGGGATACGTTCTCGGAGAAAGTGTCATTAAGGCCTCAGTCATATTTGCTCTACGGCGAGGATACGGTGGCCGTACGCCCTCTGAATTGACAGAAACGTGCGGCGCCGCAGAGTTTCTGAGGTGGCCTCAGGGTGGCCCTACGCCGTATGGCTATATTTTACAAGCCGTAAGGTCGCCTGGAATTATAACGCGGAGTTATAACTTTTTTCATTTCTACGTTCACCGTAGCAATTCGACAAGCCGAAACAAAAGAACTGGTAAAAAAAAAAAAATTAACCCATTCGTTACCGTCCGTCTGGCCACACGTTCGCCTTAGGGCCCCCTGCGGTCCCCCTGCGGTCCCCTGCGGTCCCCCTGCGGGCACCTTGCGTCTACCTTGAAAATTCTATGGCCACTGCAGGAAGCCCTAAGGTCACCGTGCGACATCAAATCAAAGACCGTACGGCAACCCCACGTTTTGGGTCTCCACAATTTATGCGGCTACCCGAAAAATAAAACATATGTGACTGCTACATTGTGTGATCGTGGAATACTGCGGCCGCCGTATAATTGCTAGTGGCCGTAGATTTTGGAGACCCCACGGCGCCGTGGCAAATGTGACCAAGGCCTCAGCGATGTCATCATTGTGCGAACATCATACAGTGTACTTGTACAAACCTAGATGGTATAGCCTACTACACACCTAGGCTATATGGTATAGCCTACTACACACCTAGGCTATATGGTATAGCCTACTACACACCTAGGCTATATGGTATAGCCTACTACACACCTAGGCTATATGGTATAGCCTACTACACACCTCGGCTATATGGTATAGCCTACTACACACCTAGGCTAATGGTATAGCCTACTACACACCTCGGCTATATGGTATAGCCTACTACACACCTAGGCTATATGGTATAGCCTACTACACACCTAGGCTATATGGTATAGCTTACTACACACCTAGGCTATATGGTATAGCCTACTACACACCTAGGCTACATGGTTATAGCCTACTACACACCTGGCTATATGTATAGCCTACTACACACCTAGGCTATATGGTATACCTACTACACACCTAGGCTATATGGTATAGCCTACTACACACCTAGCTATATGGTATAGCCTACTACACACCTAGGCTATATGGTATAGCCTACTACACAACTAGGCTATATGGTATAGCCTACTACACACCTCGGCTATATGGTATAGCCTACTAACACACTAGGCTATATGGTATAGCCTACTACACACCTCGGCTATATGGTATAGCCTATTGCTCCTCAGCTACAAACCTGTACAGCATGTTACTGTACTGAATACTGTCGGCAATTGTAACACACATCCAAGATCGACGGAAGACACGTTAGTTTACTTTGTGCTGTTCATGACGTCATGTGTGTGTTCGCGGCTATTTACAATCTCCTCTCGCATCGATTATAAAAAGGTGAATAAATAGCGTTTGGATTTTATAAACAAATCATTGCATCGATGTTATAATTTACAAATGAAGAACTAACACCTGTCAGTTGTGTGATATATTTTGGAACAGTGCGAATGTTTTAACAACATAAAAAGCTTCACTAAAAATTAACTTGTTTTTTAATTATACTGTAACACAAACGATTCATTCGTGTAATTCTTTAATTTAAAGGTAATTTACTTGCTCGAAATAAACGTGCAAAAAGCGGGTCAAATGGGGCGAAAATCGGGTGTTTTAGGATGTTAGGTGAACATTGGTCAGTTTGAACGATGATTTTGTTGAATCCCGACCTCGTTTTTTTGCGATGACACTTTATGGACCTCAACGACCTTGTTATAATGGGGCCCAGTGGCGGATCTAGAAGGGGGTTGGGGGGTTGCAACCCCCCCTTCAGCTGCTGAGTAGCCCTCACTCAACCCCTCCTTCCATCAACCATCCCTCCTCCTCCTCAACCCTTACTTCCCTCCTCCCTCATCCCTTACCTCCCTCAACCCCCCCCCACCTTCCTCCCTCCTTCAACCCCCCCACCTCCTCCCTCCTTCAACCCCCATACCTTCCTCCCTCCTTCAACCCCCCCCATACCTTCCTCCATCCTTCAACCCCCCCTCGTATGGGCTTCGCACTGTTGGCACTCGCATGGGTATATTGCCACCCACCCATCTTGCCTCAAACCCAAAAATGTAACCCCCCTTGCCTGAGACCGAGATCCACCCCTGGGCCACACTGTAGTTGTTCATTATCATTATCAAGTATTATGTACTGTACATAATTGTATGTACTATACTGTACTTTTATACGACTGGCCGCGCCACGACGGCTGACAATGCGATAGGAATTTGCAACTCCATTATAATCTTATGGGACCACCGTCATTGATGCGGTCCGTCGTTCACCGAAACGTCGTAATGCGACGCATGACTTGTACTCTGAAGGACTAATTAAAGTATATAAACAAAATATGATTTTGGATTTGAGGATCAGATCTCGTGGACTAAATAAGTGTCAAAATCTGGCGGGAAAACTGAATATGTTAAGAAATTACCGATTCTTATAACTCAGCATATAAGCATATTTATTTAAGGAAGTCTATGTTTCCACCTTCTCCATATTTACACAAGAACATGTGAAATTTCCAAAGCATTAAACTTAACTTTTTCAACTGTTCTGACAATTATAATGAGTGAAGAAAAGATTAAGGAAAGTGCCCAAAGTGTAACTTCATTGAGTGCAATGAAAATAATTTAAAAGCAGGCAAAAGTGACCAGTGGGCGCGATGACCGTGGCTCGGTGCTCCATGGGGAAATCCCTGGAGATTGGAAGGAAATATAAATTGGAGGATTAAAATGAGATAAGCAAATTAATCACAAGTTTAAGAGAGAGTTGGAAAATGTTTTCAGTGGCTACAAAGCCAATACATCTCAACTCTACGGCAGGATGACCAAGAGGTACGCACACTCACTCTAAGCTGTCTAGCCTGGGTTTGAATCTTGACCCAGCTATAAACTGTCATGCCGGTGTTTCACAGGCAGGGTGATTAATAAATGTGCGTCCTGTCCCTCTGATGAACGTGAAACTGGGTGTCACATCTGCCAGAATTAGTTGGTGGACATTAAATAACCCTTTGCGAAGTCCTTCGCAAAGTGTAGCCGTATAGGGGAACTATCCCTGGCATCCTGTCAAAATTCCAAATTACTGCTCTAACCTATAGGATCAGGACATCAGCAACGCTGCCACACCCTCAGTCATTGATGCTACTCACATCCTTGAGCTACACAGGAGAAAAGAAAATACGAGACCCCTACGTATAGGATTTTATTGTAATAACATCTTATATATTATTTCCGAGTTTGTGGTTTCGTGTCGCACTATCTTCGACTTTGTTCTGCGCTCGAGTAACTGATATTCGGCTTACATTATCTCAAAGACCATATGAGGTGCATGGTACAAAAAAAAGTAAATAAAATGGTTCTGAAACAGTGAAATTGTATTCCACTTACTGCATTAAAGTAAAATTACTACTGATACTCTGCATCAGTTCCTTTCTCAAACACAGCCACCCCAACATGTCGCGCAGAGCGCGGGTTATGCTAGTAGTCATTAATTTACTCTTTTTGGAAAATTTACACTCATTTTTTTATTCTGTCAGGAATGCATTCCCCCTTGAGGAGGAGGAGATTGGGACCATACTCTGTGCAGAGCGTTGGTGCTGCTTAAGCAGTCTCCTGGCTATGAGGCACAATCCTGTTGGGTCGCCACTCCGACACAGTATACCAGCATGCTGGCACTCATTTTGCCGACCTCGGAAGGATGACAGGTCGAGTAACCCCACCTGGTATTAATTCAACTGACAGATAGCAGGACTCTTGATCAAAAACCCACCACCCGAACCTTTAAGCCAAAACCAGGCACATTCCGGCTTGAATACACTTAAAAGTTAATGGGATTTTGAAGTTCGATAATATTATTTTGATTTAAACGATGTTTTCCAGGTACGCCTCAAGAACATAAATTGGGAAGTGCTGGAATAGATAAGTGTGTGCGTGTGTGTGTGTGTGTGTTCATATGTGTGGTCAAAAAGCAGAATGTAACATTACCTTTGATAATGACCCCTCTCACCTTTCTCTCTTTTTTTCTCCCCCTCCTTTCCCTCCTCTCCTCTCTCTTTTGTTCCTCCTGCTCCTCACTCCCCATCCTAATGCAGTGCAGCACTCTCCTCCCATCCTTCTCTCCTCTCCTCTCTCTCCTCCTACCTCCATAATATAATATAATATAATATAATATCTCTCTCTCTCTCTCTCTCTCTCTCGTCTCTTCTCTCCTCTCTCACTCTCTATTCTCTCTCTCTCTCTCACTCTCTAATTTCTCTGTCTCTCCTCTCTCTCCCCTCTCCTCCTCTCCTCTCTCTTCTTCTCTCTTCTCTCTCTTCTTCTCTCTTCTTCTCTCTTCTTCTCTTCTCTCTCTCTTCTCTCTCTTCTCTCTTCCTCTCTCCTCTCTCTTCCTCTCTCTCCTCTCGCTCCTCTCTCTCCTCTCTCTACTCTCTCTCCTCTCTTCCTCTCTCTCCTCTCTCTCCTCTCTGTGTCTGTCTGTGTCTCCTCCACCCCTCTCACTGCTCCAAATAAAGCAAATAAAGAATTAATCAGGCATTGATAGAAAAACAGATAAAGAGCAGATGCTTCTCACCACGCCTTACTTAACAATTAAACACGAGACAAGGGTACCTAGCAGATCATTCAGGGGGAAGAGAAATCCAGTCTCGCTCACCAAATCAAAGTCGTCGTACATCAAATAAAACGTCCTGAAATGTGTGCGCGTGTCTTGTCCGTTCCCAGCACACTGCCTTGCCGTGCGCCCACTTGCAAACAGGCTTGAACGCCAATTGACATCACGTCGTCAACCCCAGGAACCAGGGACACCAAGAATCAGGTACGCCAAGAGCAGGTCTCGAGCAGAACCAGCATTAACGGTCCGAGCATCACCCATCGTCAGAAGCCACCAGGAGCCACAACCCTCAGACAGCTGTTAGGAGCTGTGAGATGCTGAGTCACTGTGAGAAACTATAAGGCTGCAAGGCCGTCGCTTTGGCAAGGCCGCCAGCTCACCAACCATCTGACTGGAACTGACTGGAGCAACCGTTTGACTGGAACTGATTGAAGCAACCGTCTGACTGGAAGTGACTGAAGCAACCGTCTGACTGGAACTGACTGGAGCAACCGTTTGACTGGAACTGATTGAAGCAATCGTCTGACTGTAACTGGCTGAAGCAACCATCTGACTGGAAGTGACTGAAGCAACCGTCTAACTGGAACCGACTGAAGCAACTGTCTGACTGGAACCGACTGAAGCATCCTTCTGACTGGAACTGACTGAAGAAACCGTCTGACTGGAACTGAAAATAACTGTCACCCAGCTGTCACCAACTCAACTGTCGCCAGCTCACCAACCATTTGACTGGAACTGACGAGCTGAAAATAGCCGTCGTGCAGCTGTCACCAACTGACACAAACTGTCGCAAAACTCTCAAAGCTGTAAGAACCGCAACCAGCTATCACCAACTCATTGTGGAAAACTGACAGTCGCCAATTGACTGTAAAAAAATGGTCCTCTCGTCCTCTTTATAGGTGGCCCGTCTGGGCGGAGCCTCAATCTGACTTCAGCGAAATCCACCTTGCCTATTGGTGCCGAATAGTGGAGGTGCCGATCAAATAGTGGTGAGATCATGGTGGGTGGTTCCACCTACTATTGGTCTGGTCGCTCTGATGGTTACCATGCCCAAGGAGTTGCTGAAGCTGCGTCCAATAAGCTGACTCCAACAATGATTGAGGAAACACTGGTCAACGAGCGTATTATGAAAATAAGGATTCGTCACTTCTTGGGTGTCATTTCCCTGGTCTCTGTATATGCTCCGACTATGACGAGTGATCTCACTGTGAAGGACGCATTGTATGCCACACTCAAGTCTGTGGTTGATCAATGCCCAGGCGAGATCCTCTGCTAGTCTTGGGGGATTTCAATGCATCAACTGGAACTGATAGGGATGGTTGTGAGATATGTGTTGGTCCCCATGGGTCTGGAACTGTGAACCAGAAAAGCACTAAGTTCCTTGACTTTGCAAGAAGTCATGGACTTCGGGTGGCTGGTTCATGGTTTCAGTGCCCACAGGCTCATCACTTGTCTTGGTATTCCAACGCTGTTGATGTGCCAAAGGAGAATAGCCATGTGCTCGTTGATGGTCACTGGAGGATGATTCAGAACTGCAGGGTCTACCGGAGTGCTCAGTTCCTCAATACTGACCACAGGCTCGTGGTAGCAACTCTGAAGTTGCAGCTTAAATCCGGAAGAAGGTACCATCCCAGCCGAGGCTGGATGTTGGCAAGCTAAAGGACGAGAGGGTAGCTCAGGAGTTTGCAAACAGGTTGAGTGGGGATTAGGGGGTCTGGATGCTTTGGGGGATCCTGAGGAGTTGTGGAGTGCCTTCAAGACCACCGTCCTTGGTGTTGCCGGTGGATGTCTTGGAACTCAGCATAGGTCGAAGAAGAATTTTGTCTCTCAAGGGACACTGGATATCATTGACCAGAGTTGCGGGGCAGACTTAATGGCAGAGCTGAGCTGTTCAAGGAGCTGAGGCGTAAAACTGTACGTGCACTAAGGGTGGACAAGGAGGCCTATGTGCGAGGAATCTGTGAGGGGGTAGAGCATCACCTGTGGTCAAGTGATTCTCGTGCTGCTTACAGGGGAATTTGCACATTGCATTCATGCAAGCCCATCCCTCGGTCTACTGCAGTGAGAGCAGCGAGTGGTCGGCTCTTGACAGAGAAGTCCAAAGTGAAGGTCCGCTGGGCCGGTTACTTTGAGTGGTTGTACCAGGCGCTTGGGGAAACACAGGCTGCGGTGAACCGGTGGAAATGGGATAAAATTCCAGGGATCTGTGGCATCGATGCTGAACTTCTCAAAGCTGGTGGAAATGCTGCACTCGTGTCGTTGCATGCAGTTATGTGCTCTGCCTGGAACACAGGCATCATCTCAACTGACTGGAAGAAAGCCTTGTTGTCCCTCTCTGGAAAGGGAAGGTTGTTCGCCAGGGCTGCAACATCTTCCAAGGGGTGACGCTGCTCTCAGTGCCGGGCAAGGTCTTTGCTAGGGTAATTCTTGATGGGGTTCGACACAATCTGCTTGAGTACCAGTGACCAAAACAGTCAGGGTTTACACCAATGGGGTCAATGATTCCATGTTGTGATACAGCTTTTGTATGGAGCATCTTTGGTAGATTGAATTTGTAAAACGCATTATTAAAGCTTACCCTTTGATGTCGTTGAGCAATTTTTGGTGTTTACACCTTCTCTGTATGCCTGGTGTTGGCTTAATGGTTAGGGTGGTTGGCTAGGAATCAGAGGATCCTGAGTTCAAATCCACTTGGCTGTTGAATTATACCAGGGGGTTGACTCTGCCTGTCATCCTTCCGAGGTGGCAAATGAGTACCAGCTTGCTGGTATCCTGTGTCGGAGTGGCGACCCGTCCAGGATTGTGCCCAAAAGCCAAGGAGACTGTTTAGGCAGCACCAACGCTCTGCACGAGTATGGTCCCAATGATGGATGGATGGGGTCAATGATTGACCATGTCCTCTTCAGGTCCTCACCGAACGCAGATGAGAGTTTCGGCAGGGGCTGGTTGCAACCTCTGTTGATCTCTACAAAGCGTTTGATTCAGTGAATCGGGATGTCCTTTGGGGGATCATTGGTCTGCGTGGGGTGCCACCAAAACTGATCAATCTGATGTCTGAACTATACTCTGGCACTGAGAGTTCTGTGAGATGTGGTGATGCCGTCTCCAACTTACTTCCAGTTGTTACTGGAGTATGTCAGGGGTGTGTTCTGGCCCCCACACTTTTCATTGCTTGTATGGAGTGGATTCGGGGGAGGATGTCGGAAAGATCAAGATGCATTGCATCATTTGGGAATGTGAATCTTTGACCTTCATTTCGCAGATGATACACTCATCTTTTCAGAGACTCAAGATATCCTTTTGGGGGCCCACGAGCTACTGAATGAGGAGTCGGAGCCACTGGGATTACGGGTTTCCTGCGTCAAAACTAATTATAAGATACAGGCTTTCAATGACATTTTGGATGCTGCTATCTCATCTGTACCTGTTTGTGGTGAGGATGTTGAGGTCACGAAGAGCTTTACTTACCTTGGCAGTGGTATTAATGTCTCTGCTGGCTGTGAGCCGGAGGTCAATAGACGTCTTTGTTGGGCCTGGGGAGTCATGGATTCACTGGATCATGGGGCATGGTGCTGCCGGTATCTGTGCGGGAGGACGAAAGTCTGAGTCTTCAGGTCCTTGGTGCTTCCAGTCTTGCTCTATGGATGTGAGACTTGGACCTTGACCAGGGATCTGAGATGGAGACTTAATTCCTTTGGTACCAGGTCTCTTCGGAGAATCCTTGGCTTTTGCTGGTTGGACTTTGTCCAATGAGCGGTTGCTGAGAGAGACTCAAATTAGTTTTGTTATCTTCATAGTCCGTGGGCATCAGTTGCAGCTGTATGGACATGTGGCTCTTTTTCCTGATGCTGATCCTACTCACCAGACGCTCTCAGAGAGGGAGCCTCATGAGTGGAGGAAGCCAATAGGCTGAGCACGTGCCTCGTGGTTGCAGCAGGTTAATCAGCATCCCAAGGAGATGGGGATGGGCCAGGCATATGCCTGGAGGGTAGCCAGACAGAGGCCACCGGAGTTCCGCAGAAATTGGATTCTGCGACGCGCTGCTCTGGCACATGCTCCCATACCTGGCCTGACATGACTGTTTGTGACGTGATGTTGGTGGTGGTGGTGGTGGGGGGGGGTAAGATTTTGGATGTGGAATGAACCGGGAGGTTTTAAGGGGATGCTGTGACGTGGGTTGGGAGGAAAAAGTATGATGAGAGGGGGTGAGATGGAGGAATGAACATGTGGATTCAGGTGAGGAAGCTTTCCCCATGGGAATTATGGGGTTTGAATGGCAAAAGGGGCAGGTTGTGAGGACTGAGAAGTAGTGAGTTACTTTTTGGAAGTTAAAGGGTGAGTGATCGGCGATGGATGGGTGGCTGGAGTTAAACAAGGGTTGAAAGATGAATTGATGGAGGGACTAAAGATGGATTGAAAGAAGATGGATTGTTCGACTAAAACACAAAAGTTGGTATCGCTTTCACACCGCTATTGCTTTGACACCAGCATCGCTATCGCAGATCACTTAATTGTCACAGGATTTATAAAGCACACTGGATTTATATATAATGATAACCAATTGCTTTAAAACCAGCCACGATGGCAAAGAAAAACGCGATTGTTTGTACGGGTGATCGGATGCTGAGAGGTAAAATTTAAAACATACTCCACTTATTTCCTGGTATGACTTGACGTCAAATGTTTCACTCTTCCTGTTCCATGTTTAGCCGAGACGCCAAGTGCATCAAAACTTTTAAAGTCATGTGCGGTGTTTAAAGTTTGTAAACACTTTTCTTCAATTTGTTGGTGATATACTGGTTTCTTTTCATGTCTATTTTTTTTAGGTATACCGGTATATTCAGAATTCTAATACCGGTATATCAATATGAAAAATGACATCGATATAACTTGTATATTGATATATATCGTCAGACCCTATAAGAAACACAAACCATTGTTTTTTTAAAAGTCTTTGGTATGAATCAGCCAGGGTTTGAACCACAGACCTCAGACTCAGAGCAGGTTCTCCAACCATTACACGACCGAGGCTGGTTTTGAGGGGAAAGCAGAGAAGTGGTCCAGAGGCTGGAGGGTGGGTGTTATTGGATAAAGTATTTCAATGTATACGGAACTACGTACGCACATCCGTCTGCTTGTATTTATTTGTGGCTTGGTTTTATTTCTGGGATGTGAAATTAACTTTTGTCTTTCTTTTCACTTTCTTTCAATCCAATAGGTTTTCCTGATGTCAAAAACAAAAGACAGGAAACCCTATTATCTCTCAATAACACCTCAATTTACATCCCAGCCAAATCAAGAAGTCAAGTCAAAAAGTTTCTGTCATGTGGTACTGTGGTGAGTTCGTTTCAGCAGGATCGCCTCAAGAAACTTGCATGGACATGGACTTCAGTCTTTTGCAAGGTCTCAAGGGAACATGTGGAACCGCAAGTGATGAGATTTTTTTGACAATCACGTTCACTTTTGTTCTCACGCTTCTCATGCCATTCGGTCTCATGCTCAACATTCACATCATCTTTGTGAATGTAGTTCAAAGAAGAAGGCTACAAATAATTGACTCCTACTCATTGAGCTTGTGTTTTGCCAATTGTCTCATTATATTAGTGGCATTTATTTACATGCTGGGGATAACGGACTCATTGCCAGGTCATTCAGCATTGGCAGTGCACCTGCCCACCACCCCTAACTACAGCTGTGCCACTGCTTATGCCACCTATCACACGGCCTCGCTCGCAGCATCGTACTCGCTGTGCCTGATGTGTTTTGACTTTTACATTGAGGCTTCGCTACCTATGGAATCCAGGCCCCTTCTCATTGGAAGACAATATGCACCACACATATGTGCCTTCATCTGGGGAGGCTCGCTTCTCGCGAGTTTTCCAGCAATCCTCATTTTTGGCTGCTGGAATCACCTCAATTGCTACACTCTCCATGTAAAACAGCTAAACGATGTCATGATCTTCATCACCGCCTACCTCGTACCACTGATCGGTGTGACGATCTCTCTTTACTACATCACTCAAAGTCGTCGTGAGCCATTCATGAGCTTGATTGGTCGGCCATCATTATCAGTTTTCCATCTTCTGTTGGCAACAGCTGTAAGCCATTTTGTTCTGTGGATGCCTCACTATGCACTTAGTATGGTTCATTTGAATCACCCTTGGCCAGACCCCCAGACAAGCAGACTTCTGCGTGCGATTACACTCTCACTTGGCCTATTCACTGTAATTGTGACACCAACTACCTACTGCTACTTCCGCAAAGACTTCTGGCTGCAAGGCAAGCTTGCGTGCAATGTAATTTGCAACTGTTTGGGGAGGCCACCCCAAACCTGGCCACGACAGCACACACCTGTGCCACAGGAAGAGGTAATGTGACCACAAGTCTTGCTTGTGGTCAGCCATGCCATCAAATACAAATGGTTGGCCATGCCACGACCTCAACTGTTTACCTATTTTACGGTACTAGATAACAATGACAAATAATTTGTTGAAACAAAACAAGATGTGAGAATAAAAGCTGTATAACTCGATTGTATATTTTTGCAACACTTAGAACCTATAATAAATAACTCAGCAGGAAGGTGTCATTGTGCTCACCTGCATTGCTTTATTACCTTACCTTGCTTTCTACGAACTAAAGATAAATGATTGCGAATTGGAAACTCATGCGAGGAATCATTTGGCATTTTAAAATCTAGGCCCATGCTGGATGCTTCTCATTCTCTTTGTAGAAAATAGTTTGTGTTTATTTGGTGTAGATTTATAAAGGGAAATGTTTGGGTGGAGGGAGGCGGAACAGCTGGAACAGGGTGTTGTGAGGTCTTGAAGAATAGGTCACACAGCATCGCGATCTTTCATTGTGATACTCGGTGGACAATTTTAAGCTTCTGCATCGGACGATGAAGCTCTCAGGTTTTTCTTGGAGCCGTCATCCCACTGTTGAAACCAAGTGTTGATGTTATAAATCATTACTATGCATGAAAGTGTTCCTACCCGTCATGCTTTTTATATTTTTGAACACACGTGTAACACCTTAGCAACAATGAATAAATGCACTCTGCCAAATGAGAAATGTTTTGGTGTTGTTGTTGTTGTTTTTTTTTTAATGTAGTCTCTCTTAAATATTAATTTCATCAGTAACAGAGAAATGGTGTTGGAGCTCATCCTTGCCCATCAGGTCATCCTTGCCCACAATCTTTAAATCAATGATAATACCATTCCTTCCGTGCTGTGAAGGCACATAGGACTTCCGAGGCAGTTTCATTGGCAAGGAGTGCAGTCCTGGATGGGTCGCCACTCCGACGCAGGTTACCTTGAATGGTTATTACCCCAGGACACTGCTACTCATTTTGCCAACCTCAGAAGGATGACAAGCTGAGTCAACCACACCCGGTGTTAATTTACAGTCGATGGTGGCTCCAACTCATGATCCTAAGGTCCCAAGCCAGCCACCTTAACCACAAAGCCAACACCAGGCCTCCACAATCTTTATTCACCCCATAAACCCCTTTTTACCAATTACCAGAAGGCAAACTGGATTCAATTCACCCAAGACACCAAGCTATCTAATTTCACCATCTCACACTCTTGATGCAGCCAACAAACTCGTCAACAATATTTTTAACACATGTAGTAACATGCTACCACAAGCTCATATGAAACTGTTCAACCCGAACTTTTCTCCAGAATTCAAGCACCTCATCCACACAAGTAACATACTTGGTAAAAAAAAAAAGTTTATCCCATTCAGATGAACATTTAAAACAAGCAACTTGGCAAACAATCAAAAAATTTCACACATTCAGCACCTTGTCAACACCAAGCCACGAAGGCCTGCATTTCCATCACCAAACAAGAAGCTAACTTCCGCAGGAAACACGACTCACATACATTTACACTTGCAGAGGAAACAGACGAATAACTAAACAAATACGCAAAATAGAAGCCAGCATCACCCTCCCTTTACTCCAGAACAAACATCAGACACAATTAAAAAAAAATACTTTAAAATCCAACGACAACATGTCCAGATCACATGTCCAACTGGAATCGCACTTGGTGGAGAATATACAGTACCTCCACCAGGCTGAACAATTTATGCGTTGTATCCCACTGACAGGCTGTATCTGAATCCAGACCTGAACCAAAATCGAATTGGCTTGTTCTCATCACCTTATGAACTCATCCACCGAGTTTTGTCATAATCCATCCAAAAGTTTTTGAGATATCATGGCTGTAGATCGTTTTTGGGCCCCATCTCTCAATTATGAAGAATCACATTGAAAAGAAAATAATTCTCGCATCTGGATCCGGATCTTCACCAAAATCTCATCTTTTCATCCTTGTCACACACCCAACCAACCTGTCCACCAAATTCAGTCCGAATCCATCCACAACTTTTTAAGGTATCCTGCTCACAGACAGACAAACAGACAGTCACGGGGGGAAAATATAACCTCCATCCACCATTGGTAGCAGAGGTAACAAACACCAAAAACATCTCGGTACACTTGACCTTCAAGCACCAACAAACATTTTTAACCACTCATGGCTTCCACTATCCTGAGCACATTGAAATTGGCCATAATCATTCCCATTCTAAAATCGTAACAAAACTTTCAACAACCTTTCCTTTTACCATCCCATCATTACTCCGCTGTACAGCTCAAGTGCTTGAGCACCTCATTCTCTCTCATATCAATCCGTATATCCCTCTGGCTCACCTTCTTCTATCAGCATGGATTCAGACCCCTGCACTCCACAACTATATATGTCATCACTTTAACACAGATCATTGTCGATGGATTCAATCACCCCAAAGTTCCCATTGACATTAACAAAGTTTTTGATACTGTACCCAGGCACACACTCGTGCAAAAGATTATTTCACCAAACTTCGGACCTAAACTTTCTCTCTGGCAGTCAACAACACCTATTCATCATACAAAACCATCCCAACCAGCATCCCACATGGAGCTGTTCTCCCCCCAGCACTTTATAACATTTTCCTCCATGACATCCCTGAACTCCCACGCCATGTGACAATCCTCACCTACGCAGCCAAACTTTCCATCGCAACACAAAACCATACCACAAATGCAACCACCCACTTACTTCAACAACGCAATTCCAACACTAGTTCACACTCAATATCCTGCCAACTAAATCAACAATCACTTTTTCTAACCCCGGACAAAAGGTGAATCCAACTACGATACCAGCCAATGACCACAATGCATAATTCATAACTCCCCGAAACAAAAACTCCCAAACTACTCAGAATAACACTCGACCCTCACATGACCTAGCTTCCAGGAGAAACTCAGGAAGTTGAATGTGCATTCCTTTTACTCCAGAAGACGACGTGGAGATGTGGTATTGGTGTACCAAATACTGTACGGAAATGTCACACTGGATCCAGAGCACGTTTTCACTCTAAGCCAGTAGTACTCAACCAGATGGGGACACTCTTTGAAGTTGGTCAAAGGTAGGAGTTGTTTGGAAGTGAGGAGCAAGTTCTTCAGAAATTGAGTGGTCGACAACTGGAACAGTCTCCCACAGCAAGGGGGTCCAGTTGTTCAATGTTAACTTGGACAGGCATTGGTGGGTGGAGGGGGGGGGGAGATTTGACCATCACTGAACCTTCACGCAGGCACATGTGTTGGGTCTTGCTGAAACAGAGACCAGGAACTGCAGGATACTACGTCATGACCCAGATGATGATGATGATGATGATGATTTTCACCAAACAAATACAACAGGCAATAGCCAAAGTCGATCAACAATTCAATGATGTACTATAAGCACGAACACTAATTATGGTGAACAATAGGAATCCCTAATTACAATTTATAAAGTTTATCAACTACACCATCCCAAACTGAGCTCACACCATGTCCAAAACAAATGGGATAAAAACTTCAACAAACCCAAGACAAAGCACCAGAGATCATCACAGAAGAACTGTTACCTAAAATGGCTCAAAAAGCTTCTAAAAGAAGCTGAAAATAGTTGTAAAAGTAGCACTCGTACCCAACTCGCCAACACAGACTCCATTCATGCAGAAACAAAAATACTTCCCCACCATCATCACTTTGTCATCAGAGGCACATACTTCTTCAATGCCACCAAGACACCAAGACACCAACACACGTCGTCACTTGTTTAATATTGGATTTTCAAAATGATGTATGAATACTAACGAGGCCTTTCGTGCATACCCTGTGTGCGTGCGTTTTCAGCAACTTGGTAAGCCTGATGTTGGCAAAGTAATTGGGTTGGCTGGCTTGAGATCTTAGGGTCTTGAGTTTGAGTCCTGTTTGCCACTGAATTAACAGCAGGTGGGGTTGACTCAGCTTGTCATCCTTCTGAGATCGTTGAAATGAGCACCAGTGTACTGGTAGAGGGACACAGCAACAGCGGCACAGCCATGCTTCCAAGAAAAGATAGCAACCCCAGCAGCCAAGCTACTATTTGCAAGAACAGAACAGATCCTTCTGAGGTCTGTGAAATTTGTACCAATGTATTGGTATGGGGGCACAGCATCAGCGGCATAGTCACACCCCAACACAATGATAGCTACCAGGCAGTCCAGCTGCCATACACAAGATGAAGAAGTGACTCAGTTCTGCTAGCTGGGCATTATTAACCTGCCATTGCTGGTGCGATATGTGTGATTCAAATCGTCTTTTCAGCATATATTTGTCATTTAAATAGAGAGTGGCAATTTCAAAATGGTTAACCATAATTGGTGTGTTCCTGGATGCAAGTTGGACTCACAAGATTGAGCGAATACGAGAAATATCCGTGGATGAGTGGTTATCATCATGTCATGTGCAGCCTGTGGCTGCTGCTTTGCGTCCCTGCTGAGAGCATGGCTGTGCCGCTAACGCAGTGCCCTGGAATTTGGCTGTGGTGCTGGCAAATGCATGCCAACTCTTCTGGATTGCAAATATCTCATATAATTACTCTTGTGGCCTCGGAACCTTTCAAACAATATATCTATAACAGCCCTCACAACTCCCCACCCAAGTTATGATTCATAGTAAATATGATCACTTCTAAAGTTTATTTTAAACTTACCTGGTGCATTTAAAAGCCATAGATATGTCATTCCCATCCGTGTTAAGAAGCACACAATCCAGATATGATGTGTCCCACTGGGAAGTCTACTTCGTACATCTGGCTCCCAAGTAAATATAGCTGGCACAAGCTTTGTGTATCTTCACGTCGAGATGTCCTTTGTCGAAATGTTGTTTACCGTTACTTGGTAATGATGCACAGCATTGTCTTTCCAATTGCAGACGTCCTTTAAATAAATCACCAAGCCTGCCATATCCACAGGATAAAAATCCCAGCAAGGTTCGAAGTTCAATGGTAGCATTTCGTCGGCAGTTTGGGTGGCACACGCTCATCTCCTCGGTCCTTGCACCGGCCCACATTGTTGGGAGTTTGCAGTGGCTGCCCTTTCGGTGAGCTGAGATAGTTCTCCAACTCTTTTGTTGTGCATTCTCTCACATACTCTTCCAACTATTTTCAACTTCTGTGAGAAGCCTTTGACCCATTTTAGGTAACAATCATTATCTCACACAAATTATATACTTCCAGGGTGCCCCGAACACCGCTGTTTCTCCGGGATTTTGCACAGGCGCCCCAAACTTTCTGGGGCAGATTATGTCATTTAAAAATCCCGTATTACTAACCTCTTTGCAAATACAAAATACCTAACCCGCAACTACCTCACTACGCTCAAACACAACATCTCGGAAAAACATCCCCACCATAGCTATGAAAATAATACAAAAATAAGACACACAAGGAAGGACACTACATGATCCATCCATCCAATTAAATGCTTCCCTGCTCTTCCAGATTAACACCAGACTGATTCTGTTGGTATATGGACACCTTGCAGGATTAAAAACAAAACCTGTTAAAGGGCGGGGGAACACCTTGTGAGCCAATGGCCATCCATATCTAGTGCCCAACTGTGTCTATGGACATCCTCCTGCAGTTGGCTGATGTTTTTTTAAAGAGGTTGGTGGCAGGATTTGCACTTCGGCCACCAGAAAACCCTTCACTCCAAAAAACACAAAGAAAATTGAAAACCCACTCTGTGGGAGTACCTCCTGTGCAGCTTCCCTCCATAGGACAGCTCACCAGATGATGGGATTGGGGCAAAGCCCAAGTAAACCCCGACTATTTGATGATAGGAGGAAAACCATGGGGTAACCTTCCTGGGTCAGATTGCAGTAGTGTGTGTCGGGGTGGTGCTGATGTGTAATCCAGCAGACGGCGGTCTCCTTGGGTTAACTTGAGGTGGTCCCTTTGGGGTTGTGCTTGGATTGTCCTATCCCTCTGAGAGGATGATCACGTGTCTCTGTTATCATCTGAATTCAAGCGTTTGAATATTGATATTGCAGCACTCTCTGAGGTTCAGAGAACATAGTGGCGGCATCATGGCGGGTGGTTACATCTACTATTGGACTGCTCTGATAGTTACCATGTCCAAGGAGTTACTGTAGCTGTGTCCAATAAGCTGACTCCAATGATAATTGAGGTAACACCAGTCCAACAAGCATATTATGAGACGAAGGATTCGTCACTCCTTGGGTGTCATTTTCCTGGTCTCTGTATATGCTCCGACTGAGGCGAGTGATCTCACTGTGAAAGACGCATTCTATGCCATGCTCGAGTCTGTGATAGAACAGTGCCCCAGGTGAGATACTCTGCTAGTCTTGGGGGATTTCAATGCATCGACTGGAACTGAAAGGGATGGTTATGAGACATGTGTTGGTCCCTATGGTTCTGGAACTGTGAACCAGTATAGCACTAAGTTCCTTGAGTTTGCAATAGGTCATGGATTTAGAGTGGCTGGTTCATGGTTTCAGTGCCCACAGGCTCATCGCTGGACTTAGTGGTGGTGGTGGTATGGCAAAGGAGATTGACCATATGTTCATTGATGGTCACTGGAGGATGATCCAGAACTGCAGGTTATACCAGAGTGCTCAGTTCTTCAAAACCGACCACAGGCTGGTGGTAGCAACTCTAAAGTTGCAGCTTAAATCCAGGAGTATGGTACCATCTCAGACTATGCCAGATGTTGGCAAGCTCAAGGATGAGAGGATAGCTGAGGAGTTTGCGAACAGGCTGAGTGGGAATTTGGGGGGGGTCTGGGTGCTTTGGAGAATCCTGATGAGTTATGGAGTGCCTCAAGACCACCATCCTTGATGTTGCCTGTGGATGTCGTGGAACTCACCGGAGGGCGAAGAAGAATTTTGTCTCTCAAGGGACATTAGACACCATTGACGAGAGTCGCAGGGCCAGGCTTAATGGCAGAGCTGAGCTGTTCAGGGAGCTGAGGCGTAAAACTGTACGTGCACTAAGGGTGGACAAGGAGGCCTATGTGCGAGGAATCTGTGAGGGGGTAGAGCATCACCTGAGGTCAAATGATTCTCGTCCCGCTTTCAGGGGAATTCGCACACTGTGTTCCTCCAAGCCCATCTCTCGGTGTACTGCAGTTAGAGCAGAGGGTGGTGAGCTCTTGACAGAGGAGTCCGAAGTGAAGGCCCGCTGGAATGTAAATTCCAGATAAGCTAATAATATATGTTCCCTTACGAGGAACTTCAGTACAGTGAAATGAAGCCATTTAAGCCCATTTGGTTGCACAAGTGTTGCAACCTATAGTTGTTTGCATGTGCTCTATCTTTTGAAATGCTGAGCATCAAGCATGGAAGCAGGACATTCAATTTTTAGCTTTTCTGGAGTTTTACACAAAAGGTCTTGTCATCGCACACTGACCGTCCGTCCGTCCGTCCATTTGTCTCCTTTTTAGACATCTCCTGCGAAACTGCTGGCCCGATCCGGTGGAAATTTTGCAGCAACGTGCCTCTCCTGACTGATAACAGGAATTGCGAAGCTCATTCTGGCCACATGACTTTCGTAGGTCAAAATGGCTGACTTCGTAAATATCTTCAAAAATCTTCCTCCCCAGACCCAACAATCAGAATGCTAACACATTTTGGTTACAACTTTAGGACAGGGTAGGGATGTTAAATTGTGAAGGTCATGCCGATAACATGACGGGAAGTGTTTCAAAATGGAGGTCCCGCAAATTCCTTCCAAAATCTTCTTCTCCTGATCCAAATCCACCAATCAGAATGCTATCAAATTTGGGTTACAGCATTCGGCCAGGGTAGGGATGTTAAATTGCCGAAGTCATTCTGATCACGTGACTGGAAGTGTGTCAAAATGGCCGACTTAGTCAACTTTTTGGAAAACCGCATTAATTCCTTTAAAAACCTTTTTCTCCTAACCCACCAGTCAGAATGCCACCGAGTTTGGGTTACAACATCAGGACAGGTTCGTGATGTTAAATTGCAGAGGTCATGGTGATCAGATGACCAGAAGTGTGTCAAAATGGCGGACTTAGAGTCAATTTTTTGGAAAATCACATAAATTCCTTCAAAAATCTTCCTCACCAGACTCACCAGTCAGAATTCTACCAAATTTGGGTTACAACATTAGGCCAGGGTCCAGATAAGCTTCAGGTCCAGCGGTCCTATAAAAAAAAGTTTTTCGGTATTCTTCTGCAGGATTCAAACTACCGACCTTCCAGACTCAGACTGGACACTCGATAACCATTAATCCACCAAATCTAGTTAAACCCTCCCAAACTAACCCTCTCACTTGGAAGTTTCAGTGTTTCCTTTTCTACTCTGACTCCTCTTTTTCCTGTTCATTCCTGTCCTTGCTTGATGTTCAAGAGTTGACCCATTACCCAACTGTCAATTCATACATGCTTCATCACCTTGCTCTTCCATGAGTGGGAGGTGTGTGGGGAGTGGTGGGGGGAAAGAAGAAAAAGAATAGGGATCTTCCCCAATTATCTTTCCCAACTATCCCCAACTCCAACCCTAAAAAACAGTACTTTGCAATGGTCACAGTGGAAAAAGACAAAAGACACAAAGGAATTGATAAATAAACTCCGCACTCACTGCATTCATCGACATGTACATTTGCTGTTCAAGGACTGAAGCCCAGGGTTTGTGTCAGTCACGATAAGGTATGTTGTGGTTCCACTGCAGGAAATCCATGACCTGTATGGGAAATATAAAAGCCCCAATGTAGATCGGATATGCACACGGCGGCACAAAACTTACAGCAGTTTTGGCAAGCAATCATCTTGGATGCCATGAAGCACTCACAAAGGAAATCCAAAGCAAACTGTAAGTGATGATTGTTTACTGTTTACATCACAATCGAGTGATTCATCCAAAGTAGAATATTGTTCAGAAATATCGAAGCATAGCCATCACCTGCTGTGGATGTTGATAGATATTTCATGATATCGATACGGTACATATAATGGAGCGATGGTGCATGTGTGTATGTATGTTTCATCGACATCCTCCTAGAGGATTTGACCGAGGAAGCTGAAACTGTAAGCGATTAATGAGGGTACCCTGAAGGCCTGTGCAAGTTTCATTTGATTAAAGTTTTGAAGAAAAAAAAAATTTCTGGCCTTATCTTGGCATTTTCTTCCTTTTCGGTGAGAGGGAGGGGGGTGTGATGAAATTGGAATTATCCGTGCTCGATAACCACTATGAATTACATACCAGCAAATACCACCTGTCGCTTCACTGGATACTAAAAGAGGGAGGTGGAAGGGGGGGGGAGAAGAGAAGGGAGGGAGAGAGAGAGGGAGATGTGGAAAGATAGTGCTGCCATTTATTTGGAGCAGGGGGAAGCTAGAGGGGAGAGAGAGAGAAAGAGGGGTTGGGGAGAAAAAGAGTGAAACTTGAGGGGGGGGGTGGCGGAGGAGGAGTTAGCAAAGAGAATGTTATGTTATGCTTTATGACCACACATCCACACACACATGCACGCACATCTCCATACAGGCACTTCACTATTTATATCTTCGATACCTCCTGGAAGACATCATTTAAATCGAACTTCAAAATCCCATTGACGTCATGTATTCAAGGGGGAACAAAATTGATTGGAAAATTTTCAAAATAAATGAATTGAATATGAACTAACATAAAATACTATACGTGACATAGCTCTCTTTTTTCCTGTGCTGCACAAGGCTGCGAGTAGCATCATAGACTGACAGTGTGGCAGTGCTGCTGATGCAGTGCCCCTGTAGGTTCGAGAATTAATTTGGGATTTGGCCAGAATGCCAGGGATGGCTCCCCTACTCTTTGCAAAGGACACCATGGAGGGTTCTTTAATGTCCATAAACTAATTCCAGCAGAAGAGCCGCCCAATTTAACGTCTATCTGATTAATCACCCTACCTGCAAAACACTGGGATGACAGTTTATAGCTGGGTTGAGATTCGAACCCAGGCAAGATAGCTTAGAGTGAATGTGCATACCTCTTGGCCATCCTGCCATGGTGTGGGGGATGCACGGTGTTGATAATTATTAGTCAGACAGAGGCTCAGGGTTGGCTGCCCCTTCCTCCATGTCTGACAACTCCACGAGAGGGCATGCTGGCTTGTTATTTGCACTTCTTCTTGGTAATGGAGTTGGTGTTGAGGATGTTGGTGCTGTAGGTTCATCAACTCGAGGCCTTTCAACCATCTGGAAGAAGCTAAAGAAAGTCTTCTGCACGACTTTCTTGTTTTTTATCAACGAGCATTGCTTTGTAGCCAATGAAAACATTTTCCAATTCTCTCTCAAACTCATCGTTCAATTGGCCCGTTGCTTTACCCAATCTAATCCTCCTGTTGTGTTAATCGTTCTTTTAATTGGATCTTTAATTTAATTTATTTTTCCTTCCTAAATCCAGGGATTTATGCACAGACAACCCAACCGCAGTCACCACGTCCGCTGCAAGTGCCACTGGAGCCTTTGTGGCGATCCACTCAATGAAGTTACACTTTAGGCACATTCCTTAATCTTTTCTTCACTCAATATAATTGTCCGAACAGTAGAAAAAGCTTTGTTGAATGGTTTGGCAATTTCACATTTTCTTGTGTAAATATGGGGAAGGAGGGAACACGGGAATATGGGGAAGGAGGGAACTTAAATTAAACATGCTTAGTTATAAGAATCACTCACTAATTTCTGAAAACTTTCAGATTTCACTCCAGATTTCAACACTTATTTAGTCCACGTGCTCTGATCCTCAAATCTGACGACATATTTCTTTTATATATTTTAACTAGTCCGTGAGAGGCCATCGTGGAAAATCGCATAATATAACGCATAAGATCACTCTAAGCTCCTAATATAAAAACTATCGGACCTAAAAAAGCGATGTACAGGCAGTCCTCGACCTACATCAGGGTTCCGTTCCTGGGACCTTTACCTAAGTCAGTTTGTGCACAAGTCAAATTTCATTGAGTAAAATCTGAAAGAAAGAAGAAAAAGATTAGGTAATTGATTGAACATTTACATGTACAGTACATAGTAGGGGAAAAAGGAAAGCAGAAAGGCAGAGGAGGGAGGCCGAAGGACGGGACTACTCCCCAAACATTGATTGATGCATCTAGAACCTCTGAAGGAGACGATAAAGGGCATAGAAAGACTGAGAGATTCGGACCTTTGCAGCTTGAGAGGGTTACAGACTCTGCTCGGGGCTCGGTTGATTATTATTATTATTACTAGTGCGGGCCTGTACACGCGGGCCCATACGTGCGTGGCCGTACGTGCGTTGCCATACGTGTAAAAAAAAAAAAAAATTGTGACGTCAATCGTCACATCATCGCACCGTGTCCTGTCATTGGTTGGTAAATAAATGGCCATAACTTGGGAACCACTTGTCCGATTAATATCAAACCTTGAAAAGGCACATCCACAGGACCCCAGCAATATACCTGGCGAGTTTCACTTAGATCGGACCAGTGCTTGTCGAGAAACAGCGGTCACAGACACACACACACACAAAGACACACAGACACACACAGAGATTGCTGGAATTATAGATAGACTAGTGCGGGCCCGTACGTGCATGCCCGTACGTGCGTGCCCATATGTGTGTGGCCGTGCGTGCAAAAAAAAAACAAAAAACTTTCAAACCACGTGCCAGAAACAACAACCACACAGGCCGTTCCTTCGCTCT
>CM068959.1:21189160-21205854 GCA_035128595.1 Eptatretus atami | reverse complement strand
TATATATATGTGTGTGTGTGTGTGTGTGTGCAGTCTGCATGTATATGGTTCTACTGTCCTGTACACTCAATCTCGTTGAAGAAGGTGAAAACCGTTATGGTACCTCTATCCTTTTTATGTAACGACATCACACCATTACCTCACATGTCTGCTTGCTGTTCTTATGGACCAAGAAGAAGGCCGACTTGGCCGAAAACTTGTTACCAATAAAGACTATCCAGAAGCTATGTCCGTAACTAATTGAATTTCCTCCGGTTATATATCTATATTATAAAGTAGGAGTGTCTGTCCATCCATCTGTCCGTCTGTCCATACCTGAACTACTCCATCAGTTTTGAGGCGAGTCTCGTTTATCCTTCTGTGGAGCGTTTTGAGATCCCGTCCAGTGTCTGAAGGTGGGTGGGAGTTTTCATAAGTTTCTCAATACAATGATTATTTTGACTTTCCATGTGAAGCTACTCCCAATCTGGATGTAACGTCAGAACGGCGCTTCTCTTCGTTTACCTCGTGAGTGTTCGTAGCATTGTATTTTGTTATATTCATGGTATATTATTATTAATTTATGATTGCAATGATGCTGTTTAGAATTAAAATTATAGAGGGATTGAGTTCGAAGAAGAATGAGGAAATGATGTGAGGGGGTTCTGAGGTGAGATTCGTGGATTCAGTATTTGTAGTTTCACCATTGACATCATTGAAATATGCCTGGTGTTTGGCTTAATGGTTAGGGTGGTGGGCTTGGGATCCGAGGATCCTGAGTTCAGATCTCTCTTGGCTGTTGAATTAATACCAGGTGGGGTTGACTCTGCCTGTCATCGTTCCGAGGTCGGCAAAATGAGTGTCAGCTTGCTGGTATCCTGTGTCGGAGTGGTGACCTGCCCAGGATTGTGCCCAATAGCCAAGTAGACTGCTTAGGCCACACCAATGCTCTGCACAGAGTATGGTCTCAATGGATGGATGGATGGATCATTGAAATATTACCCACCTTCCTTCTGTTGGGGCCAGCTGCAAGAAGTATTTTGCCCAAGTTTTAGCCTCTGTCGTTCTATTGAAATAACACCAGGTGGGTTGACTCAGCGGTCACCCTTCCAAGGTGGGCAAAATTAGTACGAGCTTACTTTCTGGGGTAATAAGCCATTCAAGTATGCTGCGTTGGAGCGGTGACCCATCCAGGATTGTACTCCTTAGCCAATGAAACTGTCGTCTTGGCAGCCCAACGCACCTCTCGGAATTGAAATAAATGTTTATACATATAGAAAAACATATATATAATATAATATATATATATATATATATATATATATATATATATATATACTTGACAACTCCCACACTCTTCGAGCTGAAGAAGCTGCATAAAGCAACCCAAGAAGACCTACACAAGGTAAGTGCTAATGCTGTTTTGAACCCTTCCCAGAGTTCCTCCACAACTATAAAGACGTTCACACATAGTACACACATGAGAATCCGAATGCTACACACACCCTCAGCTACCGGACAGGTACATCACTTATTGGCAAATTATCAGCGATAGCGCAGACAGCAATGCATACCAATGAGTCTCTCAAGCATGTACCATGTGCAAACGTCAATAGCAGTCAATATATAAATAAAGGCCCACCCACATGTGTGAACGTCTTTATAGTTGTGGAGAAAATCTGGGAAGGGTTCGAAACAGCATAGCGCTTACCTTGTGTAGGTCTTCTTGGGTTGCTTTATGCAGATTCTTCGGCTCGAGTAGTGTGGGAGGTGTCAATTATTTATATAATCCTAGCCACCTGGGTTTAGTTGATTAGGTGAGAGCTGATTGGCTATTCCTCAATTAACAGGTGAGAGATATGGGTGGGTGTTCATATATATATATTTATATATATATATATATATATATATATATATATATATGTATACATACATATATATATGTATACATATATGGATTGATTTGAGGTATGGGCACTCACATCTGAGTTACATCGCTTGTTTCGAGCCTCAGCCCAGACATAAACTGTCATCCTGGTGTTTCACATGCTATCCGGCATGAGGACGATTGAGCTGAAAGGCCCGTTGCAGCACTCGTGCTTTATGGAAGTTAAGTATCCAGTGGTGTCGTTCGCCAGAGTGGAGGAGAGCTATCGCCATTCACCAAGAACAGATTAAAAATTATTGGTCTAACCTACACATGGCATTGTATCAATGGCACAGCAATGGCTCCCAGCAAATGATGCTACCTGTAACCCTATGCTGCACACAAAAGAAGAAAATGCAAGTTAGCAGTAGCAAATTGGTCATTCCTGCCAACATCCTGAAGACAAGGGGAGTGTTGACCAAGTACTCAGACTTAGCCCCATCTAACAATTAATTCCATCATTAAACTCTGTGGTAGTATAGCTTTGGGATGAGATGGATGGATGGGGAGTTATATAATCATTTATTACATTGTTTCCTTACTAATGATATATGGGTGTTTATGAAATATGAAAAAAAATTGTGTTTTGTTTGGACATTGCGAGTACCCAGTTCCTTGGAGTTTGTGCACATCACACATATATAGAGAGATATATTCCTGATTGGCGTGGACAAAGATATGTAATCCCATACAGGTTTTGCAAAAAACAATTTGCAATTATTGAGATAAAAAAAACAAAAAGTTCTGGAAGTTTTTGGTAAAAAAAAAAAAAAAACACAAAAACGATTTTCGAGATCTATATAATTATTCTAATTTCATTGCACTTCATTTATTCAGTGAATGAGATTGAATTCATTGGTCGGCCTGTTACCTGATGCTGCTGGGATCCCCACCCCACCCCAAAGTGAAACCTCTATGTTCACATCAAGAACTACAGCAACACACATTTGGTTCTTTCCACCCACGGGTTCTGCTTCATCAGCTCAGGGTTGAGAAAGGGGTCAATCATCTTTCCATCTTGTATCCACTTCACAAATCTGAAAAGGCAACAATGGCACGTTTTCAGCTTTCCTTCTTCCTCGTGAACGATCAAGCACATCCGGTGCTCAATCATCCCGAGAGTTTAAAACAACACCCTGGAAAGGTAATCAAACGATATCTCTCCAATCCTACGAGGGATGAAGGCCTCAGGGATGGCATAACAACACACACATATATGTATAGTACTTTTCAAAAGTCTGGGTGATTCAAACAGTATTCATACTTTTGGGAAAATTCATCAAAATATCAGTGCTAACAGGTATAAGTGTTTATTATTGTAAACTAACAGCCTTCATAACCTGTATGTGTGTGACATAAGCTGCTGAAGTAAATAAGAATGTGTCATTTCCTAGGATTGTTGAGTGCCATCACTCTTTTGCCCATGCTTTCTGTATACAATTGAAGCACTCTTAAACGAATATTGTGCCAAATATCCTGCCGTACATTCCACAGTTCTGTAAGATTAGTTGGGTTCCTCGTGTTCTTCTCTAGTTCCAGGTAATCCCATATGGCCTCCGTCCGGACTCCAGGGTGGCCATTTTAACATGGAGCACACCAGCTCTAAGCTTGTTGTCCAAATATTGTTTTACTATATTGGAAGTGTGTTTTGGATTATTATCTTATTGCAAAATGAATCCTCTTCTGATTAAACGACGTCCACAAGGAACTGCATGGTGCTGCAGTATCTGCTTGTACTTCTCTTTTGTTAGCATATCATTGGTTTTAACAAGTGTTTCTGCATCAAAAGCTGAGATACAACCACAGACAGTCACAGAGCTCCCCCGTGTTTAAAAGTAGTTTACAAATATTGTGTGTCGTAACGTGCTCCAGGTCTTCTGTATACGCACCGGTGTCTCTTCGATCAAAAAAAGTTCAAACTCCGATTAAGCAGAGCAGAGTACCCAATTATATTCTTTTGTTACCTCGTCTTGGTGTTGCCTTGCAAATTTCTGCTTTTTCATTTTAATCTGTGATCTCAGCATTGGTTTATTTGCTGCAACTCTGCCATGGAGACCTGGTGCAATTAGCCTTCTGCACACAGTGCTGGGTGAGATGTTAATGTTCACATCTATTCTCATTTCATTTGTCAGCTGCTGACTTCAATTTCCTTCTATTGTGTAAGCTGAGCAATTTCAAGTGCTTGTTCTGCCCTGGGGAGGTTCTTCTGGGTCTTCCTGGGCTTTTCTTTTCTCGTTTCACACCATTTCACAGCCAGATTTTTTCAGACATTGCAAAGTGTACCTCATACCATTAGAGATCAGCTTTTCTGCTATTATCTTCCATTTTTTCATATCTTTTTTTTCTACTATCGTCATGTTTAACTGACCTGCACTTTAATCCATTGGTGAGTGAGTGAGTGCGTGAGTGAGTCAATCCATAAACATTTCAGTCATTATTGCTTGAACCAAAGGCACGATTTAAATGAAACTTGGCCACAAGCTTCATATTTGATGGATGCCTAACGAAAGTTTATTGACTGCATCAAACTGCACTCATTAAGAAGAGGTTCTCGATCGCGTGACTGAGTGCTCGAGAAGACGGCAGGCAGCGTGTGGCGCTCTGATGTCGTTCAGCGTCCAAATAGTCTGCAGAGATCAGTATGATCTCTCTATCTGCGAAAGAGTTTCGGGGGTAAACTATACACAATGAAACTCAATGAAACTTTACTCCAACCTTCTTCACCCATGATGTACCCAAGTTTGTTCACGCATTAAAAAACATAGGGGCAATACCCTGGGGGCTCACCGTTTTTTGGCTAGCGGCGCGGCGCATGTTGCAAAACGCAGGCTATAACGAGTTCATCACGAGGGGTCGAACCTACTTGCGGCTCAGGCCGAATGAGTGACGCACAATATGCTACCATAGCGCAGAAGGTGTCCCAAGGGTAAGAGTATCTGAAGATGCGTGACTGCCATGCGCAAGTGAAACGACACCCACGACTTGTTTGCGCGGGGGTCTCTCATGTTCGCGCATGCGCAGAATGTCGCGGGAACGGAAAGCTCTCAAGAGGATTAATCACAGGGGAAAGACGTACACGGTGTATCGCCGACTTATGAGCGTAGCTACAAAGAACGCAGGCGTGCCGCAGTTCCGGGGGGTCGTATCACCCAGTCATAGCGTGGCTCTCGTCAACAAACACAGACAGCATCATCAGTTTCTCGTGGTAGTTGTGGTCGTGCCGCTACGCGCAGGAGCTATTAGTTTGCAATAGACGAGGAACGCGCAATTACATTATTTTGGGGGGGCAGCTCACACATTAGAAATCTTTAGACACCCCAATTTTTTTAATGTCATGAACAAACTTTAGAGTACATCATGGGTGATGAATGTGGTGGTCAAGTTTCATTCAGAATTGTGTGTGTTGTTTCTGGAAAAGAAAGCAAATACCACTTTTTGGGGGCAACTCCCCTGTCGACTCCCTTCGACAAAGAATTTTTAATGGTGTGAACAATCTTTGGTACATCATGGGTGAAGAAGGTTGTCGTAAAGTTTCGTTGAAATTGTGTTTACAGTTTCAGAGAAGAGAGCAAATACCTCTTTTGGGGGGAAACCCTCCCTGTAGACCCCCTTAGACCCTGATTTTTTTTTAATTCCATGAACCATCTTTGGTACATCTCCAGTGATGAAGGTTGTGGTCAATTTTCATCGAAATTGTGTGTGTAGTTTCGGAGAAGAAAGCAAATACATATTTTGGGGGGCAACCCCTGTAGACCCCCTTAGAGCCAGATTTTTCTAATGTCATGAACAGACTTCCATACACCATGGGTGAGGAAGGTTGTAGTCGTTTCATGAGAATTGCTTGTGTAGTTTCTGAGAAGAAAGCAAATACTTATTTTGGGGGGCAACCCCTGTAGACCCCCTTCGAGCCCGATTTTTTGAATGCCATGAACAAACTTTGGTTCATACATGGTGATAAAGTTTCATCACAGCCCTATGCACCTTACATTGTGGTAAAGTTTCATCAAAATCGTATGTGTAGTTTCAGTGAAGAAGTTGAAAGTATTTATGGACAGACGGACTGACAGACAGACAACGTGCTATCCCATAAGCTTCCCTGAACTACATTCCAGGTGAGCTAAAAATCAGGGTCTCAGGGAGTCTGCAAGGGTTTGAGTGTTTCTCCTGATCCAGGTGAGTTTCAGGATGCGCAATCCTATTTTTCTTCCACTGTGCCCTTCTTCTCCTCGCAGAGTTTGTATCTTCATTCACTGTTCTGTTGAAAGTTGCTTTATTGGTGCCATTCTGAACGAACTCAGACTTTCAAAGAAGGGAAGAAGCTGATGAAAATTAAATTCACATATTCACTAGACTTTGCAACTTTTCTTGTGGTTTATTGTACTTCACATTACTGGGTGACTGGGTCTTGATTACTTCAATAATTTATTATTTCTGTACAAAAATCCACAAACTGTTTTCAACATATTTTCATTGTGTTAGTGGATATTACTATACTTAATAATAAAATATTAAAGCAAAATTAAAAAATTCAATTCCCGAATTTATTTTCTACACTTTCAGGGAACTGTGATATTAAGTTGATTTTCAGAGAATTTGAATTATTATCGACCTCAATTGCACACCCTAATTTCCCACAAATGTTAGAATGGGGAATAGCACCACAAAAGTGAAAATAACCCAAACTTTTGCACAGTCCTGTATATATTGAGAGTTGTAGTATATATTAAAAGCCCAATTCAACCCTGATGCACTTTCTCATTCATATGATAATATATCGGTGTTGCACATGGTTTGTGTTTGGAGTCTCAATGGTACAGAGTTCTTTCTATGCTGTTGCTAACGATTCCCAACACCCATGAAACTGATCCAGCGGATGATGGGTATGCAGCATTAAGGTTCTCATACAGGTGGTCCCTGTTAATGTCTGCAGTTGTGGAGAACTCGGTCGACTTAGAAATATCATCGGAGTTTACCTTGGGCTGGCTTTCATGGGTACTTTATGCAGCCTCTCTGACTAGAAAGGACGAGTGGTGATATAATTATGTTAATCCTTGGTGCAGCTGGAATGATTGATCAGGTGAGAGCTCAATGGTCATTCCTATGATTACGGGTAAGAGATGTGATTATGAAATATACATACCAGGCAACAATTTTGAATTTTTTCTTGGAGTTCCAATGATAACTCGCCTACTCTTATGGAAAGGCCTCTGTGTGAAGCACCGATGCATTAGTGTGTAGTTGGGTCGGGAATCATAAGTGCACCACTGCTGCGCTCTCCTGCTGAACCTTATCATCATGGATACCTTTTGGAGCCAAAGTAGGCTGTTCATTGGTGACACATTCGATCTGGGAACGTTAATCTTGATTGTGTGGAAGCTGCTGCCAAGACAGCAACCACGCCTTGCGATAGCAAGCAATGTAACCTGGTGTCGAGGGACATTCAACAAGACCAGACAACATGCTACCCGCACTTTAGGCAGTGATTCGTAATTTGTTCAGAATGATGCAATGCTATGACCATTCGTATATAAAAAAGTCTCCCTCTAATTTGTCCTTCAACTCTGCTGTTGGTGTTTTCCCCCTCTCTCTAATGTTCATTTTGTTCTGTTGTGTTTTGATATACGTTCAGTGTTCCAGCTCTTCCATGAGCCTTGACTCTGTATACAAGAAAAAACACTTCGCCGAGGACACCGTGAAATATTTAATGCCAATCAACAACCATTGCTGGAAGATGGTTTCCAGAGTTAACATCCTTCAGAAGGATGGTGCGCACACCGATGCATTGCATAGTTGCATCTGAAACACCACGATGACAGTTTATAGCAGGTCCAGATTCAAACTCAGGCTTTACAGCTCAAAGGTGAGTATGCGACCTTAAAGCTATCCTGCCAAAAACTTATGTTTAAGGTAATACCATATGAGATAATTAAAACACTGACAAAAGCCTTTTGACCAATCTTTCCCCTGCCATATCCATGGGTAACCATCTAAGAAGAAATTGGCCATACTCCAAGCACACATTGGCTTACTCTTTTCAAAAGATACTCTGGGAGTTTTTGTTAACATATACAACATATATGCAGACGAGATAGCCGGCTTTACGCCTCAAAGGGAAAGACAGCGTGCTCTTAGATGCAACACCCCCTGCTTGCACTGGATAAACAGAAGTACAAACTTACTCTGGAATGCTTTTGGAGGCCATCTCGCGATCAAACGCCAACTGGTGCTTCAGACTGTCCACCTCCTGCTGCAACTCCGTGGTGTCTTCTTCCTCCATGGCTGTTTACCAGACAGAGACATTGCACAGCGACATATATGCAGCATTTATCTAACAAAGTTTGCTTAAACAATTTATTCTGAACAAGTTTTCTTTTAACAACTTGATCTAATCAAGCTTACCTTAATGACTTTATTGAAACAAGTTTAAATATCAATAATGCAATTCTATGTGTTTAAATTTCCTATCCAGCTATTATAATGTCTATCACCTGGTAAGATGCTATTAATATTGGCAGCTGTTACCTGCCAATATGCTATTAAAATTGGTATCTGTTACCAAGTAAAATGGTATTAAAATTGGTATATTTTACCTGGTAAAATTGGTATATTTCACCTGGTAAAATGGTGTTAATATTTGTATCTGTTACCTTGTAAAATGGAATTAATATTGGTATCTTTTACCTGGTAAAATGTTATTAATATTGGTATCTTTTACTGGTAAAGTGGTAGTAATATTGGTTTGTTACCTGGTAAAATGGTATCATAATTGGTATCTCTTACCTCGTATAATGGTAGCAAAATTGGTGTCTTTTACGTGGTAAAATGGTATTAATATTGGTATATTTTACCTAGTAAAATGAGATAAATATTGATAACTTTTACCTGGTAAAATGGTAGTAATATTGGTTTGTTACCTAGTAAAATGGTATCAAACTTGGTATCTTTTACCTTGCAAAGTGGTATTAATATTGGTATATTTTACCTAGTAAAATGGGATTAATATTGATATATTTTACCTGATAAAATGGCATTAATATTGGTATCTTTTACCTGGTAAAATGGTCGTAATATTGGTATATTTTACCTTGTAAAGTAGTATTAATATTGGTATATTTTACCTGGAAAATGGGATTAATATTGATATCTTTTACCTGGTAAAATGGTATCAAAATTGGTATCTTTTACCTGGTAAAATGGTATTAATATTGGTGTCTGTTAGGGTTAGGGTTAGACGGTTATAAAATCGATAGATTTTACCCAGTTAGAGGAAAACAGCAAATCGTACCAACATAAGCAATTTCATTAGAATCCAAAAAATTGTTAAATTTCAGACTCTATGTCATTGCAAAAAAATAATAATAATCAGCCAGTTGAAAGACTCCTCTTAAATTCCCTCTTTAACCCTTTGAGGACCACCAGCATCTTGAAAGTAATTTTCATAAACAAGTCCAATTTTATTAATAGTTTGGCTAGAATAATCACGAATATGAATTGAAATTATGGAGTATGCATGACGAAAAATACAAGTTTTTCTCGTCATCAAAAACAACGAAAAATTAAGTAAGGGACAACATCTCTTCGCCAATGTTAGTTAAAACGTTTGCCAATGTACAAACATAAAGTAATCTAAAATTGCAGGGAAATGTCAGAGATACACCACTTTAAAATTTAGGGACATACGTGTCCTTTGATCCTTAAAGGGATAATGACACATGAAAAATCCTCTTCTAAAAACCTCAAACAGATAACGTGTTTCCCCATTAATGTGATAAATAATAAGATGTGTTTATAAAATAAAAAGATTTCTAATAAAGCAGCTTCAATACACACACCCTTAGTTATTAACATGGTAAGAGGTCAACCCAGAGTTATTGATGGAAATTACAACCTGGCAGTAAACCTTATGACAGTTGCAATACATATATATATATATATATATGTCTTGCACTTTTAATAGTGAACACAACACAGCGACCAGGTTTCTAAGGATACGGCTTCTTTGAAACAAACCTGTTCCTCAAACACAGATTTCACTTACCTTATGAACTTTCCTTCAAGGCGACGACGATATTACTTGTGTGCGTAAACGTCCTGCTCTTCACCTCTTATTCTTGGTTCTACAAAAGCTCCAGATTAATTTCAAAGCAAATGGCGTGCACGGCTCAGGTATAAATGAATTACCTTGGGATTTTACATTTACAGCAACCACTCCCTCATCACGTGTTCCTCACTGTACGCAATCGCATCTTTGAGACAAAAGGTTCACATCACCTTCCCATGATGAGCACATGCACTAACGAGTTGGAGGTTCAAATTGTCCAAAACCAACGACCTTTTCGGTTCATTGTAATTTGCTAAAAAAAAAATTATATACACACACAAGTCTAATTATTAATTATTGTCATGAACAGCATACAAAGAAGAATGCATAATGAGTGCACCAATTGTTGGGAAATTCACTCAGTAATTGAAAATAATAAGTGATTATGGTTGGTAATATCACATCCTCTTCCATTCAGTGGCTTATAATGCACCGTATTGCCGAAATCATCATCATCTATAATATAATTTCCAATTAAGCATCACATAATTATTCCAGAGGAGCATCTCATAGTCTGCTTTGATTATTATCTTTGAAATTATCTGGAATAATCTTTCAAAAAGGGTAAAACTGGAGTGTCTGGGTTCTTGACCTCACAATCTTGAAACGATCAATAGAATCAAGCATTGGGGCATCCCCTCCGGCAACGATTCTTCACCAATGAAATTATGCCAATATATTGGCAATTGATATCATTTAACAACACAGTGACACTTAATATGATTATCAATATGCTCCTACTCCATCTCGTCACTCACCTCGAAGGACTACACCTCAGACTCTGCTTGAGACATTAAAGACAGAATATGTCAGCTCAGTGTTTGTCTCCAAGTGTCATGTACTCACCTTATCCCATCTCAATCTGTCCCTACCTTAAACCCATCATACCCACTGCATTGTTACTTCCACCACAGAATGTGAAGGAGGTTATGTTTTCACCCCTCGGTCTATTTGTTTGTCTGTCTATCTGTCTGTCTGTCTGTTTGTCTGTCTGTCTGTGTGCAGGGCATCTCAAAAAGTTGTGGACAGATCCGGATGAACTGTTGTGGACAGGTTGGGTGTGTGACAAGGACGAACTGATTAGATTTTTGTGAAGATCCGAATCCGGATCAGTCTCGAGAAGTTTTAAAGTGATTCTTCATCATTGAGAGATAGGGCCAAAAACGATATAAAGAACGATACTTCAAAAAGTTGTGGACGGATTCAAACGAAACTTGATGGACAAGTTGGGTGTATGAAAAGGAAGAATTGATTCAATTTTGGTGAAAATCCAAATCCGGATCCGGATCCGATAATTTTTTAAGTGATTCCTCACCATTGAGAGATCGAGCTAAACTAATGTATAGCATGACATCTCAAAAAGTTGTGGACGGATTCGGAAGAAACTTGATGGACACATTGGGTGTGTGACCACGACGAATTTTTTAGATTTTGGTGAAGATCCGAATCCGTATTTGGATACTAGAATTATTTAATTTTTAAAGATTCTTCACCATTGAGAGATAGGGCCCAAAACTATACATAGCACGATATTTCAAACATGTATTGGGCCCGATATGTTCTCATGGATCAGGCATTACGTGGTGGAGGTATGCGCTATACCGAGTGCTCTTTGAGTTGACTGTGTCTTTCATATCAGAGAAGGTAGAGAAAGTTCTGTCCAGCTGAGACAATTCAATGGCAAAGGGCTCAGATGGGATCAATGCCTTGTTCTCAAATCCTTCTCTGCTACTCCTGTTTCTGTTCTGTGTATGTTCTTCAACCTGTCCTTCTCCTTGGATGTCTTTTATCTGCCCGCAATTTCACAAACATCACTCTCACTCATGAGATGGTGCCAAAAGATAACCACTCAGCGACAGGTAATTAGGTTTCCTCCAATTACAAGCAACCTTATGCAATTCATCATCAATGCAGATGTCAATTTTTTCTCTATTCAAACAGCTTGTTCTCTAACCATACATTTGGATTCTGACATGGTCATCCAACTTCTATCTCAGCAATGTCCGGTGGCCCTAAATCTCATACAAGAGGTCAGGACAGGTGACCCTGGACATATCTTGGGCATTTCACAGAGTCTCACATCCTCGTATACTTGCCAAGCTTTCAGCTTGTGCTATACAAGGCCAATCTCATACCTGGCTTTCCAACTACCCCCATCTGTGCAATCAATGCAATATATTGCCATCAATGGAACCCTCTCCTCTACTACAGGAGGCTGGAGTACCTCAAGGCAGTGTTGATGTTGAGCCCAGTTTACTTCCTAATCTACAAAAACAACCTCTCTGATACTCTGGAAAACCTTCTCTTCCTTTTGCATTGGACTCCACATTGAATCGTCCAACACCAAGGGCGAAGATGCTGGAAGATGCTAGAACTCTCCACCCCTTTAACCCCGTTCCCCAAGCACAGATGATGCAAATGCAGCACAGCTGGGCCAATGAGGTGATGATGCTGGAGGTTGTAGCAGCTTGTACGGAGCACCCACCCATTGGCTGGAGATGGATAAAAGGGGCAGACTCCACTCAGTTCACTCTCTCTCGCAGGAAGGACATCAGACCAAGAAATATAGAGAGCTGTTCTTTCCCGTTCTTCTCCATTCACAGTTCATGTCCACAGAACAGTTTCGCGCTTATATTTACACCTCACACTTTTATCTTTCGCATTATATGCATTTCCACACGCATGTTTTCTTCTTCTTTACACTTCTTCCCATACACCTTTCTCCACGGTGGCTTCCACATGACTCGTCCATGTGCGGAGCCTTCAGTACCACAGTTAGGAAAACACCACCTCTGAATCTAAATCCCCATATGTTTGGATGGAACGAGCTGTCCTGGAGTCACGGAACATCACGCAAGTCAGACGGGCTCCGGAATGGACCCCAAACCATTGGGGCTCCGCCACACGAGGGGAGAGAGTTCCTGGCACCGGGTGACAGTCCGTGACCACAGGTTCACTGAGGGCATGCTATAGTTCACATTATTTTCTTATCATCCACTATGATCTCTACCCTCTACTCTCCTCTCTGTGCCATTCCTCAAGTGTATGTATCCAGTAATGTAGTTTGTGGTAAGTTATTGCTGTAAGTGCTCCTGGAGGGGTGTAGAGGGGGTATGATCATGTAAAGAGTAAGGGCAAATGTATATATACTGAAACGCAAAAGAAACTTACCACCTTTTAAACCTTCAAATATCAACAATAACACTGCGTGTAGTAAATGTGTGAACTTATTTTTGGACAATAGTGTCCTCACTGTCAGACAAAACGGTCACGGATGGTCACTTGAACCTTCAATGGTCACTTCATAGCACAGCTGTTGAACAGCCGTTTTGACTGTCAGTGATTAGCCAAGGGGTACGGGATGATTTTAATGAGCTGCACGTGATTTCTTGATATTGGCTTTAAAAAGGCCAGTGCAAAATGGGCATTTCAATCAACATGCCACGATTGTCAAGGGATCAACGGCAGTGTGCCTTGGGCATACTGCAAGGCGGATTGAGCTACCGTGAGGCGGCACGTCGCCTTGGCTGTTCACACCAGACGATATCGGCCCTGGTGGACAGAGACACCCTCCACAACTCTGCAGATGACAGACCTCGATCAGGGAGGCCAAGAGTCACCACTGCAAGGCAGGACAGGCAGATGGTCCTAAGTCAGATGGCTTCAGACATTGAGGACTGAGTGAGACAGAATCCAGCAGCAATCCATCCAAAGACTGGTAGGCAGTATGCGCCGACGATGCACTGCCTGTATCAAAAACAATGGTGGCCACACACGCTATTGAAAGGGGACTGACATTGCACCCTGTGCTGTTCTGTACTGTAGAACAAACTTATGAGATGGTGTATCTTGGTCAAAAACTTGACATGTCATCAATAAAATGCCAATGTTTCAATTAGCAATTGTTGGTTTGTTTTATTTTGAACTGTTACAATTTTATTACATTTCAAACACGTGGTAAGTTTCTTTTGCGTTTCAGTATATATTTCATCTGTGTTGAATTACGTGCCACGTGTGTCATTTTTCCCACCATTTTTGATGTTTGAATTTTCCCGCCATTTTCTCTCACCTGAACATCTCCCCATCATTCCTCCCGTCATTTTCCGCTCTTTCATTTCTTCACCAGCCTGTGTAATAAATTCATGAAAGTGTTGATGTGTGTCTTGATTTATCCTGCTTGTGGTTGGTCTGAGATAGTGTTCCGAGTGGGAAAATTGGTCTAAGACTCTAGTTCTAATGATAGCCTACATAATGCGGCACACAGCGTTGGTTTGCTCAGCCAAGTATTTAACCACTGCGTAGTCACTGGCACAGTTCCCCTTCTACCCATGCCAAACTCACCGGCACAGTAAATCGTGTCTGGGCACGAGGATCTGACCCGAGTTAAGGGTTGAAGACAGCATCCGGGGTCTCTCGGGACATGCCACCAACTTGGAGTTATCCAGAGGTGACGTCCGTAACAATATATACAATATCTAATATGTAAGGCTCTTTCTAACCACTGACTGTCTGATACTCACTGACTCACTGACTGATATTAAAGATCGGTACCTTAGGGTGACATAGAAAGCTGAAAGTTTGCGTGCTGATGGATATCGAAGCCGAGACACCAGTAAATATCACAGAACTGTCGGAAAGCATCTGTAAATGAAAATATAAACAAATTTAAAAAAGAAAGAAAATAAATACATAAAAAATCAAATGCAGGTGAGCAACCCAAGACAATGGGGAATCACGGTTTGTATGCTTACACAATGTATAGGCATACCCCACTAGTACATATAGGTTTTTTTTTCACCGACGTGATGGTTTAGTTTATCGCCCCGACCCAATTTTAGTGGATAGTTGGTCAACACCGGCCAGGCCAGATTGCCGAGTGATGTTCCTTCGAGGCGAACACATGATCATCAGAGATTATGGCACAAGCAGGAGGGGAATTGCGGCATGGACGGAGCAGAAGGGGTTTATACTCGAACACACAACAGATACACAGACACAAGCAACTTAAAATAGGTGGGTTTCATGAAAATATATCAAATATTTACAATGGGAATAATTCAAAGTGTAATAATAAAACACGAGGTAAATTAAAGCCTAAAGTCGAGGCGCCTGTACACACGGACTTTAATACAGACAAGGGGAAAACAAAATAAAAGAAAGAAAATCCTCCCTTTATTCTGGCATTTCGCTTTATCCCAGGATGGCTTTTATTGAACTTTAGGTTAAATCAGCTTCGTCCTGTATGGGAAGATGCACCCAAAATGGCACGGGAAACATACATGAGATAATTCATGAGGCGGTCTTCAACGCAAAGGCTCAGAAAACAGAGTGCAGCTTCCTCGTCGATCGTGCTTTTCGACGCCGCTGCTCTCTGCAGAATAGCGCCGCTCCCTTTGGTGATATACATGAGGCTTCGAGGCTGGTCCCATACGACCAAGCCAAGAGTCAATGGCCAGCGTCTTGCTCCACCATGAAACCAACTCGCCTCAGCATGAATACGACAATCGTGATCCCATCACTTTTCCAAGAAATATTGCCAGGGAGACAAGGAGGGAGAGGGAAAGGGGGGGGGTGGATAAGGGATAGGTAGAGGGTTGGAGCCACAGTGCTTCTTGTTAGCCCAATTTATTCTGGCTGATGATGCTTTACTAAGGAGATCCAAGGTACTCGTCATCTTAACAATGTCTTCTGCATGATTTATGCAGACACAGATGTCATCTGAGAGGGAGGCTTTTTAAGGGATTAGTTCCATAGTGACACCAGATATAAGGATTTACGAAGGGTGTTTAAGAAGGGTCTAGAGAAAGAGTATACAATATTACTGAAAGAGGGAAACCCTGCCTTACCCCTCTCCCAACCCCAAAAGGGGGTACAAGTTAATTGTTTATTTTAAAATGGCCATTATGTTTGAATAACATAACTGTATATGTGATAGAAAGAGGGGCCAAAACCAAAAGATTTTAAAACTTCAAAAAGGTATGTGTGAGAAACACAGTCAAATGCTTTCTCCTGGTCTAAGAAGACCAAGCCACAACTTCCATGATTTATCTCACAAATATCAATTACATCTCGAATAACAGAGATACTATCCTGGATATTACGCCCGGGGACACAGTAGGTTTGGTCCATGTGTATAATATCCTTTAGTAGAGGTGAAATACGTAAGGCCAAAGCATTTGGGAGGATTTTATAGTCTGTACACAGCAGGGACACTGGCCTCCACTGTGAGATGAGCAAGGGATTCCCTTTTTTAGGAATCAAAGTAATACAGCTCTTCTGCAACTTAGTGGGAGTTATTCTTCTCCAGCTCTCTTGGAAGACCAGAAGCAGTTCAGGTCCAATCAGGTCCCAGAATTTTTGAAGAACTCCGCTGGAAGACCATCCAGCCCAGGTGATTTCCCTCCATTCAGACTCTTAAGGGCAGCAGAAAGTTCCTGAGTGTGAGTGGTGATTCTAAATCCAACTTTTGCTTTTGGGATAGAAACTGATATCATCCGCCAATTGAGAAACCAGTTCTAAATCAACATCTTTTGCCTGGTAAAGTTTAAAAAGAAAAGTTTGCGTCGTTCTTAATTTCTACCGGGTTATTCAGTGCCGAGTTATCAGAACGTCTTAAAGCAGTGATAAGGAATGAGGCGATTTTGATTCAAAGTCAAAGAAGACCGGGTTGGGTATCTAAGAGATGAG
>CM068959.1:21161595-21182150 GCA_035128595.1 Eptatretus atami | reverse complement strand
GAGGGAGAGACAGAGAGAGGGAGATAGGGAGACAGAGGGAGAGACAGAGAGAGAGACACACATAGCGAGAGATAGAGAGAGAGACACAGAGAGCGAGAGACAGAGAGAGACACAGAGAGCGAGAGACAGACAGAGAAAGAGAGAAAGAGAGAAGAGAGAAAAGAGAGAAAGAGAGAGAGAGAGATAGGGTGGGGGAGAGAAGAGAAGAGAGAGAGAAGAGAGAGAGAGGAGATCGAAGAGAAGAGAGAGAGAGAGAGAGAGAGAGAGAGAGAGAGAGAGAGAGAGTCTTTGAGAATCACTGCAACGAAACGCAACACTTGGCTGCAGGAAAGGTCCTCAATCCGCAGTGTAGTGTATGTGGTCTTACTTACCATGAAGTCAACACTTGTCTTTGAAGGTACAAATTGTTGTCCTTGTGATATGGTCAACAATGAGCTGGATATGTGGTTGCTTAAGACAGCAGGAGAGTCATGAGTAGTTTAGTTCTTGCCATGGTGTTTCTGGGACAGCAGCACAGCCTGGGTGCCATCATATTTGCCGTGTGGGGCCGGCGACTTATTACATACACAAATACCCCCAAGGAACATCTCCACAATAATGAAGTTTCTTTTCTGCATCAATCTCATGTTTTCAAAACACGCCATCAGTTAGGTATTAGTAACACTCAACATCACCCATATTTTTGCTATTTTATTAACGTTTCTGAAATATTAAGGTCTTTGTGCATTTTATTGAGACACCCCGAAGAGAGCTCTGTTCAGGCTGCACTTATGAGGGTCATTCAAGGTTGATGTGGACTTTTTATTCTTTGAAAATCAAAAAGATACAGGCTAGTTGATGAAACGTCACCGATTTCCCAACGTATTCCCCTGGACCATGTACAGACTTGTCCAATTGATGCGGATGTAGCGCTTTGATAGCAACATCTCGGTGGAAATTTTTGGAATAGATATTCAGCCATTTCAACACAAGTACATTGACCTCTTCATCATTCATTAAGTTATTGCCACCTCGATGTTCTTTGAATGGACCAAAACAAAAGAAAAGCAAGTTGAGCAGTCTGGGCTGTATGAGGATAATTTAGCACTTCACAACCCATCTGTCCCAGACCATATAGCTTAGAGAATTCATGGGCTGGGAGAATACCTTGCAAAACTCCAGGTTGACAGAATACATCTTCAGATCCATGAGCTGGCAGGATAGCTTGAGGGTATGCACACTCTCCTCAAAGCTGTCCCGCCTGGGTTAAAATCTCGGCGCAGATATAAACTGTCATCCTGGGTGTTTCTCAGGAAGGGCGAGCAATCAGTGTGTACCATCCTTCAAATGGACATTAAACTGGATGCACCATCTGCTAGCATTAAATGGAGGACATTAAAGGGGAATCCAAACGCTCACACCACCTCAACCATAATCAATCACTCGATACTCCACAAAATAGATATAATATGATGTCTTTTCCGATATATAAAGTAGGTAATTTTGCAATTAAAGTCGAATTTTTCTCCTTCTTCTTCACGATTAGCCATGACGTTGGACCGGGAGTCGACCGCCATATCGGTACTGTCTATGGGTTACATTGCAGTATGAATGAACTCAAACAGTGAATAATTTTTGATTTTCCACAAATATGCCGAGTCGATACATCCTTGTAATAGTAATATGAACCGGGATGGTTTCATGCTTCACCAATGGCCGAAAGACCCTAAGTTTGTCAGAAATTAGACGAGGTTTGTCCAAAATACCTAAGTGTGGATCAGGTCAGGTCAGGTCAGGTCAGATATGGGAGCATGCGCTGGAGCAGCGCGTCACTGCATCCACTTTCTTCTGGTACTCCAAGGGACTCCGTCTGGCCATCTCGCAGGCAGATGCATGGCCCATCCCCATCTCCTTGAGATTCTGATCAATCTACAGCAACCATGAGGCAGGTGGTCGGCCAATTGGCCTCCTCCACTCATGAGGCTCCCTCGCTGAGAGAATCTGGTGAGCAGGATCAGCATCAGGAAAATGAACCACATGTTCACACAGCCACAGCTAACGCTCATAGAGTATGCAGGTAATAAATCTCATTTGAGTATCTCTTAGCAACCGCTCGTTGGACACAATGTTTGACCAGTGAGAGCCAACGATTCTCCAAAGAGACCTGGTACCAAAGGAAGGAAGTCACCATCACAGATCCCTGGTCAGAGTCCAAGTCTCACATCCATAGAGCAAGACTGGAAGCACCAAGGACATGAAGACTCAGACTTTCATCCTCCCGCACAGGTATCGGCAGTGCCACACCCCATGATCCAGTGAATCCATGAATCCCCAGGCCTGACCCAGACGTCTGTTGACCTCTGTCCCACAGCCAGCAGAGACATGAATATCACTGCCAAGGTTAGTGAATCTCTCCGTGACTTCAAAATCCTTGCCACAAGCAGGTATAGTTTTGACTCAGGAAACCCATAATCCCAGCAGCTCCGACTGCTCATTCAGCACCCCGAGGTCCCCCAAAAGGATATGTAGAGTCTCCGCAAAGATGACTGCATCACATGCGAAATAAAGGTCAGAGATCTTGACATTCCCAAATGATGCACCGCAACTTGATCTCTCCAACATCCTCCCCATATCCAGTCAATACAAGTGCTGAAAAGTGTGGGGGCCAGCACATACCCCTGACGAACTCCACTAACAACTGGAAATATGTCTGGTAGAGATGGCATCACCACATCATGCCCCCCTTGCTGTGCGTTGGGTGTTAGCTCTCATACGAGCCTTGACAAGGTTTTCAAAAAATAAAAATAAATCTCTCACAGCACTCTCAGTACCAGAGTATTGTTCAGACATCAGATTGATCAGTTTTGGTGGCACCCCATGAAGACAAAGAATCTTCCAGAGGGCATCCCAAGTCACTGAATCAAACGCTTTACAGAGATCAACATAGGCTGCAAGCAGCCCATGCCGAAATTCTCATCTGTGTTCAGTGAGGACCCGAAGAGCAAGGATACGGTCAATCGTTGACCTCTTTGGTGTAAAGCCTGTCTGCTCTGGATGTTGGCACTCAAGCAGATGGTGGCGAACCCTATCAAGAATTATCCAAGCAAAGACCTTTCCTGGCATTGAGAGCACGTCACGCCTCGGTAGTTGTTGCAGTCTTGGCGATCACCCTTCCCTTTCCAGAGAGGGACAACAAGGCCCCTCTTCCAGTCAGTTGGGATGATGCCTGTGTCCAGGCAGAGCATAGAACTGCATGCAACGACATGAGTCCAGCCATTTCCACCTGCCTTGAGAAGTTCAGCATGGATGCCACAAATCCCAGAAGCTTCACCCCATTTCAACCGGTTTATCACAGTCTGTATTTCCACAAACGAAGGTGGACCACAGTTGATTGGAGGGTCAGCAATTGGGATAGTAACACCCCTGACATCCAACTCAACAGCTGGTGGATCAGCTTGGTACAGCCGCTCAACGTAATCAGCCCAGCGTGCCTTCACTTCAGACACTTCTGTCAAGAGCCCACCACCCTCTGCTCTAACTGCAGTACACCAAGGGACGGGCTTGGATAAACGCAATGCGTAAATTCCCCTGAAAGCAGGACGAGAACCACTTGACCATCACAGATTCCTCGCACATAGGCCTCCTTGTCCGTCCTTAGTGCACATATTTTTATGCCTCAGCTCCCTGAACAGCTCAGCTCTGCCATTCAGCCTGGCCCTGTGACTCTGTTCAATGGTATCCAGTGTCCCTTGAGAGACAAAATTCTTCTTCACCCTCCACTGAGTTCCAAGACATCCACCGGCAACATCAAGAATGGTGGTTTTGAAGGCACTACACAACTCTTCAGGATCCCCCAAAGCATTAGACCCCCAAATCTCCACTCAGCCTGTTCGCAAACTCCTCAGCTACCCTCTCATCCTTGAGCGTGCCAACGTCCAGCCTAGGCTGGGATGGTACCATTCTCCTGGATTTAAGGTGCAACTTCAGAGTTGCTACAACAATCCTGTGGTCAGTATTGAGGAACTGAGCACTCCGATAGACCCTGCAGTTCTGGATTATCCTCCAGAAACCATCAACGAGCACATGGTCAATCTCCTTTGCCACACCACCAGCGTTGGAATACCAAGTCCAGCGATGAGCCTGTGGGTGCTGAAACCATGAACCACCAACCCTAAGTCCATGACTTCTTGCAAAGTCAAGGAACTTAGTGCTATTCTGGTTCACAGTTCCAGACCCAAGGGGACGAACACATGTCTCATAACCATCCCTATCAGTACCAATTGATGCCTGGAAATCCCCCAAAACTATATGAGTATCTCGCCTCGGGCATTGACCAACCAAACTCGAGCATGGCATAAAATGCGTCCTTCATGGTGAGATCACTCGCCTCAGTCGGAGAATATGCAGAGACCAGGGAAATGACACCCAAGGAGTGACGAGTCTTTTGTCTCATAATACGCTCGTTGACCGGTGTTACATCAATTCTCATTTGAGTCAGCTTATTGGACACAGCTGCAGCAACTCCTTGGGCATGGTAACCATTAGAGCGACCAGACCAATAGTAGATGAAACCACCGCCATGATCTTGCCGCAATACGGTCTCCGAAACAAAGAAAGTGCTGCAATACCAATGTCTAAACGTTTGAGCTCAGATGATAACAGAGACAGGTGATCATCCTCTCTTCGGGATTGGACATTTCAGGCACCCATCTGAAGGGACCGCCTCAGTTTAACCCAAGGAGACCGCCGTCTGGTTGATGACCACCCTAAGTTTGCCAGAAATTCGATTTTCCACAAATATGCTGAGTCAATGCATCCTTGATGGTCGTAGTAATGCAAACCGAGATGGTTTCATGTTACGCCCATGCCCCCAAAACATCTGAGAGTTGCCAGAAATTGGATGAGGCTTGTCCGAAATACCTAAGTGTGGATCGGGCCTACAAAATGTTTGCTTTTATGAACGGACATTTTACAGAGCACTGTTATGAATCAACAGATGGCTAGATCTTCTGGCTATTTGCCATGATTGAGGGAGGATACCATACCCACTAATAAGTGGAAGAAACAGCCATTGCTCAAAACTGCACCACCATATCTACTCTGCTACCAGCACATGTACACGGACGATTTGAGCAATGAATAAAACACCTGTGTTGGCCTGCTGGCATCCGATTTCACATCATCACCACCCACCTCGATGGTGGGACACAACACGGACATGACAGGGCACAACCACAGACACAACGGTGGGACACGGCATGGCACGGACATGAATGTGGGACATGGCATGGACACAATGGTGGAACATGACACAGTACGGACACGATGGTGGGACATGCCAAGGCATGCCATGGACATGACAGTGGGATACGGCATGGACATGACAAAAGACACAAATGGCGTTCTGGGAAAGTATGAAATGGGTCAATGCCGTAACATACAGGACATCTGATCAGCCTGTGATGGTGGGACAAAGCATTCATTGCCACTTTTCTTGGCAGTGTCTGAGTGTGCCTGGGCAGTGTCCGTGCTGTGTCATGCTGTGTTTATGCCATGTTCATGCTGTCCCTGTGTCGTGCAAGGGGCGTGCTGTGTCCATATCCCAGTATGCCCTTGTTCATGCCGTGTTGTTTCCCACTGTCATTTCCATGCCGTGCCCCACCGTCGTGTCTGCGCCATGTCCCATGAAGGTGAATGAGGTTATGTTTTCACCCCCTTTCTGTTTGTCTGTTTGTTACTTACGAAATCTAAAGATTTCGTAAGTATATTGATGACTTCCGTCATCTGTTTGTGTGTTTGTTTGTTTGTGTGTGTGTGTGTGTTTGTGTGTTTGTGTGTTTGTTTGTAGGCACGATAACTCGAGAACGGAAGAAGCTACCAATGTCAAATTACACCACGTGATTCAGGAGGGTGATGGCTAGTGCTGATTAGATTTTGGTCAAAATCGGTCAAAGGTCAAGGTCACAGTGAGGTCAAACATTCGATTTTTGATGGTTTGGTACAGAATCATCGTAGAAACTTCTGGTTTGCGTCGCTACCTTCTTTAGAGACAGCTTTTATTAGGCAAGGTCAGAGGTCAAGTTGACGATTTCGTAAGTACCAGTCTATGACTGCTTGTTTGTTTGTCTGTCTGTGTGTAGCATATCTCAAAAAGTTTTTGATGGAATCGGACGAAATTTTGTATACCGGCTTGGTGTGTGACAAGGACGAACTGATTAGTTCGTGAAGAACTGGTGAAGATTCGACGCTGGATCCGGATCTGATAATTTTTTTCAGTGATTCTTCACCGTTGAGAGATAGGGCGAAATTAATATATAGCATGATATCTCAACAAGTTGTGGACGGATAATTTAAAATCTGATAATCTGATAATTTAAAAATCTTCACCGTTGAGAGATAGGACTAAACTAATATATAGAATGATATTTCACAAATGTATTGGGTCCGATATGTTCTCGTGAATCAGGAATTATGTGACGGGGATATGCGCTCCACCGAGTGCCATTCTAGTTTCTATATATTATCATGATTACCATCTCATTTACAAAGACTCATTTCGATTTTTAAAGCAAGGTTTCTGAACAAAGATAGATAATAACAAGAGAAAACTGAAACAAGATGGCAACCCTGTGCAGATTTTATTTGATGGTAACGTCAAATATATATATATATATATATCAATGCAAGCTGGTCATTTCAAGCCATTCATGCTTCTTTGTCTTTGTTCTTCTCTCTCCAAGTGTCTCAGACAATATGCTCATTACAACACAAGTAGCTATAGAAGCACAAGGAGTAGGAAAATGTTCGAGGCGGATATTATTCACACGCACGCACACACACACACACACACACACACACACACACACGTAAATGTTGTTATGCAAGATGAACAACCTGTGAAAATCCTGAATAATCATTACAAAACGAGTTACTTGTACAAGAAACAACTTTTCTGCCAAGCCGAGGATGTCCCACACCTGCAAATCTCTCTGGATTAAATAAGGAACTATTTGACACTTCTGTAAAACACTTTGCGAAATTCTCTTTGTCAAGACTCTTATATGGTCGTTTTACAGAGATTTGTAGTTTTCTTCCCAATGCACCTAAACCTCCCCTATTCATGTAGCTCCATCACATCGTGATTCATTCACTGGAACTGGCCCCAGGGAATCAGTGTGGTGGTTTAAAAGAAATCTTTGTTCAGCTTCAACTTTCAAACGTGAGCTCTTGTTTCGATCCTACTTCTGGCTTTTGGTCCCTTGAGTCTCAGAAGTGAGGACAGCAGACTATACGGATAGAGATTTCCAAGATCCAGACTGCTTTAAGCTGTGCGTACGCCTGGAAAAGGGGACACAAAATGGAGGATTACAATCATCTATCATATCACCTCTCTCTCCGATTCAAACTTTTTAACAATTAACTTCGCTTTTCCAAAGAGTATTCTCCTCCCACCACCACTAACCCCCACATTTTTATGCTGTTTGTCCTCCAGTCGTTTTTAATAGTTGATTTAAATTTGATGCCTGGATATGAGTAACTTGCAACCATTTAAAAGACCATGAATGACATATTTGTGAGAGAGATCACAAACGATCATCAGTTTCATTTTCAAATAATAATTCAAGCCTGATGTATCGGATGAATATCCTGCCAAGTACGAGTTCAAAACACGACTTGAGACTTTTGTCAGACTTTTTAGATTTAAATATATCGTCCCATCTTGATCAACCAAATTATAATCAGATGTGGAGGGTGGAGAGAGCTTTTTGGCTTTTTCATTGCGTTTATTTATTTACTTTAAACCCCCAAAATATTTCAATAACTTTAGAGCTAATTTCTTTTTTCCAGTAACAGTCTCTCATTATTTTGAGAAGACACAAATTATTTAATTAAATAATACTTGTGTGAGGGGGTAAATAAAATTTCTGCCCATCTACCTCAGCCTGGATACCCCACCCGATCAAGTAGCAGAAACAATAGAGACGGAGACAAAAACCCTTGATATCATGACAGCTTGACGAGTGATGAGGCACAAAGCCTCCTGCTAATTACAATCACAGACAAATGAGGATTCTTTTAACTTTCAATCTTTCTACCCTCCCAAGCCTCACTCCCATAGCTAAGGGAACATAAAATCGTGATCTAGGAAGAATTAAACATGAAAGGAAGCAAGCAGTGTAGAAAATGTTTGAAGTACAGATTGATATTCGGTATTTAGTGATTTGTAAGATGATTAAAGAATTCTTACTGTTTTGAAGTCCATGCACAGTGGTGGGAGTTTGGCAAGGGCGTGCGGTATCTTCCTGTTCACTTTCTTTATACGATGTATATTCATCTATTTCTGCATCATATAATCGAGGTAAGTGTGTTGGAGGCATGAACAAAGATTCACCTGCACTCCACAACGTAGATCATTAGGAGAAGAGAGCACCTCACGAAACCGTGTGTGTGCATGTGTGTTCGTGGGGGGGGGGGGGCATGGATCATAGGCCATAACCAGTTTTTTCACAGGTTTAAGCACGCTAAAATGAATGTTGTTACCTCCATCACGATAGGTTTTCACCCCTTTCAGTCCGTTTGTTTGTGTACATGATATCTTAAAAAGTTGTGGACGGATCTGGATGAAATTTTGTGGACAGGTTCGATGTGTGACAAGGACGAATTGAATCGATTTTGGTGAAGATCCAGATCCGGATCCAACAACTGGAATTTTGAAAAGTGATTCTTCACTCTTGAGAGATCGTGCCAAAAATGATATATAGCACCATAATCTCATAATCTTGGTTTCAGACCAGGTCACTCTACCCTGGATATGCTGCTTCTGCTCTCCCAACAATGGATGGAGGTCCTCCAATGCCAGACAGGAAATCCGAGCCGTATCGCTGGACATATCACGTGCTTTTGACACAGTCTGGCACCCTGCCCTGCTCACCAAACTCTCTTCCCATGGTATCCAAGGCCATCTCCACTCATGGCTCGCAGGCTTCCTCTCCTGTCGCAGTCAACATGTGGCCCTAAATGGAGTTCTTTCATCCCCCCTTCCTGTCCAGGCTGGAGTTCCTCAAGGTAGCATTCTGGGCCCTGTTCTTTTTCTGGTTTTCATCAATGATCTCTCCGACTCTCTGAAGAATCCTCTAAATCTCTTTGCTGAAGACTCCACCCTCTGCCGTACCATCGGTCATCCCTCAGACCGGCAAGCAGCAGTTCTTCACTCACTGCAGATCTGGATAAAATGACAAACTGGTCCAAACAGTGGAACATATCTTTTGATCCGGACAAATCTCACACTCTCACTATGTCTCTTCGAAAGGACCCTTTAAACCCCCCCCCCATCCACTTTCTCAACAATCCTCTGGAAGAAGTCCTTTCTTTCAAGCTTCTGGTCTCACTATCTGCCATGACCTTCCTGGGAAAGCCACATTTCAAACCTCGCCTCCAAAGCCAGTCGCCGACTGGGAATCCTCCGTCATGCAAAGTCCTTCCTCGGCCCTCCTGAGCTCCTGATGACTTACAAAGCTTTTGTCGCAGCCTGATGGAGTACTGCTCTCCCCTCTGGGCTGGCGATCCTGCCTCCCACCTTTCTCGGCTTCACGCTGTAGAACCAAGGCATTTCGGATCATTGGCATCTCCCGCAATGAGGCTGAGTCTTTGGGCTCTCACTCAATCACCGCAGGTTTGTCGCTAGTCTTTCTGTCTTATACTTCTCCTCTCCAGCCTTGCCCCCCTGCTCTCTCTGCGATTTGTCCCACCACATTTCCGCAGGCGCTCACGGTCCGCAACAACCCCTTCTGGTAAAACTACCAAAATCACGAATCACTGATCACCTTCACTCTTTCATTCCTCTTTTCCCTGCCTTTGGAATAAACTCCATCACTCTATTCATTCCCATTCTTCCCTCCAGGCCTTCAAAACAGCTGTCACCACCACCTCTTATCATCCCGCATCCAAATCCTCAATCTTTTCTACCCCCGATAATCCACCAAGCCCACTCCTTCAAATTCCCTGCTTCCTTCCTGAAAGTCCCTGTAATGTCCATCTTCTATTCCCCATGTTCCCCGTCCCATCCCTCTCTCTTCCACAGATCTCCTAATGTCTCCGTTCCCCACTGTTTTGTCCTCCCACCCCCTCCCCTCTTGTCTCATGCCCCCTTGATGTGCGTTGTATGTTAGCTCTAACACGAGCCTCGACAAGGTATACAAAAGAAAAAAAAGAAAAAAAAAAGAAAAAACGTTCTGGACAGATTCGGACGAAATTTGGTTGGACACGTTGGCTGTGTGACAAGGAAGAATGGGTTCAATTTGGTGAAGATCCGAATCCAATCTGGCTACGAGATATATTTGATTTTTAAAGTGAATTCTTCACCATTAGAGATAGGGCCAAAAACGATATATAGCATGATATTTCAAAAATGTAATGGGCCCGATATGTTCTCGTAGATCAGGCATTGCCTGGCGGAAGTATGCGCTCTACTGAGTGACCTTCTAGTTATAAGCAAGGTTGTAAACTGTTGTTACCCCCTTTTCGCCACGTTTTAACGACAATAACTCCTTACTTACCCCCTCACACCAGCCTTCTATATCTGCCATGAGCATCATCTGACAAGGACCTTCATATTCACCATTAAGCTAAAGTGTCAGCTCTGCCTGCAGTTGGGGTCTACGATGCGGAAGGGCACAGGACTTCTTTCCCCTTCATGCCTATGTACAGCAGAATAGGGAAAGCATCTCTTCTAGAGTAACTGTACCTTCCCTGGCTTTTATTACATATCTGTCTATCCCCTGTCTGCCAATCCTCCCTCCCCCCCCCCCCCCCCCTTGTCTGCATGGTACATTATTTCCTCAAACTATTATTTCGTCCGTGGAAATAACTCTTTGTGTCAGCTGTTTCATCCACTTTCCTATACCTAAAGCACTTAAACACTGCTGCCCGTGTCATCTCATAGTAACTTAAATGTACACATAAACTTTATCTCACCAACTTATTGTTTATCTCCTCACCAATTTCCTGTCTGTCATTCTTTTCCACATACTTTAGTGCACATACTTTGTCCAACATACTTTGTCACATACTTTGTCCAACCATCGCCCTCTGATCGTTTTCAGTCTGTTAACCCACTATCCTGTTGTTTACCTCTTCCTGGAGACTTGCCGAATTTAGAGGGGGAAAAAAGGCTTTTGTCAACCAATAAGAGACAAAAAACATCTCACAATTAATGAACCCAGGATTGAGCCTCATCAGGTTGTAGCTGGTTCAAAGATTTATGATCCCAACAAAAACATTCATGCAATGTGGTAAAATGATGCATCAGTCAAACTGACCAATTGTCCAAAGCCTTGTGAGGACAACCTTTGCCACAAAGCATGTACCTGTACTCTTAGACTCATCTTGGCTACCATCGGGTGTCATGTTGTCCAGCCTGCCTTTGTAGATATGTCCATCCAGACCCAGGATGTCCACCTCGTTATTGCAACAAGTAAGTGGCTGCAAACATGAGCAGAGCATATGGCGATGTATTTCATTATGCAGTCAATGACGGGGAATATACATTTCATGAGGAATTGCCACTGAAAATGCTGAAAAAGATTGTTTTTCATTCGCAATGACCTTGTTCATTTATCTCTTCTACTTCTTTTCCTTTTCTCTTCTTCTATCTTTGGAAATAAATAGGGGAATATGGATTATTTTAGGGCTTTTTTTTAAATTCTTATAGCTACCCTGGCCTAGATTGACTATGTCTATCAATGTATTAATTTACCAGCCTCTGTGGCTTAAAGGTGACAGTGTCCGCTCTGAGTCTGGGAGGTAGGTGGTTCGAAGTCCGGCCGAGTCATACCACAGACTTTAAAAATGGTACCTGCTGCTTCCTCGCTTAATTCTCAGCATTAAAAAGGATGAATCATGGACAAATAACCTATGGTTGAAAACAACAGTGCAGGCTTCAATTGGCCAAATGGCTTCCTCCTGCGTCAACGTTCCTTGTCAGGGAATCAAAATAAAGATCAATTACTGCACTGCAGTCCCAAGAAGGAATCCATACATACCCACACACATACAAACATAAACAGATACATATAAACACACAAACACAGATATATTATGTACTGCTAAGTATTTACAAAAGCTATTTTATTTGAAGTTATGACCTTAACTTACTCAGATTATGCCTGGTGTTGGCTTAATGGTTAGGGTGGTGGGCTTGGGATCCTAGGATCCTGAGTTCAAATCCCACTCGGCTGTTGAATTAATACAAGGTGAGGTTGACTCTGCCTGACGTCCTTCCGAGGTTGGCAAAAATGAGTGCCAGCTCGCTGGTATCCTGTGTCTGAGTTGTGACCCATCCAGGATTGTGTCCAATAGCCAAGGAGACTGCTTAGGCAGCACCAACGCTCTGCACAGAGTATGGTCCCAATGGATAGAATTGACTGATTTCCCAACTGCCCGGATTATCAGCTGGCACCGTTTTTCATCGAGGTTTTGATCCTTTCAGCCCAGAACCTCTCCAAACAGCGGATCCACAAACCCGGTCACCGGTCCACATCAGTAGATTATTCACCATCAATGGACCCACATCCTCAAAGTTGTGTCCAGACAGTCAGTCAACACAGCAATGCAATATCCCAATTCAAACGTATTTAATTAATTAAGATTATTTTATTATCGAGTTAATTTAAACATATTATGATTATAATCCACACGATTTTACCCATTATTCACTAGATTTAAAATATATTAGTAATAAAAGCAAACTTAATAAAGATCCATATTCCCCAAAATTTCACATTACCCTTTTCCATCTTATCCCCTCTAAATCATCCACACTTTGTTGTTTTAGATATTCTATGTACCTCAACAGTATCTGTCTACTTACATTGATCTACAGTTCATAACTTGACAGTTTAACCGACTGCAATATCCAGCATTTCACCATGAACCTTGTTTGATGTAAAGGCCCTGTCACACCTTGACGATTTAGCCAGCGTATGCCTGACGTATGCAAAATTTGGCTAAAACGCTGGCACACGTCGAATACGTTATTGGTAAGTTTGTATACTTAAGAGCACGCTGGCATACGTCGTAGTACGCTGGCTTTTTTTCGTAGTACGCTGGCATAGTCTTTGCATGCTGGCATACGTCGTAGTACGCCGAGGTGTTAGACAAATTTTCCATGCTTGAAATTTTCCGACATATGCCAGCTATGACTCACACATTCCCATACGCTGGCATAAGTTGTAGCACGTTACGCGATCGTTGACACACTTACTTGTAAGTACTCATAGTCGAAACACGTCGAGGAATGTTAGCGTACCCGAACTTATTTCTAACCTATGAGTAACGTGTTGTAGGCACGTACGCGATCGTTGACACACGTCGACCACACTTACTTGTAAGTTACTCATAAGTCGAAACACGTCGAGGTAATGGTTAGCTACCCGAAACTTATTTCTAACCTAAGTAACGTGTTGTAGGCACGTTACGCGATCGTTGACACACGTCGACCACAGTTACTTGTAAGTTACTCATAAGTCGAAACACGTCGAGGTAATGTCTACTTAGTGGTTTCTCAACCACGCCCCCCCAAAAAAAAACAAAAAAAACATGGAGTCTGAAACACTGACGGGTTCCTCCTGTGAACCCGATTTTTATATACCAATTCCCCTAAACGCTGCCAATACGCCATTATACGGTAGCTGTAAGTTAGAAACACGTTCAGTAAGTTCTGTGGTCGTCCGGAAACGTCAATCAAATACGTCTACATACGTCAATGTGCGTTGGAGTACGTTACACATAGGTTCAAAGCACGTTACTCATAGGTTCAAAGCACGTTACTCATAGGTTAAAAATTAAGTTTCGGTTATGCTAAACATTACGTCGACGTGTTCGACTTATGAGTAACTTACAAGTAACGTATGTCGACATGTGTCAACGATCGCGTAGTGTGCCTACACTTATGCCAGCGTATGCGGAACGTGTGTCATACGTCGAGTACATCGAGAAAGTTCAAATGCTGAAAATTTCTCGACGTACTCGGCGTATGACGACATATGCCAGAAAACTACGACGTATGCCAGCGTACTACGACGTATGCCAGCGTGCTCTTCACGTATACAAAACTTACCCATAATGTATTCGACGTGTGCCAGCTTGGTTCGGCAAATTTTTTCATTTACGTCGGCATACACTGGCTTAAACGTCAAGGTGTTCAGCGGCTTCACACTTCGATGTCTAGTGTGGTTATGATTTGAATCGTCGAGCCCAGCCTATGAATAGCCTACGCCACGTGATCGTCGGCGATACGCTGCGCGCGCTATGCATAAGTTAGACTATCATTGGGCATAGGTTGTGAACGCCGACAACACGCTCAGCATTCGTTGGTATAAGTTATCTATATGTGATTAAAACGTTCTGTGTACGTTACTAATACGTTATGCATACGTCCAACACGTTATTATACGCCCAAAACTTAAAAAAAACATCAATAGTTCAGCGCACGCCAGCGTTTTACATACATTTTGAGACCTTGCCATACGCTGGCTAAAAGATCAAGTGGTGTTGACAGCCCCTTTAGTGATGAGTCAATAAGAGGCATCACAGCAAAACGTGACCTTGTATTGGGTGTGTGCTGCTTGCTGGTTCGGAACTGTCCCCCAGGCTGAGGGGGCGGCTGTTCTTACGCTGCGGCGACTCGTTCCACACATTTTCATCGAGGCCCAATACGCATAATCCCCCAACTCACGATCGCTACGAAGGAAGAAAAAGAGAAAAGCATCTGATAGATTAAGCTCTGTGGCAAATGATTTATTTAGGGAAAGCGGACTGAGTAGCTCCAATATTCTATGACTACATTCTGATTCTGGAAACGATCTTCATAAATTTCACATTATTTTCATAAAATCCTTCTCTGAAGCTCACTCTTGATTTTACTAAAACCCATCAACTATTATTATATGCACAAAAGACTCCCAAAACTCATCGAGAGCAAAGTTGATGGCACGACGTCAAAAATCTCCACGCTTCCCATATAAAGCAAAGTTAACAGATGTTATAACATTCCACCAGAATTGACTCAATATCAAAGTTTGATTTAAAAATTATTTCTCTCCATTTTGACCCCTGTGACTGTAAGTCCCCACCCACTGGGGCATGAACCGGGGGCCAAATCAAAAAAAAAATGGTTACATATTTCATGTGTTCCCCAATGTTGATTGCATATTACAACTTTCATTCAAAAAAATGTTTTAAATGTGCCCGTAATTGCAATTTTTGGTATTTGACCTTTTGACCTCACCTCTTGATATGATAAGGCCCTTGCACCTTCTTGCCGTGTGATGATCGTAACTACCAAGTTTGGTGACTTTCTGCACAACCGTTTTGGAAATCGTGTGACAGATGGACAGACAGACAGACAGACAGACAGACAGACAGACAGACAGACAGACAGACAGACAGGAGCCGATTATAATAAAAGTTTTCTTCGTTTTCTTCCCGTTTTCTTCAAAAAGTGTGGGGATAAAACGTTTTTCTTGTGAAATTGACTCTCCACTAAGTACTCATGTCAGTTAGATCTCTTCTATTTCTCAGTTTCTCATATCTATCCGCCACCAAAAGTACCCGTTGTGATAGCTGACGGATTTAATGTAAAGACAACATGTTGTACATTCTATTTTATTCACTCTATCGTTTGCCCGAGGTCATCTTCCATCGACTTGGAATTCAGCCAACATCACCTTCATCAACCATCCTTGCTGCTTACGTATGGCATGAGCAAAAATCACTTCCACTTCGCAGCGGACGGAGCTCAGTGTTGGATGATTTGGTTTGAATCTCCGCTCAAAAATGAGTGAAATACAATAGTCTAAAAACTTCGAATTATTCTCGCTCGGATTTCAAAATCACCGTTATGCAGATTGTCAAGTTGTTTAAAATTTATTGATAAGAAGAACATGATAATGTAATGCCGGCTACCACCGGGTGGTGCAAAATGAATCAAATTTATATACAGAGAATTGGTGTCTTCCCCCCACTCTGAACTCCCTCCCGGCAACCGTACCTCCCAGATATGCTACCCAGACAGAAACCATACCTGAGGCACCCTTCGGCAACATGCAAAATTTGGTTGGATTTGGTTCAGTAGTTTTTTTTAGTTTTTGAAGCATAGTAAACAAACAAATATGTATACAAATTCACTTGGATAGTGTAGATTGACTTCAAACTGTACAAATATTGGCTTCGACTTGTTCACTCTTATTGCAATGTTTCTACAACATGTATCCCTATTTAACTTTAATCTCAATCATGAACTCAATGAATCTCACTTCACTCGACTTGGATGCATGTTAAAAATGCTGATTTTTCCCAATGTTTGGATTTTCTGTGATGCAACATCCTAATCCAATGCAGAGAGTTATCCCTCATTCTATAATGCTCACAGTAATTTATCAATAAACGTTTTGAGGCTTGTATTGTTTTTCTAGTTTGTTCAAACGCGTTCACATTGCGGCCGGAGACCAGAGCATTGACCTGTACGTTCCATAAACAAACACAAAGTCAGTGGAAGTGAAAGTTAGGTTATTTTGCTAAAACAACACAGCTCTCTAAAAGATACGTGCAAAGTGACAACGACATCAGTGTACAAATGATCAAAGCGGTGAATCTTTGATGGGTGAACGTGTTCTCACCTACGAGCGTGTTGGCGTATGTGCTCAATGTCATACACTGTATAAGGACGAGCAGAACGTGTCGAGGGGAAACCATGTGCTTTGGGAACTGTGATCAGATGTCTGGATGAAAGAAAAGTACAAAATATATTGGAAGCTGCAAACAACTCAAAATAGGTCACGTACAGTTAAGTCCTATTTATTATGTGCACATGGCCAGGAAGGCTGGGGGTGGGTTGAGGTGGGGGTGAGGGGGCAGTTAGATTGAGAATAATATAATTGAGAGCATGGATGTAAGGAGAGAGGACAGGAAAGAGAAGTCATGGTGAGGTTGGGAGGAGATTAGAGTTAGGGAACGGTAGGTATTGGGCATGTGTCGAGCAAATGGTAGGAGAATTGACAGGGGTGGGGCAGATTTGTTAATTTAGTATACAGCCTGTGACTGCTGGTTGCGTCATTTATGGAAGTGTGGCTGTTCCGCTGATGCAGTGCCCCCTGTAGGACAACTCGCTTGCTCTTCGCGAAGGACATCGTAGGGTATAAGTAATAGATGTATGGCCCTGACAGACGACAATCCTAATAAATAAGCCAAAGCATTTGAATTGTCAGCAAGATCCCTGCCTGTGCTTTGTTCTTCCACAAATAGCAGGGGCAAGCTTTCCAACTATGATTTTCAACTTCTCTGGCTCAAAGTGTCCATCAGTCTGAATAAATCCATCTGCTGCCTCCACCACTCTCCCAACTCGAACAATCACATGCAGCTCTTTGACTACCTCGCTTCCTGTAATGAGGAAATCCAACAATCTTCTTCATCTTCTGAAATCATCATTCTTGGGGATTTCAACATCCACAACTCCTCCTGACTTTTCCACTATGTGCATTGACTAGGCTGGGACTGAAGCTGAAGCCTTTCCCATCCTCAATGACCTCTGCCAACTCATCTCTGAACCTACCTGCATTCCTGACTGCTCCTCCAACATCTCAAACAGTCTGGACTTTTTTTTTCTCACTTCCAAACTTAATCTTTACACTAATATCTTTGTTGCTGCACCTGGTAGATCCTCTGACTACTGCCTCAATACCACCTACCATCCCTTCCAGCAGTATCAGTATTCTCAGCATACCTCCCGCATCCTTTGACATTATGACTTAATCACTGAAATCATCCTTCTCAGTATTGTCATCACGTACCTTACTCATGAAAATGTGGGAAAAGCCTCACCCCCTTCGTGGTTCTCCCATCATTGTGCTTCTTCTGTCCACAATGCTTGAATACTTCACCTTCACATCACCATAGTGCTCAGATGGCTGCCTGCACCAACTGCAAGTGCTTCATCGCCACAGCCAAAACCCGCCTTTATCCAGCAGACCTGCTGACAAGCTCTCCTCTCTCCCCAGCAGCACTTGTACCTTCTGTTCTTTGGCCAAGCACATTTCCAGCAACTTTTGTGAGTTATCCTTTCCTCCTCTCAACAACCCTGATGGCTCAGTCTCCAGCTCTACTAAATCCAAAGCCAAGACCTTTGCCTCTCAATTTGCAGCCAACACTACTCTGGATGATTCCAATAGAACTCATCCTGCTTTTCTTAAATCCAACTCCCTTATGCCTGTCAAATTTTCCACTTGAAATGTTCACCAGGCCTGCTCTCACTCATAACCAACAAAGTCAATGGTCCAGATGGCATTCCTACTGTTGTCTTCAAATGCTGCACTCCCAAACTTGCTCCTATTTTCTCCAAGCTTTTCAACCTCTCCAACAGTACCAGTATCTACCTTACCTCCTGGAAGCACACCTATGTCTACCCTGTCCCAAAGAATGGCAACATGTGACTGATCCCTCCGGTTACTGTCCAATTGCCTTGACCTCCAATATCTCCAACGCTGTGGAGTCTCTCATCAATAAACAAATTTTAATGAACCTCAAATCCTGCTTTCTCCTCAATGTCAAGCAGCATGGCATTCGTAAAGCCAGGTCCACTGGTGATCTCCTGCCCTCGGTTGTCAATGAATGGTCTTTATCTCTTGAGCAATTCAGAGAAAGTGGAGTTGTTGCGCTGGACATCAGCGGAGTCTTTGACAGATTATGTTATATAAAGCTCCTAGTGAAGCTCCCAATGTATGATATTCAGCCTCAGCTCATCTCCTTGTTTATCAGCTTCCTCGCTGAGTGATACATCTCTACCTGCATTGATTGTGCCCTCTCTGACCCCTACCACATCAATTCTGGTGTCTCTCAAGATTCTATCATGTCAACCTTCTTCTTTCATATTTTCATCAATGACCTCCACACAGCTATTAACAATCCTGCCACAATCTTTGCTGACAATTCACCCTCCACTCCTCCACCAGTTATAAATCCCCAGTACACCTCCCATTCCCTTGCTGGCGATTACCTCTCAACTGCTGCCTTCATCAGTCCTGATCTTAATGTCATCCTACAAAGGGACTCCGACAACATTGTCTCCTTCAATCAGTCCCTCCTCATACCCAGCAAGATCAACACAGCCACCCCTCCTCTTCCCTTGTTAAGCTCTCAACTCCAGCAGTCCTCCTTTATTAATATGCTTGGTGTCACAATCTCTACAAATCTCTCCTGGCAGACTCACATCCTCAATATCACCATATCTGCTTCCGAAAAACTTTGTTTCCTCTTCAGAGCTCACAACTACTTCAACTCCCATCAGTTGCTCACTCTTGACAAATCCCAAATCATGTCTGGAACAGCACTCCTCCATCAGTCATCAGTATTCTGGATCACGTCCAAGCCTGGATTAGTCCGACTGATTGGCGGACTTGTCTGACCGATTAATGATCATATTGGATTGTTGGATTGTTGGACTTGTCCAACTGATTAATGTATAATATCGGACTTGTCCGACTAATTACTGAACATTGAACATGTCTGACTGATTAATGATCATACTTTGTCTCGCAATCTCCAGCTTTTGGTCCACCATTGAGCAGTCTTCTCCCAGTGCCTCTTCTTTCACAGTCAGTGGTCTGTCAAACTCTGTTGCTATCCCTCCTCCACTTCACTCTGTTTGTAATACCAGTCCAGCTTCGAATCGGCACCCTTTCTTCATTACCCTCCCTTCCATCCCTCTGAACTGCACTTGCTTTCTTTGGAACAGCCTCTCCAGCAGTATGTTCCCGACTTCTATCAACTTGCAACAATTCAAGTTACAAATCAATCATCTCGATGTCATTTAATTATTACATTTTCTCGTCTTGTTGTTTGGCATTTTCACCCAGGAGACCCCTCTTGAATTTCATTTTGGGCTCGACCCTTCCCCTGCAGTATTAATAATTTAAAAGCACCGTTGCCGAGAGGAAAAGGGGAAGTGGCAAAGACCGTTGCACAAAGAAGATGTAATTCTCTTTGTTCCTACAACAAAAGAGAATGGGAAAGTGAGGCACAGTGAATGGAATGAAGGAGGAAGATGGCTTTGAGAGATTGTAACTCTGTTATTGTAACTCTTTGTGAGAGATTGCAAAGAGGAAGATGGCTTTGAGAGATCTTTGAGAGAAGATGAAAGAGCAGGGTAGTGGAAAGTTGAAGGAAAACTTACGGCCCCCGTTGAACTTGGACAGGCCGGTTGCAGGCGATGCAATGCAGTCGGGCGAGGAGCTGCCTGCGTGGTTACATTGTACAGAATTATACAACAATGATAAAAACTAACACAATATGGTATTCTCTAAAAATGTACGGAACACCTGAAATATTGCAACCTTTTTCCCCGTGAATTAAACCATCAAATGCACCTTTTATTGTTAAAAAATAATAATTGTTTAAAACAATAAATAGAGATTATTAGAAACAGTAAACAATAGAACCAGGAACTAATATTACTTGTAACGTTCAACAGATAATTAGACCACATCCTGTAATATATATATATATATATATATATATATATATAT
>CM068959.1:21137918-21152670 GCA_035128595.1 Eptatretus atami | reverse complement strand
GGGCCTTTTTTAACAACTCTGAAATTTACAATATTTTTCAGTTTTTGGTCACCTAAGCTTTGTTTTTTTTAACCTCTGGCAGTTTACCGCTTAGCTTTGTACCATTTCAGGTTATTCACTGGACTTGAACTGCTTAAATTTCAGTAAAACCTGAAATATGGGGGTGTTCTAAAACTTTAGACCGGTAGAGTATGTCTCTCTATGGGGAATAGCACAAGGGGTAAGTCTGCTTTTCTGTGTCTTTTTACCATTTGCTTGAAACTGCATGTTCCATGATTGCTTGCTTGTGTGTGTGTGTGGAAATAAATAGTTGTTATATATTTCAATCTGCTCGGTTGTGCTTTCTTCCATTTACCTGCTAAAGTGTGTCGGTAATAGATAGATGGGGAGTTTTTGTCCCCCACTAATTGGCTCCGCATGTTAGCCAGCGTTGCATCCACTGTCTCACTCAGCAGTAATAACAACTCAGGTGTTCGCTGAGGGCATGGATCAGAGCTCAGGCAGTTGTACCAACGAGTAGGTAGCACGGCTGTGGATGTGGGGACCCTGCTTGGTGTAATTGCTCAACAACCTGTTGGGCTTCGGATTTATGAGGCATGTCAGCCTACATGGCTGGGTGTTTGGGAGGAATCAAAGTGCTTCCCATCGTGGTAATCCCCGAACCCCGAGTCCGTTAAAAAAAAAAAATCCATATTATTAAAACATATATATATTATATTATAATAATACAATACATCACACACACACACACAACACACACACACACACACACACACCACACACACAATATTATATATATATATATGTGTGTGTGTGTGTGTAGATAAATATATATACATGTATATATACATGTATATATACATGTATATATATATTATATGTGTGTTAGATAAATATATAATACATGATATATATATATATATATATAATATATATACATATTATATATCATATATAATATATTATATATATAATATATAAAAATATATAAATGTATATATTTCAAAGAGCTTCAAGGACTGTGCAAACTCTGCCAAAGGCATAACGAGTCAATCACAAAGAGTGGATTGGTATCACAAGCAGGCAAGATTAGGCAGAGCAGGGAGTTTAATCCAACCCTGCAGGTCATTATTTAGCCAGCTGGGTTTTTTATTGGCAATCTAGTTATGGAAATGTAATTATCCTGAAATTAGCTCTTTTTCCTGATGCTTATAGACTGGTGTCTTCAGCCACAGTAAATCCACCACCTCCAGAGTGTTAATCCAGTGTCGTCTCAGGATGCCACCATTCCTACAAAAAATGCTCTCAATCTGCCCATTCGCCCTCCCACCTGAATTGTGTTTGCATGCAGCCTATTCATGCTTTCTTTCAACTTTTCCATTTCTTGAAGCAATCCCTCTTTCCAGTCAGTTTCTCCTGCAAGAAACAATCCTGATATTACATGATTGATATTTATTAATACTTATCATGTTATTAATCATACACATTAAGCTGATCAAGTCTACAAATCTCATTTAACAAATTTAGAAATAAATTGTTTATGAGACATATCAATTAATTTCACCATTTACCTGTACTGTGAAATTTATAGTGAAAGCACATTTTGATTTCCAAACACAAACTTCATTATACCTGCTGATACTTCATTGCATTGAATAAAGTTGATTCACTAGTCCAACTCAGGTTGGCCTGTTTTGTGTTGTCATCTGAACCAATGGCTCATGATGCTTGGAACACAGGTACAAATCCCAAACGTTGTGTTAATTTGTCCATGGTCTACCAATTTCCTTTTAATTAATGCAAACGTACACCGATGTCAACTATTTTATATGTTTGTCCTGCATGTGATTTATGTATAACCTCAGACATTTGTAATTGTCTATTTTTTTAACCCGATCACACATAATTACTTTACTGCTACTTGCAACAAAAAACCCAAAGTACTTTTCCAGCAAAGGGAATACCGATAATCGTGTTTTAAGTGGTCGTGAAAGCTAAAATAAGGAAGAAGTTTTACCGAATTGTTCCATCTGAAGCTGAAGTTTGCTCAGATTCAGTGCTGAGGATTGCGCGACACTTTCAAAGCCGTCAACGCGACTACTTAGCTTGACGTGACGTTGAGGTAACAAGGCCAGGTCTTGTAGGATATGCACTATGCCTTTGTAATGCTCGCGCAGCAGCTCCACCTGTTGAACACAAAGTACTTTGCAAGCGTTGTCATGGTGCACAGCAAGTGATATGTTTCCTACAACAATTGTCTTTGTAAGACCCGGGACACCGACAACAAATTAAATAAACAACTTACAATTTTTTTTTTTAATCGACATTGCATTTGTTGGCCCAATGAGTAAGATTCAGGTTCCTGGACCTGGATTTTTATTTAAAGATAAGGTTGCGTTTAAGTTTGATCGGAAATCATCCCAATATTATGCTTCCAATGGTTTGTGCTTAGATTTCTCTTTTCTCTCTCCTCATTTCCTGTTCATGCTTTCCCTTGCTTGTATTGTCCAAATGTGGTCCCACTGTCAGTATGGTGCCTTTTTCCTCTCTGCCTCCTCATTCTTCAATGAGTACAGGAACATGTGTTTATGGGAATTGGTTTATCATCCTCATAATAATGATGTACCATACTCATCGGTGCTGCTGAAGCAGTTTCTTGGCAAGGGTTATGCTGAGTATTTCGGCATTGTCATCACACCAGTCAGTCAGTGCAGGAATTGTTAATTTGTTCAGGGTGCCGACGATGACTCGCATACTCTTGGCAAAATACATCGTGGGATGTTTAACGTCTACCAACGGCCAGTGCTGGCAGATTGGTCGATATTGGTTACAATTACATACTGTAAAAAGAAATTCCCTCAAAAATTGCCTATCTGTATCAAAGTGCATCCTTCTTTGCTCCAGGTAAATAAATAGCCCAGCTCAAATATGAACCACCTCCATAGATACTGGTACACTCAAATTTTTACCCGATGCAGAAAATATATTTTGCAGAGAATGAATTATTGTTGAAAATCAAAGTTGGATGAATTAAAAAATATACAGGACTATTTTAGGTTGATGCTCAAACATTTAATCAAAGAAGGTGAAGCATCCCGAAATGCCCATCTGAAACAATAGAAATGAAATACTTCTGGAGAATTCTTTCCACCGGGCACAATGAACTCCTGAAATCCCCGCCATGTCATGAAGTCCTTTGTGTCAAAATGTTGAAGCTCGTCCAGCTTCTCTCCGAGGACCTTCTGGAAAAAGAACAAGTCACAGATTCAATACAAAGTCTGAAAATTTTCATTTCAGATCAAATGCATCAAATGCAATAAAATCAAATGCATTTTATTGCATTAAGTTACAGTAAATTATTGCGTCATGACCATTACTTCATTTAGTTGTGGATTACAATAGCAAGAGCTTTTCAGGAATACTACAACCAGCAGTTGGCAGCATGACCAATACTAGTTGCAGCTTAGAACTTGTACATTCCCTGAAACACAATTAGTTTTGAAACCTGTGCTTTTACCCCCACAAAATTCTGCATTTGAGGAGTTTTTGTGCTGTCATGGGATGCATTGATACTTGGGGGGGGGGGGGGGGGAGGATTTAAGTGCAAAAGAAATGATTTTTCAGGTTTTCGACTTCTCAAAATTCAGACCAACATTTTATCGAAGTAGTCAATGATAGCCCAGCTCCTGTTTATCTCTAATACCTTGTAAATACTATCATTCAGGTATATAAATGTACTGTATACAGTAATACCTCGCTTTATGCTGCCCCATAGAATGCTGATTCATTATAGAGTTCTTTTTCCTGGAGAAATTTTTTTTCGATTTATTATTATTTTTTATTTTTTACAAAATCCATAACACGTAGCACTCACCGAGTAAACACACTTACCGTCATTGTTTGAATTCACACGCTCTGAAACAATTAGGTGAAAGTGGGTCGTACGTTAGACTTGGCTAAGTCGACCATAAGAACAATTTTCAACAATGCAGACAAGATAAAAGCTTCTGTCCTGTCCACCACTTCATTCACTAAAAAAAAGTTAACTCGTTCAAGGAGTAGTTTGTCGAAGAAGATGGAGAACCAGTTAAGCTAGATTCGATCGATTTAAGTGCCGCAGTAACTGGCACAGCATCCATATTGGTGGTGATGCTGTGAGCACTGACGAACAGGCAGCCCTTGAATTCCCCGAGCTGTTGTTTACAGGCGCTGTCACACCTTGACGTTTTAGCCAGCAATGGCAACGTATAAAAATGTATATAAAACGTTGGCGTGCGCGTACACTGAAGTTTTGAGGTTTTTTTTTAAGTTTTGGTCGTATTCATAACGTGTTGGTCGTATGCATAACATATTAGTAACGGGCACAGAACGTTTCGTTGTCTTATAGATAACTTATACCAACGAATGCTTAGCCTGTTGTCGGCGTTCACAACCTATGCCCAACGATAGTTAAACTTAGACATAGCACGCTGCACGTATCGCCGACGAACTCGTGGCGTTCTCTGTTAAAAAGCTGCCGCACGCCGATTTAAATCATAACCGCCTGAAAATTGGAAGTGTCAACATCTAATTTGTCAACAACAGAAACTTACTGAACGTGTTTCTAACTCACATCTACCGTATAATGGCGATTTGGCAGCGTTTAGGGGAATTGGTATCTACAAATGGGCTTCACAGAGGAACCCGTCAGTGTTCCAGACTCCATGTTGAGTAGATGTCAATGTCAGTAGTATCAATAGTAGTAGTATTAGGTGAGCGTGCAGTAGTAGTAGTAGTAGTATGGTAGTAGTAGTAGGCCATGTCAGTAGTAGTCGGTGAGCATGATGGGGAGGGTGTGGGTGATGATGGATCCTCGTTGCGTCCACGAATAGGAGACTACTTTGCACCATTGTTCGATGTTCTTTCGTCTAATTTTTTTTTTCTCATTCCCACGATGAACTATTTTTTTGTTTCCGTTTTTAAAGTATTCAAAACGACTTGGACAAATGCATAATGTACTCGTAATGAACACAGAACGCTTCGATAACTTATATATAAGTTATACCAACGATTGATTAGCGTGTTTTTGGCGTCCAAACCTATGCCCAACGATAGTGTAACGTATGCATAGCGTGGCAGCGTATCGTCGACGATTACGTGAGGTTTTCATTCATAGCTGTAACTTCACTTTTTTATAAATGCCTGTCATCGCCTATTGTTTTTGGACGCTGGTGCTCGGCAATTGAAATCGTTTCCATTGAACGAGTTAAATCGCTTCCACTCGACTATTGAAATGATTTACACTGAACGATTTAAATAAATGGCTGTCACTCGCCTATTGTTTTGGACGCTGGTGCTCGGCAATTGAAATCGTTTCATTGAACGAGTTAAATCCTTCCACAGCACTGCAGTCACGGCACCAACAGCAGCAGCTCAGTGCCAGCCTCATGCCAGGCTCAAGCGATCCTGTAGAAGGTGTACTGCTTGTTATCCTTGGACCCACTCTGGCTAGCAGCTCGTCGAACATCGCTGGGGGCATTCGCAGGAAGTTGATGAAGGATGCATGGTCCTCGTTCTGGAGTTCCACCATGAGCTGGTATATATGCCGTAATGGCGTCGCCTCCCGATCCATGGTCTGACCCAGTTCCTTCTCCTCCGTTCACGTCTCTTCTCCCGGCTCTATTGGCACGCAACTGGTGCAGTGTCAACTCGATGAGGTCATGTTGATGTTGGAGGACAGGTAGGTATTCGTCGTCTCAGCGTTGCCGTATCTCCATCTCTCGGAATGACATGGACATGTACTCACCACGAAGTCTAAAAAAGACAGGTTCCTCCTGCGGAAGGCCCTTTTTATATACAATTCCCCTAATCGCTGCCAATACGCCATTATACGGTATCTGTAAGTTAGAAACGCGTTCAGTAATTCTGTGGTCGTCCTGAAGACGTCAAATACGTCTACATACGTATTTGTGCCTAGGACATGCTTTACAAATAATTCCCAGCACGTTACTCATAGGTTATAAATAAGTCATGGGTACCCTAAACATTACTTTGACGTGTTTCGACATATGAGGAACTTTCAAGTAACGTGTTGCGAAGTGTGAACAACGTTCGTGTAGTGTGCTTACAAAACGTTACTCATAGTTAGAATAAGTTTCGGGTACGCTAAACATTACCTCACGTGTTTTCGACTTATGAGTAACTTACAAGTAACGTGTGTCGACGTGTGTCAAGATCGCATAACGTGCCTACAACTTATGGCCAGCATAGCGGAACTGTGAGTCATACGCCGGCATACGTCGTAAAATTTCAAGCATGCAAAAATTTGAGGACAACCAAAAGTACAACGTTTAAAGCCAGCGTACTACGACGTATGGCAGTGGTTTCAGCGTGCTCTTAACGTATACAAAACGTGCCCATCATGTATTCGACGTGTGCCAGCGTTTTAGACAAATTTTTCATAAATCGGCATACGCTGGCTAAATCGTCAAGGTGTGACAGCGGCTTACCATCTGTATTTCAGATATTTATTAAATAATATGTTTACTATCTGTATTATTATTATAGCTATTACCAATACCCCATTAGAGCCCTCATATTCTGCTCACGCTTTAGAAATAACGCTGTCGAGAATGCACCTCCGTATCAGCAATAGTACGATGACCTCTTTTGGTGCATTTTCAATTCGCACTCTGTTCTCCAGGAATGCATCCTGAGCACTAAGTATTACTATATTGATTTTTTTTCTCTTCCCAAATACACCTCTCATTTACTTTAAACATGACAATATTCTGTGAAATTCCTTGGTTTAAAGGACCATTACCATCCAATCTTCAAACAGGAACTTTTAAGTGTCCGTTAAGCACTGTAACATGTGCTTTTATCAAAACAACCACATCAATTTCAGGACCTATAACTACCTTGAAGTTCTTGACCATTTTTCATTTCCATGTACATTACTATTGTATCACTTGCATTCTCTGCAACAAACTCTGCATCAGGTGGACAGGGTGAAGACTGTTGATCTTTTCTTTGAACACTTCATGGATGTGAGAACTAACATCACTCATGGTCTCCAAGCCAAAATCTCGACACTCCATCCAACATAAGACTACATGTGAAACATGTCTTCTTTAATGGCACGACGGACACCAGAGATGCGAAGAATAGAACTTTTTTTCAAACTCGACACATGAGCACAAAATGAGATTAACAATCCTTTTCATTTACTCAATTCTCTTATCCCAATAAACGACTTGTATTTCCCATTTCCCCAATTTTCCCACCCTTTCTCTCTTTTTTTATTCTCGTTCATCTTCATCTGTTTTTCTTTTTATTTTTTATTTTACCAAACTGCCTTTATCTCTTCTCTTTTCTTTGTTATTGTAAACCCTCAATCAATAGTGCAACCAATTCCCTTTGGTCTTTGACTTGTGCTATTTCACCTCTCATCTTTCCTAGGTTTCCTTCAATCTTTGACCCTTACCCAAGACCCAATCTGTCCTTCATCCACAATTGATCCCTGTTTTCTTTAACTTTCCATTTTACCAGTTTCTAATTCATAATCTTCCCTCCCCATACATTTTATTATTTTGCCCTGATGAAGGACTAATGTTATGAAATGTCAGCCACTCTTTGTTTCCCACAGTGGTTTGTTCATTCATAAATATGCATAAGGAATTGAGGGGTGCTCATGAGATTTGCCCACGGGTTTGAAACATTTTCTGAGGGCCACAGTTATGCTTCTGCTGCAGTGCCCCCTTTTGGTTGTGGCAAATTGTTCAGTCTGCCGTGATGACTCACCTACTCTTCATCAAAAGACACTATGGGATCCTTAATGTCCACAAGCTAATCCGAGAAGACAGGACAACGAGCTCAATGTCCATCTGATGGATGATACTGTGATGTAAACACCCTGTTTGTGAAACAGCAATCGGACAGTTTATGATCTCCAGACTAGACCCAACTAGACTGTTGAAAGGTAAGTGAGCTAACTTTGCACAATCTTGTCGACTCCCACAGTGATAAGATCATTTTGTTATGATAAAAGCAATTATTTGGAGTCTTTCGCAGACATACATGAGCTTCACAAGACTAGTAGCCCATATTTCCATTGTATCCACCATGTCATAAACAAGCTCAATAATGTACCTAATGTATACGTACTTACGTTGTTAGTCATTGATTTTTTAATTTGTAATTTGTCTATTTGACCCCCATCCCTTTGACAATCAAAGATGGGGGGGGCATTAAAATGAGCTCCATCCGACCGACCGATTGTTGACCGATCATCTTATGTGCACGATATTTCAAAAACCGTTCAATATTTAGCTTTTTATATTACAGATATCTATTCCTCATGATATTATCTCAACCTGATTAGATCACAGCTGTGATTTGCTGAATTCTGTTGCCATGGCAACCATCTCGGTAACTTCCTGTCTATGCGATATTTCAAAAACCGTTCAAGATTTAGCATTCATATTACACAGATCTATTCCTCATACCATCCCAAAATGCGGGGACCTTAGAGTATCAGCTCCTTGTTATATCAGTTGCAATTCTTGTTCCGTCTTAAGTGGCAATTTACAGGAATTATACATACATACATACATACATACATGCATACACACATACAATCAACCATTCGCCAAAAATATAAATCGTATACTAACCAAGACTGCGTCCTGCCCCGTAATCTTTTCTTGTGATGTTATTCATCTCCCCCAAATGCTTCCATACCTCTTGCATCTTTTGCTTTTTGAAGAAGAAAGAAAAATTGAACTCATTTTGCATTAGTACGTAATTAATGGGCATACTCATGTTTCAAGTGTACGTAATTAAGAGACATACTGTACTCATGCTTCAATGGTGCATAATTTATAGAAGTACTCAGTTCCAATAGTACATAATTAACAGATGTATCACATACCATTATTACCATGTACCATTGTCATATCATCATTATTATTATCATCCATCCATCCATTGGGACCAGACCTCTATGGAGAACGTTTGTGCTGCCTAAGCAGTCTCCTTGGCTATTGGGCACAATCCTGGATGGGTCTCCACTCCGACACTCGATACCAGCAAGCTGGTACTCATTTTGCTGACCTCAGAAGGATGGCAGACAGAGTCAACCCCACCTGGTACTAATTCAACAGCCAAATGGGATTTGAACTCAGGATCCTGGAATCCCAAGCCCACCACCCTAACCATTAAGCCAACACCAGGGATATTATTATTACATTTTCAACATTTTAATTGTGATTATAATTTTCAATACAACACTTATCATTTTCATTTTGTCATGATTAATATTATTATCCTTGCCTTATGTACCATTATCATTATCTATGTGCATTGTAATTTTCATTTATGTACCATTGTAATTTTCATTATCATTATACTAAAATCACCCGGTCCCCAAGGGAGCTGCCAGGGGGGTTATGCTATTTATCCTCATTCAAACCTGTAAATCAAATACCTCTTTCAAAATACCTCTCGCTGTGTAACCTCGTAATACCTCTCCAACCTGAAATGGCGCTTCACGATACACATTTACATAGAGAATTTGCACCCCCCCCACCCCCCCACTCATCCCCCTCTCCCAGACCACACCAAAGATATTAAAAAAAAAACACCCCATATGCACAAATTTGGGTTATGCTGATCCGACTGTAGCAAGTCTGGATGTAATCAGCCAGAACTGTAGGAGTAGCATGACAAACAAACAAACACACATCATTCCATGAATTATAGTAAGACTGTATCATTATCGTTATTAATCATTATCATTATAATTCTGTACCATTATAATCATCATTATCATTATGTGTCATAATATTATCATTATCGTTATGCATCATTACCATTATAATTTAAATAGTATGCAATTAATAGACTACTAATGTTCTGTGCACACTTTACAAACAGACAAACAAGAAAGACGTCATGCAGAGCACGATACTTGCAAAATCCGAAAACAAATATGACCTTTAAAATAATTGGTGGTGTGAATTCAATGGTCAAATTTCAAATAAGTTAGATGAAAGTGATGCAATTTGACCTTTCGGCTTCAATAAATTGGTGGTTGAATTCAGTGACCTGATGTGCAAATCCTGTTCAAACTTCAAGTCAATCTGATGAAAATTTATGATTTTAAAATATCACCAAAGTTGTTGACCTTTGGCCTATGTTGACTTTTGACCTCAAACTCAATTGGCTTCTTGCTTAAGACCAACTGTACCGTTTGGTGAAGTTTCGTGAGATGGGAGTAAAAATGTGACCTGTAAGAGTTGACATACAAAGAAACGACAGACAGGCAGACAGAATCACAACCAGACCAACCAATATATATTGTGAATCTTCGATTTCGCAATTAACAAACAGACCTTCTAGAAAGGGTAATTATAACTGTATACTAACCAAGATGTGTCCTGCCCCGTTATCTTTTCTTGCATGTTATTAATCTCTCCAAATGCTTCCATACTCTTGCATCTTCTGCTTTTAGAGAAGAAGAAAAGAATTGAACAAAGGATTATTGGAAAATAAAAAACACCTGATAATCCCAAACATGATACAGTAGTCTTTTTATTTTATTTATCCTAATGGGTTACCTGGTCCTCTGAAGATAACAATAAAAAAATTAATGACTCCATCAGCGTGGATAATCCTGGATATCAATGAAGTGTGACTATAATTTTAAAAAAAAATCAAAAAATACCGAGGAACACCGATTGCTAAATTATAAAAACATTTTATTTAAAAGTGTTCATTAAAAATTTTGTGACAAATGTCAGGAAACACTTGTTGGCAGTAAATTAATCAATAAATATCATCTTACCGGCATCCATGCCTGCTTTAATCTCTCTCGATATCCTGAACTGCTACATCTTGTGATAACTTCAGACAGTTTATTCAATCCATCACGTCTTGCAACAAAGACACTTGCCTGAGGAAAAGAACAAGAAGGTTTTCTCTTATTACATTTAGCATGGATGGGTACGATTGCCGTGTCACAACGATGTTGGCATAAATAATGTCGTCGGTTTCATCGTTTTAATGTCTGCTTGAAGACGACATGTCCTGCGCGGTCTTCAAAACACCAATCACCATCGTATTCACAATGTGTCTCTTTAAATGGTTTACTTTATGGTAAACTATGTAACAATCATTATTGAGAAAACATTTTTATTCTTCTAAATGAAGAACTTTGTTATTTTTCTGAAATTTTCAGAGAGGGCTGAAAAGAAAGCTTTACTCAAGACTTTTTTGTTTTTTTTTTTCTCTGAAAAGGATTCATGCTGTGACAAGCAATGCTATCAAAATTACTATTCAGTAAATGAAGCCAGCGCCAATTTTTTTTAAAATGATTAGGGATAATTGATGAGGTAGAGCTGATTGGTTATTCTGCTAATTACGGTGAGAGACGTGATTGGTCTTGATGCATCACACACACACACACACACAACACACACACACCTACAACACAACACACAACACACCACACACACACACACACACACCACACACACACACACACACACACAAAGATGGCAAGTGACCCGCATTTCACGGATTTGGCCCATTTGTTTCTGAAACCCACCAAACCCGTTTTATTTCTTGAAACCCATATTGGACAGAATTATATTCAATTTTAAAAGCACATTTTGTTTCCATTCCACTTGCAGAATCGACACACACAAACTGATAGACCTACAGCTGATATGCAAGGTATCACGAGCTTTCTCTCATCGAAGGCCACATCGCCACCCTCCAGGATTCCGTGCACAGTATCACTTCACTTCCGATCACATCTAACACAATAAATAAATAAATAATCCCGCTTTTGATTCCGACCAACAAGTTTTTCTCACCTCCAACTCGCCACTATGACACACTCACACTCACACGATCGTCATGCTTATGGCTGGTGAATTTAATGAATGATGCTAAGTGGTTTGCACCTACTGGGCAGCCTCCCTGCCCTCCCACCCACCCCAGTTATTAATAAGGTCAATTACCATATCTTTCGCCATATATCCGATACTATTTTTCCCCGGAAATCCGGGCATCGATATACTGAAATCAGAATCGAGTTGTCTATGGTTTTGGACATTGAATTGCTGAATGGAAAAGTATTGCAACGGTGTGATATTTTCTGAAATAAACTGTTTCATTGTTGATTCAAAAAACACTCCCAGAAATCAATTGCCCGGAAAGTTTGCCGATTGGGTGAGCAATTAAACCTTGATCTACTCACTGACCCATGTGATATTATCCAATCAAATAATAGCACACACTCGCCAATTACTTGACCCATTCCCTTTCAATCCTAATCATGTGTACGGTATTCATCCTTACTACATACATACATACATGCATACATACATTGGGAGCAGCACCACAGCACGTCACTGCATCCACTTCCACGGTAAACCAGGGGCCTCCATCTGGCCATCCCCCAGGCAGATGCCTGCACCATCCCCATCTCTTAGGGGAAGGACATTCCAAGGTACCACCCGAAGGGACCACCTCAGGTTAACCGAGGAGACCGCCGTCTGGTGGACGACACATCAGCACCATCCTGACACAACAATACAGTGTGTTTTGTGGAGTGAAGTGTGTGTGGTGGCCAGAGTGCAAATCCTGCCACCAACCTCAAGGGAAGGTAACAACTGCAAGGATGACATCCGTAGACGTTGTTGAGCACCAGATACGGATTGGCCATTGGCTCACAAGGAGCGTCCTCCGCCCTTTGCAGTTTTGTATTTAATCTGCTGGGTGTCCTTGTTCATACACCCTACACACCAGAGGGACCTATTGGGGAGCCAGTTTAGTCACCGACACTCGACTATGAACAGTTAGTATGGTTTTACATGATACCATAGCAAGTCACAGATCTGATCTCGCCTAACCTGACAATCAGGGTTGGGTGCGACCAATATCGGGTCGGCTGCTTTGTACCGTCTATTGGCGCAGCACAACGAGGCGCTCCACCCTCAAGCAAACCACCAAACCTAGCCTCCAATGACCCAGATTATAGGCACATGTCCACTACGCCAGCAGAAAATCATCTCATTACTACATCATCTCAAAATGTCTCGGGTAAAGTCACGCAAGTCATATACGGCAGCTTTTAAGTTGGGGCTTGTTAAGTTCGCTGAGAAAAACGGCGGGAATATGACTGTTGCACAGGAAATACCGGTGTCAGTGAGAAATGTGTTCGGGAATGGCCAAATGTAATCTGCTATGAGTGAATACTGATAATGATTCGTTTACTGTTTTTAAATACATACTGGGAATGTTGGAACCCTCTATTGCGGATTCCTATTCGCGGACCCCGCATATTCACAGTTTTATAAATGTGAACCTTCCTAGACATTCGTGGCCGTGTTTTCATGTATTCGCGTGTTTTTCACGTTTCGCGCTTTTTGGGTGTATTCGCGGTTTTCTGGGATTTTTGATTTTTCTCATGAATCACAAACCACCGGACCCATCCCCTCTCTTTGCATTGAAAACATGCCCCGACATTCTCGGATATATATGTGTGTGTGTGTGTGTGTGTGTGTTGTGTGTGTGTGTGTGTGTGTGTGTGGTGTGTGTGTGACATATTATAATTACAGTTTTGGAAGTGTACCCTGTGGGAGAACATTCATTTACATGTAGTATTCCACAGAATGAGTTGTTTCATTTGTTTGTGTGGTTGATAGTCCTTTGCCCTTTGTCCAGAGTTTCGGGGAAATGTGTTGAGATTAGTCTGTGTATTCCGTTTCTCTACGTGCTGTTAATCTCCTCAATCACCAACTATCCACGTCACCAAACCTCAATTCAACAACCTCTCCTTCACCCCATTGGTCTTTCCTTCAACCCCGCAGTTGGTTTATTCTAGTCCTTCAGTCCATCTGTATCCATCTCCTCCACCACTCATCCGACTCTTCCCTCTTTATTATTCACCACAACCATCTGGTTGATTCGTCACTCACCGTAGACAAATAATCCTTCACACCGATACCGAATTACCATCCCCACATTTTCCTTTTCCTGCACTCCTACATTTCTCACGTGCGGACACGCTTCTCAAACACATGTGCAGTACAAAGGATGTTTGTGCAAGAAGGAGGAACGCGGCAGCTCTGTTCTCTGGGTGCCCCTCAGCGGTTTCAAGCATGTAACTTGTCGTTCCGGGAGAAAAAAGAACCCAGCGCAGAGAAAAGGCAGTGTGCATGACCCGGTACCCTTTGTTTATTGCCATACTTCGCGCGCGCATCATAATTGAGAAGTGTTGGAGTATTTTCACACCAGTACCCTGATCAGGTTGGCCACCCACGCGCGTTTACAGTGATCTATTAGACGACCCCCCACCAATGATGAATATGTCTAATAGCTCATGTGTTGATTAATGTGTTGCTCACACTTCTTATAGCGCCACAGTCCGTTCGGCGTCTCAATGACATTTATTAAAAGCCAGGACTCGGCTCAGTTTGTGGGGGTAAGTTGTCTGAACCCTTGATAAGCATTGGGGGGTCTTATGCTCTATGAGTCCCTAAGCCGCACCAGGGGGTTAAACTGCGCCAGGTAGCGCTGTTTCTCAATAGTTTGAGAGATTATATGACCACCAGAGTGTGAGTCAAACGGTCCTTAACCGCATGCGAACCAAAAACCTGAAAAAATATTTAATTTCCAGTGATACTGGTTAGTTGAATACGAAGGGCCTTTTCAGGGATCTGACAAAGCGAGTCGTGCTAAGGACCCAAAGAGTAGATCGGGA
>CM068959.1:21119272-21131293 GCA_035128595.1 Eptatretus atami | reverse complement strand
TCTCTTGAAAAGGATTCATGCTGTGACCAAGCAATGCTATCAAAATTACTACTTCAGTAAAATGAAGCCAGGCCAATTTTTTTTAAAATGATTAGGGATAATTGATGAGGTGAGAGCTGATTGGTTATTCCTGCTAATACGGTGGAGACGTGATTGGGTCTTGATGCATACACACACACACACACACACACACACACACCACCATACACACACACACACACACACCACACACACACACAACACACACACACCAAAGATGGCAAGTGACCCGCATTTCACGGATTTGGCCATTTTGTTTCTGAAAACCCACAAACCCGTTTTATTTCTTGAAAACCCATATTGGACAGAAATTATATTCAATTTTAAAAGCACATTTTGTTTCCATTCCACTTGCAAGAATCACACACACAAACTGATAGACCTACAGCTGATATGCAAGGTATCACGAGCTTTCTCTCATCGAAGGCCACATCGCCACCCTCCAGGATTCCGTGCACAGTATCACTTCACTTCCGATCACATCTAACAAATAAATAAATAAATAAAATCCCGCTTTTGATTCCGACCAACAAGTTTTTCGTCACCTCCAACTCGCCACGTATGACACACTCACACTCACACGATCGTCATGCTTATGGCTGGTGAATTTAATGAAATATGCTAAGTGGTTTGCACCTACTGGCAGCCTCCCTGCCCTCCCACCCACCCCAGTTATTAATAAGGTCAATTACCATATCTTTCGCCATATAAGTCGATACTATTTTTCCCCGGAAATCCGGGCATCGACTTATACTGAAATCAGAATCGAGTTGTCTATGGTTTTGGACATTGAATGCATGAATGGAAAAAGTATTGCAAGGTGATATTTTCTGAAATAAACTGTTTATGTTGATTCAAAAAACACTCCAGAAATCATGCCCGAAAGTTTGCCGATTGGGTGAGCAATTAAACCTTGATCTACTCACTGACCCATGTGATATTATCCAATCAATAATGAGCACACACTCGCCAATTACTTTGACCCATCCCTTTCAATCCTAATCATGTGTACGGTATTCATCCTTACTACATACATACATACATGCATACATACATTGGGAGCATGCACCACAGCACGTCACTGCATCCACTTCCCACCGGTAAACCAGGGGCCTCCATCTGGCCATCCCCCAGGCAGATGCCTGCACCATCCCATCTCTTAGGGAAGGACATTCCAGGTACCCACCCGAAGGGACCACCTCAGGTTAACCCGAGGAGACCGCCGTCTGGTGGACGACACATCAGCACCATCCTGACACAACAATACAGTGTGTTTTGTGGAGTGAAGTGTTGTGTGGTGGCCAGAGTGCAAATCCTGCCACCAACCTCAAAGGGAAGGTAACACACTGCAGGATGACATCCGTAGACGTAGTTGGCACCAGATACGGATGGCCATTGGCTCACAAGGAGCTCCTCCGCCCTTTGGCAGGTTTTGTATTTAATCCTGCTGGGTGTCCTTGTTCATTCACCCTACACACCAGAGGGACCTATTGGGGGAGCCAGTTTAGTCACCGACACTCGACTATGAACAGGTTAGTATGGTTTTACATGATACCCATAGCAAGTCACAGATCTGATCTCGCCTAACCTGACAATCAGGGTTGGGTGCGACCATATCGGGTCGGCTGCTTTGTACCGTCTATTGCGCCAGCACAACGCAAGGCTCCCACCCTCAAGCAAACCACCAAACCTAGCCTCCAATGACCCAGATTATAGGCACATGTCACTACGCCCAGCAGAAAATCATCTCATTGCTACATCATCTCAAAATGTTCGGGTAAAGTCACGCAAGTCATATACGGCAGCTTTAAGTTGGGGGTTGTTAAGTTCGCTGAGAAAAACGGCTGGAATATGACTGTGCACAGGAAATACGGTGTCGTGAGAAATGTGTTCGGAATGGCAAAATGTAATCTGCTATGAGTGAATACTGATAATGATTCTGTTACTTGTTTTAAATACAGTACTGGGAATGTTGGAACCCTCTATTTGCGGATTCACTATTCGCGGACCCCGCATATTCACAGTTTATAAATGTGACCTTCCTAGACATTCGTGGCCGTGTGTTTCATGTATTCGCGGTTTTTCACGTTTTCGCTTTTGTGGGCGTATTCGTGGTTTTTCGTGGGATTTTTGATTTTTCTCATGAATCACAAACCACCGGGAACCCATCCCCTCTCTTTGCATTGAAACAATGCCCCGACATTCTCGATATATTATATGTGTGTGTGTGTGTGTGTGTGTGTGTGTGTGTGTGTGTGTGTGTGTGTGGTTGTGTGTGTACATATTTATAATTACAGTTTTGGAAGTGTACCCTGTGGGAGAACATTCATTTACATGTAGTATTCCACAGAATGAGTTGTTTCATTTGTTTGTGTGGTTGATAGTCCTTTGCCCTTTGTCCAGGAGTTTCGGGGGAAATGTGTTGAGATTAGTCTGTGTATTCCGTTTCTCTACGTGCTGTTAATCTCCTCAATCCACCAACTATCCACGTCACCAAACCTCAATTCAACAACCTCTCCTTCACCCCATTGGTCTTTCCTTCAACCCCGCAGTTGGTTTATTCTAGTCCTTCAGTCCATCTGTATCCATCTCCCTCACCACTCATCCGACTCTTCCCTCTTTTATTATCACCACAAACCATCTGTTGATTCGTCACTCACCGTAGACAAATAATCCTTCACACCGATACCGAATTACCATCCCACATTTTCCTTTCCTGCACTCCTACATTTCTCACGTGGGACAACGCTTCTCAAACACATGTGCAGTACAAAGGAATGTTTGTGCAAGAAGGAGGGAACGGGACGCTCCCTCGCTGTACCCACGCCGAGAGAGGCAGGGTGAGGGTACCCTTAGACGGCAGGCATAATGAAGTGTGAATTTTCCACAGCCTGATAGTGCACCCACCCCGTCGGACACGCACCAATGAGGAAGATGCTCAATCTCTCTCTTCACACACACACACACACACACCAAAGATGGCAAGTGACCCGCATTTCACGGATTTGGCCCATTTTGTTTCTGAAAACCCACAAACCCGTTTTATTTCTTGAAAACCCATATTGGACAGAAATTATATTCAATTTTAAAAGCACATTTTGTTTCCATTCCACTTGCAAGAATCGACACACACAAACTGATAGACCTACAGCTGATATGCAAGGTATCACGAGCTTTCTCTCATCGAAGGCCACATCGCCACCCTCCAGGATTCCGTGCACAGTATCACTTCACTTCCGATCACATCTAACAAATAAATAAATAAATAAAATCCCGCTTTTGATTCCGACCAACAAGTTTTTCGTCACCTCCAACTCGCCACGTATGACACACTCACACTCACACGATCGTCATGCTTATGGCTGGTGAATTTAATGAAATGATGCTAAGTGGTTTGCACCTACTGGCAGCCTCCCTGCCCTCCCACCCACCCCAGTTATTAATAAGGTCAATTACCATATCTTTCGCCATATAAGTCGATACTATTTTTCCCCGGAAATCCGGGCATCGACTTATACTGAAATCAGAATCGAGTTGTCTATGGTTTTGGACATTGAATTGCATGAATGGAAAAAGTATTGCAAGGTGTGATATTTTCTGAAATAAACTGTTTCATTGTTGATTCAAAAAACACTCCAGAAATCATTGCCCGGAAAGTTTGCCGATTGGGTGAGCAATTAAACCTTGATCTACTCACTGACCCATGTGATATTATCCAATCAATAATGAGCACACACTCGCCAATTACTTTGACCCATCCCTTTCAATCCTAATCATGTGTACGGTATTCATCCTTACTACATACATACATACATGCATACATACATTGGGAGCATGCACCACAGCACGTCACTGCATCCACTTCCCACCGGTAAACCAGGGGCCTCCATCTGGCCATCCCCCAGGCAGATGCCTGCACCATCCCCATCTCTTAGGGGAAGGACATTCCAGGTACCCACCCGAAGGGACCACCTCAGGTTAACCCGAGGAGACCGCCGTCTGGTGGACGACACATCAGCACCATCCTGACACAACAATACAGTGTGTTTTGTGGAGTGAAGTGTTGTGTGGTGGCCAGAGTGCAAATCCTGCCACCAACCTCAAAGGGAAGGTAACCAACTGCAGGATGACATCCGTAGACGTAGTTGGCACCAGATACGGATGGCCATTGGCTCACAAGGAGCTCCTCCGCCCTTTGGCAGGTTTTGTATTTAATCCTGCTGGGTGTCCTTGTTCATACACCCTACACACCAGGGGGACCTATTGGGGGAGCCAGTTTAGTCACCGACACTCGACTATGAACAGGTTAGTATGGGTTTTACATGATACCCATAGCAAGTCACAGATCTGATCTCGCCTAACCTGACAATCAGGGTTGGGTGCGACCATATCGGGTCGGCTGCTTTGTACCGTCTATTGGCGCAGCACAACGCAGGGCTCCCACCCTCAAGCAAACCACCAAACCTAGCCTCCAATGACCCAGATTATAGGCACATGTCACTACGCCCAGCAGAAAAATCATCTCATTACTACATCATCTCAAAATGTCTCGGGTAAAGTCACGCAAGTCATATACGGCAGCTTTTAAGTTGGGGGTTGTTAAGTTCGCTGAGAAAAACGGCGGGAATATGACTGTGCACAGGAAATACGGTGTCAGTGAGAAATGTGTTCGGGAATGGCAAAATGTAATCTGCTATGAGTGAATACTGATAATGATTCTGTTACTTGTTTTTAAAATTACAGTACTGGATGTTGGGACCCTCTATTTGCGGATTCACTATTCGCGGACCCCGCTATTTCACAGTTTATAAATGTGACCTTCCTAGACATTCGTGGCCGTGTGTTTCATGTATTCGCGGTTTTTCACGTTTTCGCGTTTTTGTGGGCGTATTCGTGGTTTTTCGTGGATTTTTGATTTTTCTCATGAATCACAAACCACCGGGAACCCATCCCTCTCTTTGCATTGAAACAATGCCCCGACATTCTCGATATATATATATGTGTGTGTGTGTGTGGTTGTGTGTGTGTGTGGTGTGTTGTGTGTGTGTGTGTGTGTGTAATATTTATAATTACAGTTTTGGAAGTGTACCCTGTGGGAGAACATTCATTTACATGTAGTATTCCACAGAATGAGTTGTTTCATTTGTTTGTGTGGTTGATAGTCCTTTGCCCTTTGTCCAGGAGTTTCGGGGGAAATGTGTTGAGATTAGTCTGTGTATTCCGTTTCTCTACGTGCTGTTAATCTCCTCAATCCACCAACTATCCACGTCACCAAACCTCAATTCAACAACCTCTCCTTCACCCCATTGGTCTTTCCTTCAACCCCGCAGTTGGTTTATTCTAGTCCTTCAGTCCATCTGTATCCATCTCCCTCACCACTCATCCGACTCTTCCCTCTTTTATTATTCACCACCAACCATCTGTTGATTCGTCACTCACCGTAGACAAATAATCCTTCACACCGATACCGAATTACCATCCCACATTTTCCTTTCCTGCACTCCTACATTTCTCACGTGGGACAACGCTTCTCAAACACATGTGCAGTACAAAGGAATGTTTGTGCAAGAAGGAGGGAACGGGACGCTCCCTCGCTGTACCCTCGCCGAGAGAGGCAGGGTGAGGGTACCCTTAGACGGCAGGCATAATGAAGTGTGAATTTTCCACAGCCTGATCAGTGCACCCACCCCCGTCGGACACGCACCAATGAGGAAGATGCTCATGTGATGTTTGCTCCCTCTAAGCCACGTCCGGCATGACATTTATAAAAAGCCAGGACTCGGCTCAGTTTGGGGCTGTTGTCGATGCCCTGGGGGCTGTTTGTCCATGCACCAGGGGTGCTGTCTGTTTGAGAGATTATATGCCAGAGTGTGAGTCACGCTGGACCCAGCTGTACTGGGATACGAGGTGCAGAAGCGAGTCGTGCTAGGACCAAAGGCGAGCGGCCCATAAGTGAAGGGTGCAGTACAGTCCTTGGGGTGTCATGCAGCTCCGTATACACTGGCACCACACGCTTCCAACACAACATTGACACCCCCCCCCCCCGACTCCTCACAATATTTGGCCTGACGCAACGGCGTGTGGTTGTATGAGGTAAGGAGGGAGTCATCCCCATACTCTACTCTGCTTCTTTCTCCTCGTTGTTTCTAGTCTGCTTCCCGGAATGAATTACGGTGCCTGTTTTTTGTCTAAATAGGTCTGTATAAGAGGGAAATATGTATTAGGGGCAAGCCTTTTTCTTTGTGTTCCTTTGCCTTGTGCCTTTATTTGAAGATTGCCTGCCCATGTAAATAAAGATGCCTGTTGCTTGCTTGTAAATACATGTTTGATCATTGCCTGCTTGTGTTTTCAAATAAATAATTGTTATCTTTCAAATTTTCCTCGTTTGTGTCCTTTCTTTCATTGATCTGACAAAGCGTGTACATAAGAAATGGATGGGAAGTTTTTGCCACACTGATTGGCTAAGCTGATCAGCCAACGCTGCACTCCTGGTTCCGCTCGGCCGTAATAAGTACTTGGGTGCGCGTTCAGGGAGCGGACCTTAGTTGAGGTCATTTGGTCACCAACAGTGAACACGACATAATAGGCAAGAGCACCCTGTTAGATGGAATTATCCCAACTGGCTTCTGCAGTTGATTGACAACCCTCTGGGCCGTGTAGTTATCCGTGGTCCAGGCACCTCAGGGTCGGTCGTGTCGGTGGGTCTGAGTATGCACCTTGTGAGCCCGGCGTGTGTGCCGATACGTAAATATATTTACACGTATACTAGTGGAGTATGCTTACACATTGTAAGCAAAAACAAATCATGCCTCACAGGTAGGTACATAATAAATTGCAGAAGTTAGAGCATGACCTCGCACTGTCCCCATTGTCTCGGGTCACTTACCTTCAGTGAGCACAAGGCTGCACTTATTTTCGGATATTTTCATTCACAGATGCTTTCTGACGGTTCTGCGGGGCGGTGCGATGGGCCATGTCACGCCGGATGTGCAAATGAGACTGCTTCCGGCCCCAGGAGCCTGACAGGGTGGGGCTGGGACCCAATAGGAGAGCACGATTCCGATGACAGCGCGTCGCTTCGTGTCGTCACCCCACCCTTCACCTGGGGCTTATAAAAGGTGGATCGCCAAGCCGTCTGCCTCTCTTCTCTCTATATATCTCTATCTCTATCTCTATCTCTATCTCTATCTCTATCTCTATCTCTCTCTCTCTCTCTCTCTCTTCTCTCTCTCTCTCTCTCTGCTGCCTGCCTGCCTCGCCTGCTTCTCGCCTCTTTGCTCTGCCCTCTCTTCACTGCACCTCGTCTGCCTGTCGCTGCATCTGCACTCAGGGTTGGTGTGCGACAGACGTTCTTCTGGACCAGTGCAGAGCACACGTTTCCATGAGCCCGGCAAAGTGATTAAGCAGGAGATAACGCGCCGACTTTTAAGGTGGGATCTCTCAAGCAGAGGCGTCCCCAAAGCGTACTGGGTTGCGCGGTCGACCTACCACGCCAGGTATTGCGAGGACATTAGTTCTCATCGGGTTTGTGTGTTGTGTGTGTGTGTGTGTGTGTGTGTGTGTGTGTGTGTGTGTGTGTGTGTATGTGGCACCTGTCATCACATAAGTTAATATTCTCGAAGATATAATGGGATAAGTCTGCTCTGTGTCTGCTTTTTTTAATTGCTTGCCTTTCGTCACACCCGCGAATTCCTTGCTATCCCTGCTGTAAAAAATAATGACCTCATTCACTGTGCCACATTCCATTCCTCGCGAATTGGAAAATAATGCTTTGTGTAGAAATGTTCCCAGCTCGTTTTCATCTTTTCCTTCATTGGTCCAGCATGGTCCGTATCCGAGCCTAACTGGGACGATATCCCCCAACGGTGTGTTTTCTAGCCGGTACGTCCTTGGCAGTTACGCTCGTCTGCATCTGATCCAGTTTGAACAAGGCATGAAGAAAAAGGGCGAGTCCCCCGGTAATTAGGACCATAAGTCACGTGGTCCATAAGTCACGTGGAGCCATTCACGGTCGATTAGCGACCCGTCTTGTCACAAAGTTATTCGTGTGAGACAGCCTGCGATTCCGGAGAGTCTGGTGGGAACCCAAGGTAGCTTCCCCCCTCGTGGTCTTCTCACCCCCGACCCCCGGGTCTGCAACAATGTATATGACCAATTGTAATATTTGGTAGTAGTTGAGATAAACTACCAATTGTAATACTTGTACTCTAATTCTATGCAGAATTTTTTTTGCAAAAACGTCCTGAATTGAGAAAATTATAATGGAGAAGAAAAGGGAGGATGATGTCATCTAAAAAGGAGGTTAGTAGGGTGACAGGTGACAGGTGGAGGGGAAGTGGTAGGAGTACAGTGAAGGAAAGTGACATGGAAGGAATAAACAGCAAGGTGGTGGGTGGGAGACACCAAATGGCACTATGTTTGCCTACATGGTATATAACTTGTCCCTTAGATGACCAAAGGATACAAATAATTATTTACTGGTAACTGTTAACTGCTTTAACCCTAGCGGCCAATTTACCAGCCGCTGTTCAAACCTCCAGATACCCAAGCAGCCCAATTTTTCTTCAGGGAACCCCAGGGTGGGGGAGCCGAAAGTCCAAGGAGTTCAGGGTTCAAAGTGTTAAAGGAATAACTGTTGAAGATGCACTATCAAGTTACAGTTAGATCAGTGTTACAGTTAAAGTGGCTCCTGTACAGTAATATGACTTTCAACTGTCAATCGACTGTGCTGTTCGAGTTCCTCGGGATTTTCTGCTTGGCCACAAAGGGGTTGCTTTGTTGCCAAATATGACTTGAAACAAATCAGTGAAGTCTAAAGCAATCATCTTCGATTTTATTGCTCAATAATATTATCTGTCTTGGCAGCTCAATATTAACAAGAAGCTCACCATCACTAGGTCCTTTGTCCTCTATGGAGAGGGAAGGTCTCACCTTCGTCACCCCGCTTGTGTTGGCCTCCATGCACTTCTGCACCTGGATCATCTGCCACATGTGCTGCACCGGCTGTTGTTCTCTTTCTCCACACAGGAGCAAGTCGGCACTGCTTGCCAGCTCTGAGAAGCACCTCTCAAGTGAGAGGACCCTCTCTTCCAGCTTCGCAACGTCTGGAACATTCAAGCTCCTTGGTTCCGGAGCTTCTGCGATCACGGCCCCCGCGCCCGAGTGCTCGATCAGAGCCAGCAGGAGAGAGCGCAGCGCCCCAAAATTCACCACACCTGGCTCGGGAGAACCAATAGCCAGCTCGGCTAACTGGCCAAGGCTTATGGACTGAGCCATTGCAGAAGCAACGGCTTTATAGAAGGGCACTGGAGGAGGTGCAGATGACTTTTAGAGCGGATGGAGGAGGGTTCGGAGTTGGTTGGGAGGGTATTTGGAGTGCATGCAAAGGGGATTTCAGAGAGAGTGGAGAGGGGATTTCAGAGTATGCGCAGAGGAAGGTTTCGGAGGAGATGAAGAGGAAGGTTTCAGATAAGTTGGAGAGCGTGGTTTCAGAGGGTGTGGAGAGAGGGGATTTGGAGGAGATGGAGATGGGGGGAGGGGTTCAGAGGAGTGGAATGGGGATTAGAAGGAGGTGGAGAGGGGGGTTTTGGAGGGAGAGGGAGGGGTTTGGAGGGGATTGAGAAGGGAATTCAGAGGAGGTGGTAGGGGCTGTTGGAGGAGGTGGAGAGTGGTTTCAGAGGAGGTGGAGATGGGGTTTGGAGGAGTTGGAGATGGGGGGGTTTGGAGGAGTTGTTGAGGGGGGTTGGAGGAGGTGGAGATGGGGATTCAGAGGAGGTGGAGATGGGGATTTGGAGGAGGTGGTGAGGGGGATTTGGAGAGGTGGAGATGGGGGGTTCAGAGGAGTGGAGATGGGTATTCAGAAGAAGTGGAGATGGGGATTTTAGGAGATGGAATGGGGGGGGGGGTTTTTGGGGTGGGTGGAGAGGGGATTTGGAGGGGATGGAGAGTGGGTTTCATAGGAGGTGGAGATGGGGTTTTGGAGGAGTTGAGCTGGGGGTTTTGGAGGAGATGAGATGGAGATTCAGAGGAGGTGGAGATGGGGGATTCAGAGTAGGTGGAGATGGGGGATTTGGAGGAGGTGGTGAGGGGGGATTTGGAGGTGGTGGAATGGGGGTTCAGAGGAGGTGGAGATGGGGGATTCAGAAGAGGTGGAGATGGGGGATTCAGAGGAGGTGAGATGGGGATCAGAAGAGGTGGAGATGGGGGATTCAGAGGAGGTGGAGATGGGGTATTCAGAAAGTGGAGATGGGGGGTTTAGAGGAGGTGGAGATGGGGTATTCGAAGAGAATGGAGATGGGGTATTTGAGGAGATGGAATGGGGGGTTTGGGGGGTGGAGAGGGGGGGTTTGGAGGGGATGGAGAGTGGGTTTCGTAGGAGGTGGAGATGGGGGTTTGGAGGAGGTGTGAGGGGGATTTGGAGGTGGTGGAGATGGGGGGTTCAGAGAGGGTGGAGATGGGGATTCAGAAGAGGTGGAGATGGGGGATTCAGAGGTGAAGATGGGGGATTCGGAGGAGGTGGAATTGGGGGGATTTTGGGGTGGATGGAGAGGGGTTTATTGGAGGAGGCGGAGAGTGGGTTTCAAGAGGAGGTGGAGATGCAGGATTTTGGAGGAGTGGTGAGGGGCGTTTTAGTGAGTGGAGATGGGGGATTTTGGAGGGTGTGGAGATGGGGGATTTGGGGGAGGTGGAGAGGGGGGGTTGGGGTGGACAGAGAGGGGGTTTTTGGAGGGATGGAGAGGGGGGTTTCAGGAGTGTTGAAAGGAGGTTTCAGATGGGGTGGAGAGGGGGGATTCATAGGAGATGAAGACTGGGGATTCAGAGGAGGTGGGGAGGGGGGATTTGGAGGAGGTGGGAGAGGGAGTGGTTTGGGTAGACAGAGATGGGGGTTTGGAAGGGATGGAGAAGGGGAATACAGAGGAGGTGGAGAGGTGGGTTTAGAAGTTGGTGAAGAGGGGTGTTTCTGAGGAGGTGGAGAGGTGGTGATGAGGAGGCTTTTGGAGGGGTAAAAGGGGTTTTTACAGTGGGGATGGAGAGGGGGGTTCGAGGGAGAACCAAGATGTGGGTTTAGGAGGGGGTTGATAAGGGGTTTTTTGGAGGCGATGGAGATGGGGTTTTGTAGGGGATGGAGATTGGGGTATGTAGGGAATGGAGAAGAAGTTTTCAGAGAGTGGAGAGGGGGGTTTAGGAGTTGGTGGAGGGGGTGTTTCTGGCGGAGGTGGAGAGAGGTAAAGGGGTTTTTACAGGGGATCGAGAGGGGGGTTCGAGGGAGACAGAGATGTGGGTTTAGGATGGGTTTGACAGGGGGATTTTGGAGAGGGTGGAAGGAGAGGTTTCAAGGAAAACAAGGTGGAAAGGGGGTTTTCAGAAGGGAATGGAGATGGGTTTCAGATGGGGTGGGGTGGGGTGGGGTTTCATAGTGGGGTGGAGATGGGGTTTCAGAGAGGGAGCTTGTAGGAGTATTTTTTTTGGAGGAGTGGAGAGATTGGTGATAATTACAAGAGACAATAATTATTCAGATTAAGGAAAAAATAATTAAAATTCAGAGTGGTGAAGAAGAGAAATGATTCGATGTGACCGATGAGGGATAATTGACGATCATGATTGTGGATAATTGATGACATAAATGATGATGATCATGATGATGGATGACAGTAAATACATAATTAATGACGATCATGATAATGGATAATTGATGATGACTAATGACAGGAATGAACAGTAATGTGCGATGGTATCTTAAAACGATGCACTCGCGTTTGTTACATCATGACACAGCAGTGTACGTCATAGTGAACGACCAAAGTAACCAGCAGACCGACCTGTTATCTGTTGAGAAGACAAGGCCACTGGAGAGCCTTTCACTGCGAAAGACCGAATGGGAGGACACGCACGTGCGGTTCTATCAGCCTTTCTCTAATGGTAACTCAGCTCGTCGCTAGGCAACCGGGGACGCCACCCCTCCCACCCACAGGCCACGCCCCC
>CM068959.1:21098676-21103938 GCA_035128595.1 Eptatretus atami | reverse complement strand
TTACCTGTTTAAATTCATCGTTTATTAATTAAATACGAGCCTGGGGTATCTGGTGTTACCTGTTTTAAATCCTGTATTAATTAATATGAGCTGGGGTACCTGGTGTTGACCTGTTTTATCCTGGTTTAGTTAATTAAGATAATCGAGCATGGGGTAACTTGGTGTTACCTGTTTAATCCTGTTTATTAATTAAACATGAGCTGGGTACCTGGTGTTTACCTGTTTTAATTCCTGTTTAATTTTAATAACCGAGCTGGGGTAACCTGGTGTTACCTGTTTAATTACCTGTTTATATTTAATAACACGAGCTGGGGTACTCGGTGTTACCTGTTTAATCCTGTTTATTAAATATACAGAGCTGGGGTATCTGTGTTTACCTGTTTTAATCCTGTTTATTAAATATCGAGCTGGTACCTGGTGTTACCTGTTTTAATCCTGTTTATTAATTATAAACGGCTGGTACCTGGTGTTCCTGTTTTAATCCTGTTATTAATTAAATACGAGCTGGGGTACCTGGTGTTACCTGTTTTAATCCTGTTATAATTAAATACGAGCTGGGTCACTGGTGTTACCTGTTTAATCCTGTTTATTAATTAAATACGAGCTGGTACCTGGTGTACCTGTTTTAATCCTGATTATTAATAAATAACGAGCTGGGGTACCTGTGTGTTACCTGTTTAATCCCTGTTATATTAATTAAATACGAGCTGGTTCCTGGTGTTTACCTGTTCTAACTGTTTATTAATTAATATACGAGCTGGGACCTGGTGTTACCTGTTTTAATCCTGTTATTAATTAAAAACGAGCTGGGGTCCTGGTGTTACCTGTTTATCCTTTATTAATTATAATGAGCTGGGTATCTGGTGTTACCTGTTTTAATCCTGTTTTATTAATTAAATACGAGCTGGGGTACCTGGTGTTACCTGTTTTAATCAATCCTGTTTATTAAATTATAATACGAGCTGGGTCCTGGTGTTACCTGTTTTATATCCTGTTATATTAATTAATAAGAGCTGGGGTATCCTGGTGTTACCTGTTTTAATCCTGTATTAATTAAATACGAGCTGGGTTCCTGGTGTTACCTGTTTTAATCCTGTTTATTAATATATAAACGAGCTGGGTTCCTGGTGTTACCTGTTTTAATCCTGTTTATTTAATTATTACACGAGCTGGGGTTACCTGATGTTACCTGTTTTAATCCTGTTTATTAATTAAATACGAGCTGGGGTTCCTGGTGTTACCGTTTTAACCTGTTTATTAATTAAATACGAGCTGGGTTTCCCTGGTGTTACCTGTTTTAAATCCTGTTTTTATTAATATAAACGAGCTGGGTACCTGTGTGTACCCTGTAAATCCTGTTTATTAATTATACAGAGCTGGGGTTCCTGGTGTTACCTGTTTTTAATATCCATGTTATTAATTATAACACGAGCTGGGTTCCTGGTGTTACTGTTTTAATCCTGTTTATAATTATAAAGAGCTGGGGTACCTGTGTGACCTGTTAATCCCTGTTTTATTAATTAAATACGAGCTGGGTTCCTGGTGTTACCTGTTTAATCCTGTTTATTAATTAATACAGAGCTGGGTCTTGGTGTTACCTGTTTTAATCCTGTTTATTAATTAATACACGAGCTGGGGTACCTGGTGACCGTTTAATCCTGTTTATTATTATAAACGAGCTGGGTTACCTGGTGTTACCTGTTTAATCCTGTTTATATAATTAAATACGAGCTGGGGTCCTGTGTGTACCTGTTTTAAATCCTTTTATTAATTATAAACAGCGAGCTGGGTTACCTGGTGTTACCTGTTTTAATCCTGTTTATTAATTAAAACGAGCTGGGTTTCCTGGTGTTACCTGTTTAATCCTGTTTATTAATTATAACGAGCTGGGTTCCTGGAACCTGTTTTAAATCCTGTTTTATTAATTATAACGAGCTGGGTTACCCTGGTGTTACCTGTTTAATCCTGTTTAATTATAAATACGAGCTGGGTATCCTGGTGTTACCTGTTTTAATCCTGTTTTATTAATTAAATACGAGCTGGGGTACCTGGTGTTACCTGTTTAATCCTGTTTATTAATTAAATCGAAGCTGGGGTCCTGGTGTTTACCTGTTTTAAATCCTGTTTATTAATTAAACGAGCTGGGTACCTGGTGTTACCTGTTTAATCCTGTTTATTAATTAAATACGAGCTGGGTCCTGTGTGTAACTGTTTTAATCCTGTTAATAATTAAATACGAGCTGGGTACTGTGTTACTGTTTAAATCCTGTTTTAATTATACACGAGCTGGGGTCCTGGTGTTACCTGTTTCATCCTGTTATTAATTAAATACGAGCTGGTACTGTGGTTACCTGTCTTTAACCTGTTTCTAATTAACATGAGCTGGGGTATCACTGGTGTTACCTGTTTTAATCCTGTTTATAAATTAAATACGAGCTGGGGTTACCTGGTGTTATGTTTTAATCTGTATTATAATTATACACGAGCTGGGTTCCTGTGTTACCTGTTTATAAATCCTGTTTATTAATTAAATACGAGCTGGGGTTCCTGGTGTTCCATCTGTTTTAATTCCTGTTTACTGTAATTATAATACGAGACTGGGTCCTGGTGTTACCTGTTTAATCCTGTTTATTAATTAAATCGAGCTGTTTCCTGGTGTTAACCTGTTCTATATCCTGTTTTTAATTAATAGTAAGCTGGGTTCCTGGTGTTACCTGGTTTCCATATACCTGTAACTTATTAATATACGAGAGCTGGGTTCCTGTGTTACCTTTCTTAATCCTGTTTTATTAATTAGTAATCCGAGCTGGGGTTCCTGGTGTTACCTGTTCTCAATCCTGTTAATTAATAATACGACGCTGGGGTTCCCTGGTGTTACCTGTTTTAATCCTTGTTATTAATTAAATACGAGCTGGGTATGTGTTACCTGTTTTTCCTGTTATTAATTAAACGAGCTGGGGTACCTGGTGTTACCTGTTTTTTATCCTGTTTATTAATTAAATGAGCTGGGTAGCCTGTGTTAGCGTTTAATCCTGTTTATTAATTAAATACGAGCTGGGGTACCTCGTGTTACCTGTTTTAATCCTGTTTTTATTAATTATATAGAGCTGGTTCTGGTGTTACCTGTGTTTAATCCTGTCTTATAATTAATATGAGCACACCAGGTACCCCAGCTCGTGTTTAACTAAGAAACAGGACGACAACAGGAAACACCAGGTACCCCAGCTTGAGTTTAACTAAGAAACAGGACGACAACAGGAAACACCAGGTAACCCAGCTCGTGTTTTATTAATAAATAGGATTAGAACAGCCAACGCCAGGTACCCCAGGTCGTGATTAATTAATAAATAGGATTAGAACAGGTAACACCAGGTACCCCAGCTCGAGTTTAACTAAGAAACAGGATGACAACAGGAAACACCAGGTAATCCAGCTCGTGTTTAATTAAGAAACAGGATTAGAACAGGTAACACCAGGAACCCCAGCTCGTATTTAATTAATAAACAGGATTAGAACAGGTAACACCAGGTACCCCAGCTCGTATTTAATTAATAAACAGGATTAAACAGGTAACACCAGGACCCAGCTCGTATTTAATTAATAAACAGGATTAAAACAGGTAACACCAGGAACCCAGCTCGTATTTAATAATAAACGGATTAAAACAGGTAACACCAGGTACCCCACTCGTATTTAATTAATAAACAGGATTAAACAGGTAACACCAGGAACCCCAGCTCGTATTTAATTAATAAACAGGATTAGAACAGGTAACACCAGGTACCCCAGCTCGTATTTATTAATAAACAGGATTAGAACAGGTAACACCAGGACCCCAGCTCGTTTTAATTAATAAACAGGATTAACAGGTAACACCAGGTACCCCAGCTCGTATATAATTAATAAACAGGATTAGACAGGTAACACCAGGTACCCAGCTCGTATTTAATTAATAAACAGGATTTAGAACAGGTAACACCAGGAACCCCAGCTCGTATTTAATTAATAAACAGGATTAAAACAGGTAACACCAGGTACCCCAGCTCGTATTAATTAATAAACAGGATTAAAACAGGTAACACCAGGTACCCCGCTCGTATTTAATTAATAAACAGGATTAGAACAGGTAACACCAGGAACCCCAGCTCGTATTTAATTAATAAACAGGATTAAAACAGGTAACACCAGGTACCCCAGCTCGTATTTAATTAATAAACAGGATTAAACAGGTAACACCAGGACCCCAGCTCATTATAATTAATAAACAGGATTAAACAGGTAACAAACCAGTACCCAGCTCGTTATAATTAATAAACAGGATTTTAAACAGGTAACACCAGGTACCCCAGCTCGTATTTAATTAATAAACCAGGATTAGAACAGCCAACGCCAGGTACCCCAGCTCGAGTTTAACTAAGAAACAGGACAACAACAGGAAACACCAGGTAACCCAGCTCATGTTTAATTAAGAAACAGGATGACAACAGGTAAGACCAAGTATCCCAGCTCGAGTTTAATTGATAAACAAGATTAGAACAGGTAACACCTGTTACCTTTGGAGTCAATTACTACGATGGAGTCAATTAATACAAAGACGTATTAATTGACTCCATAGTCGTTTTAAACGGATCATTTTGTGAGCATTTGACGGAGCCGCCATTTTCCCCGTGTTGTCCCGACCCACGGAGTACAGAACAGAGAACACTCCACGGTGTCTCCACCAAACTACATGATACTTATTTAAGAATATTTGATTTCACAAGGAACAAACATGGATGGAAACATCAACTTCATCCACATTCAGTCGTGGATGTGTTGAGAACATGAGGTGTTTGGGTGTGAATCTATAAAAGGTTATCTATATATTACGTATGCATGCACAAACACAAAATGAATGTTCATTCACACGAACACCAAAGAGATATAAACGAATAAGGAGATGCACCATTACTCACTGTGTAATCTCCTTTATAACAAGGGTTATTATGAATAACATAAATTATTTCAACACACGTCTGTTGTACAAGGTTTGTAATCAGAATCCCAACTGCTCAAAATGAACGATTTATCCTGTTCTCATTGGGGTTAAAGATCTGAAAGACAAAGGACTCATGTTGTTCATCAATCAACCTTGGGTCACGTGGTTTTCAGCGGAAGAGATTTATTGGAACAAAAAATAGATAATTTTATCTCGGTTGATAAATCAATGTAGATGAGGGAAGGGGGCGTGGCCACAGTCCATTGTGACGTCACAATAAGAAG
>CM068959.1:21086176-21096176 GCA_035128595.1 Eptatretus atami | reverse complement strand
TTATATGTTTGAATCACATTTGATCCATCCGTTGGTTCACAAGAAGGGAGCCCCAAAAGAAAGCTCTGCATTCACTGGTAAAGAACACATGACTTATTCATCAGATTTATCGTGCCTTCATCCCGAGGAACAAGATTGCTCAGATATTTGAAGAGATTTATTGTGACGATGTTATGTTGGATATAAGGACGAGAATTTTTTTGTAAATATGGAAATGTGCTTTAATTGCTGGAGTAGATGATAAAGGTGTCCAAAAATCCATTGGTAACATGTTTTTCATCCAATGTTATGGGCCATCTGGATTCAAAATGGACCCATGTCCACTCAAATTCCCAGTAACTTGGCTTTGAATGTCATATTCGAAGTCTATTTTGTGCAATCTCACATGTCTGCAAGAAGTTAAAATTTTCTTGAATTTCGGGATGGTGGCCATCTTGATTCAATAACTGCATGAACAAACCCACTTTTGCGCTTTAATCAAAGGTAAATTTGGTGTAAATACCTCATTGGTCATTTGACAGGTAGGGTATAACTTTGTAAGCCTTCACTTTGCTAAGCTGTTTGTAATTATAGTTGTGTATTCAGTAACCTGTGTGTCAAAAACACCTCAAAGTTTCACAAGTCTCTCTTGTAATTAATGAAAATCTGCACTTCTGCAGTTCAAGCAATGGTCGATATACTGCCCCTCGTCAACTTGGTCTTGCAGAACATGAGAAGTCTCCGTCTGTAGGCAATAATGCACACTCACTGTCGGCTGGTTCATTGACCCTGTTTCAAGTGATTTAGCTTCATACAGGACGCTATGAATTACTTTCCCAGTTTTTTGTGAAGCAGGACGCTGCAGTGGTCCAGAACGTCATGAGACAGTGAATCTCAGAGACAGCACGACGCAAGCTAATTCCAGGGTCATATCCACTGCTGTTTACAATTTCTTGATTGTTTTCTCCCGTTAGCAGGAGTTGGCCCTTCAGGATTCTTCATGTTACTTTTGCTCTTCTCATCTGTGATTCGTTGACAAAATAACATTTTTTGTAAACACTGTGCTGATCAAAACGAGCATGCTAATAGATTCTGAAGCGTTGGGTCGTTCCTCTTTGGCAGTAAATTGGTCTTTGTGAAGCAACAGCAAGTTTGCTTCTTCTCTCAACTTTCTATCCAGGTGCCTCTATTTTATCCAGGGTGACTCAGTTTTATCCAGGTGACTCGGTTTTATCCAGCTGCCTCTATCTTTATCCAGTTGCTTCAATTTTATCCATGCTGCTCGTTTTATCCAAGTGACCGTTTATCTAGGTATCCGATTTACTCAGGATGACGTTTTTATCAGATGACTCGCGTTTTTTATTTAATATCAAATCCTCTGTTCATTGCTTTCTTAGCTTAAAGCTCATCTGCTGTATATTTCGATCATCTTCGTCCAACTCCACAAATTCTGGATTGATAATCTGCTTTTTTCTGCACACACTTAACAGAAGTTTCAAATGCGATTCCATAGAGTTCTCTCTTGAGTATCAACAGGCTTTTCACCAGTATCTGTCTGGCATACAAGCAGAGAGTTGTAAAGTCTGTTGTTGTTTGTGAACGGAGCTCTTGGAAGCCAAATCATGTATCCCGATAACACAATGTGAAAATAAGAATGATGATTATTCAAGTGAAAACAACGAGCTTATTTTGTTTTTGGTAATAACAATCTACTGAAATAGATCGGCAGGATAACAGACAGGATCGATTCCACATGATATTTCCTATATCACATATTCTTGTTATTTGGAATGTGTAAGTGTAACAGTACATTTCCCATCACCAAATGCTGTTCTGTTGCCTGTGTATTTTGATCAATGTTACACAGTTCTCCTCATCCTCTTATATATTAGAGTAGTAACAGTTCTCTACAAGTCTCTTCGTTAATTAAAATTTGACCATGGTCTATAGTTTCCAAAAGTTCATTACCATGATCTTCGTCTGTGATCATAAGTGAGTAACTAAATTTTTCATTCAGCATGTGATTGTGGGTGGCCGATGGTAGCTTACGCTGCCAGGGTAGCTTTGCATTGTCTTGAAGCGGATGGTGCTGATGCAGTTGCCTCCATCTACCATGTACACATCACTGGAACTATGGTACTCATTTTACCGACCCTCGGAAGGATGACAGGCTGAGTCAACCCCCTGGTGTATTAATTTCAGGCTCAACGGGGCTTGAACTCAGGACCCTAGGATCCCAAGCCGCCACCCTCAACCACTGAGCCAACACCAGGCTTAGCACGTTGATGAATACTGAATGACCTGTCCCACACAAGTGACAAAGTTGAAAACCGTGGACTGGAGTTATGTGCACAAAAGTGGCAATGATCTAAAGGTTGGGCAATTTACACTTCTTGGAATATATGAAATCACCTACTAAGCTGTTCGATTTCAAGGATATATTGTTGGTCAAATGTCAAAGATTTGGGAAATACTTCTGAACAGCGGCGCGGTATTTTAAATTCCAAGTGCCACCAAATGACGTCATGACAAAATGTGTACAGAGGAATTCCAGCAAAAGTAAGACGTGATTTACAAAAAAAGTCACAATTTTCCGTTTTTAGCAAAAACCAATGCAACACAAAGTTCATTAACAGTCTCTCACCATACAATGAGATTCTTCAAATAATTTCAAGTGTGATTCATCGTTTCCAAACCGTCTACACTTGTTTAAGCTTACATCTGCATGCTCCATATCCATATCCTCCGAATTGTAACACTCGTGGAACAATTTGGTTTATGTTTACAAAACATTGTGAATTCAATACCTCTTACGTTTGTAAATACTTCATCTTAAGCCTTGAACTGAGAATTTTGTTTGCTTTGTTGCAGTTTACGATGTCGATGAAAGGAAACGAAAAAATCGAATCGAAAGGACAATCCCACCGTTGGTAACGGAGCGTTCGGAAAGCCGAACACTTGAGATTCAGAAACAGAGGGAGAAAGGAGGTTCTGGAAAAATTAAAAAATTACTGGAAAATGGAAGCTCACAGCAAAACATGAACTTGGGTGACTGGATGAAACAAGAGTGAGGAAGAATATCAAAATAGAGAGAAGTAAAAGTTTTTACGAGAGACGAGAAGAAAAGCCTGCATGAAATATGAGGCCATTGGTCGAAAATGAAAGAAATCTTGTACAAAGAGAGAAATTTGTGCAGAGGAAATGGAACATGAGTATGATGGAAAAGGACGAACTGGACCAACTCGGAACTCGTAGAAAGGAAGCTTGCAAAAAGAGGAAATCAGAGAAGAAACGAATGAGGAAACACGACGACCATGAAAAATGAAAAGAAGAGAAAGAATAAATGCAGGAAGCAATAGGCGAAGAGGAAAAAATGAAAGCAAAAGCTCAGGATGAAGAAAGAAGACACGAATCGCCACACGAGCAAAAGACATTCCAAGTCCGAATGTGGGAGAACAAGGAAAACGCCCACAAAAAGTAAAGAACTTAACAGAAAGATGCTGGGTTTGGAGAAATCAGAAGTTTCAGAATTCAGAACTGGAAAGAAACGGTGAACAGCGAGCAGGAGCAACACCTGCAAGATAAGTAAAGAAGGGAGCTGTGAGCGACCAAGGCTCGTCAGTTGACAGCTAATGAATGGGAAAGATGAGGAGATAATAAAAACGGCAGCTTCAAGCCACAAAGAAAGGTGAGGACTCTAAAGATGGAAGAGTGGCAGGCGCGCTTAAAGTTGGGAGGGATGATCTTCGAGAACGAGAGGGAGCACCAGGCAAGAAAAGAACGCATACTACTGTGAGATTAAATGGAACACTGAAAGAGTCATGTTAATGTAATGTTGGAGAGAAAGAGATGAGAGGACAGAAAAAAATGAATGAGTGTGAGGAAGGAGAAGGAGAGGTCTTGGAAAGAAAGACCAAAGCTACAAATGCAGGACATCATTGGTGATAAACGAGGAAGAAAGCTTGGAACGAATGGACGGGCTTGCGCAGCAACAGCAGAGGGAGACAATGGTGATTTGCTGGCTGCCGACTGAGACCGACACGCCTCACGAGTTGATGACGAGCTTGCAGCAGCAAAACTGTACAGTGTTGTCCTCCGAAAAACAACCGAGTAGCCTCAACGTGAAGTCAGGTTACTCGAGCAGAAAACAGCACGATGCTTCATCGGCTGTCGCCAACCCAAACCGGAGCCACAACATTCTTCTTCAATCTGGAGGTTTCTCAGGACGAAGGAGCAGAAATTAAAGGGCGCACCAAAAAACAACTCGATGCTTCCGTGGAGTTGAAGAGGAAAAAGGTGAACATGATACGGCAGGCATGGTGGCAAATTAATACAAGCCAGTGAACCTGGACATCGAGCACTGAAGGACGACTTTCCCATTGGACGCATATGATTGAGAACAGCTTCAGGACCCATTAAAAGTTGTGCTTCAGATCGCGTAGTTCTGACAGGAATCAGGTTCTTAGTAGATTAATAAGAGATCCGGAATTGAATGATCCCTCTCTTGGTGACAAGAATATGATTTTCACTCGACGTACACTCAAGCTCACAAAGAGAAAAATCAGAATGGCGGATGAGTGATCTGGGTGACAAAAAGAGAAGAAAGTGACCCAATACGGGCAAATAGCACCATCAGAGAGACAATCTTCCTCAAGAAGCCCAAGGGCACCCTCATCTGCGTAGATGGATGGACCATCGCCTTCATCTCCGAAGCTCACCGATCGCATCCCTCCTTTCATATATCCGCAGTTACATGGATACAGTCTCCTCATGGCTTGGCACACTATCAGAAGAAAAACAGTTTATATTCTAATTGAAGAAAAAATTTCAGTCGGACACCACGCTACTCTTCCAAAAAGCAAAGTGAATGACCTGAGATTCACATCGGAAGCCAAAACCGAAACCTTTTTTGGAAAGGTACAGTCAAGAGACAGCAGTTTTTACTCTGGAAGGACATTATTACATTTCCATCTAGAACAAGGGAACCTGTACTTTGTATTGTGAATCGGCAACAAAGCTTGCAGAAAACCATGCGGTGTCTTATTGTTGACGAAAGCAATAATTCACCAACTTACGGTTGGTCGAATGGCTTGCCTCCTGAAATGAATTCCCACGCATGACGACAAGGCGAGGCACAGCAGAACCATTATGCGACTGCAAGATCCTGTCAGGCAAGTAAGCAGCTTCGTTTCAATACCTTTTGAACAGGTGGACGTGAACACCACGTGGTTTGCAAACAGCTCACCCAAGATAAGAACATGAAGTTGAAATAAATGTTGGCACGTTTGTCTTTCACGACATTGCTGGTTTACACTTCCTTCGGATTGAAGAAGAATATCCTTAATTGTGGAGATACACTGAGAATAATATTTGTGGGCGAAGGTAACTTGATTGACATGGTCATCCCGCCGATGCAGTAATAGTATAACACAGAACTTTAACTCCCTTTATTGAGATGAGATCACTGATTACACATTTTCAACGAATTACCTGTGCATCCGATGCATTTCTCCTTGCTGTGGCCCTTTCTAAACAACGATCAAACTGCATGAAGGATATCATGTGTCTTAACTTCTCATATTTCGGTTGTTTTTTTCAAAAGGCCCTCAGAATGAGGTGCTCCTTACAGCTCACCTGAAAACCATCGATACGGTTCGGAACGTAAAGTTGCCAGATAAAAGGTGTTGAAATAGAATGCAAAACAAAGAAGAAAAAATTGAACTGAGATGCAGAAAGCAATTGAAAGAATATATATTCCAAGGATTGTGATGGAAGACTTGATATTGATGGAGATGATGATGGACAATGCTATTGAGGGATTTTGACTTCTTTTGTTGATGTGTGCAGAGGAAGAAGTCTCAGGACACGCCATGGAGAAGAGGATGTGAGGTTTGGAGTTGAATCCATCAACACGTCCGTCGTACAAGCACTCAGGAACCTGTAAGTATTGAAACATCAGACTCTGAAGGGCGGCTGATCAAAGAATAAAAAAATAAAAATCAGGTCTCCAGAAGTACAGGTAGTCTTAAACCTTCCAATAGGAACTTTAAAATTTATTACTTGCAGCCTTTTAGTGTGCATGTGTGTTAAATTTGTCATTCTTGCTTGTTTGAAATATTCCAGGAACCGAAAAACATAATTCCGGGATGTGGAAGGAATTTAAAAAAATCTCCAATGAAACATCAAGCAGTGAGGTTCTCTGTGATTCGACAATGTCAATCTCATTAAGGGAACTTGCAGCAATAACCCTTGTCTTTCACTGCAGTATTAGACTATGTGTTCTTCATCACTTTACACCAAGGTGTGAAATCGTCACTATTGCAAAGCACATTGCACTCAACATTGTCTTCTCACTCATCTTTTTTTTTCCCTCTTGCCTTCAGCTTGAGGAGACCCGTCAATACCAGTCTGTACCGTTTGATTGCCCAGTGTACGAGATCTACCTGATGACCAGCGTACGAGATCTACCTTGATAACTGCGGAATTTCTACCTTTGCATTGATCTTTTTATAGATTTGTGAATTTTGAGAATTTTTAAGTCTTGTGAATAAATGTTTAACCAAAAATCTCTTCTCCTTTCAAATTAAGATATAAGACATACAAGTCAAAGGAACGGTGTGTAATTATTGTTAATGAAAATGGCTCCGAGGGGATTACAAGAATCTCTGTGTTAAAATTTCAGAATGTTTGTGATGGTGTTGTGTTACTCTTTTCACGGAGTCGAACGACAGCACCCTGGCAGGGGCCCCAAATTTTGAGTGCTGCCATTCGATTCAGGCAAGGTTAGTCAGTGACGTCATGTTGGCCTTGGAGGGGGGCCGTTTTGAGACTGAAGGGCCACGATAAGGTGCACATTGGATGTGAGGTGATGCATGTGGCTGAAAAGTAACCACTGAGGGCCAATAACTCAAAAGATTTTCAATGTCCAACTACGTCCTGATATCCCACGTTTCTATAAAATAATTTCAGTGGCGCTGAGTACTATTTTTTCCTCGGCCAGTAGCTGGGAGCACCACCCCGAGCTCGTCGTGAAATAATTGCAAAATCCAAAGTCACATTCAGCGAGTTACCTTGTTTTAAAAAAACCAAAAACCTTAATTAATCAAGGGAAAGTTATCGGGATTATTCCGGCCTTTAATTTCTCACAAGAGGTGACTTTAAATGTAAACGAAAATATACCCATCAGAGATGGGAATTCCCCCACCAATTGAAAATTTTTTTCAAGATGGCCGGCCCCGCAGTCGCCAGTCTTCGGAGTTGCCGGCACGCCCAAGATCAATAGGGTTCTTCCTTTTCAGTTGGTACACGTGTGTACCCAAATTTCAAATCGATAATCGCGCAAACAGTTTATGAGGTTATCACACTCACAGCTATTAAGATTTGTTACGCACAGCCGGGTGGAGGGACGGACGTGAAGCTGAACAATATCCCCCTTCCCGCCACGCGGCGGGGGCTAAAATTAAGGTTAAAAATTCTCCAAATTCCCGACCATTAGGAGGTGCGGAAACCCCGCCCAGTCCCTTCACTTTCTCACCACCAGGGATCCTTCCACTCGCCACCTCATCTTTCTTTCCTCTTATTGTCAGCACATGACGTATGTAAACATTTGGTTGTTGGATTTGGCTCAGACATACAAGTGGAAATCATCAGTCAGGCTCCCACCCTCATAGCGGAATCTGGGATAGGGTGGGGAGGTGAGGGGGGGGGGTGCGCCTACTCAACGAACGCAGGAACTCCGCATGTGATTAATGAATAATATTGTGGGTGAAGAGACGCATGTATATGAGACCTCCCCGCCAGCGCCATTAGCTCCATATCACGATGGAACACAAGACAAACATTGTCCAAGTGAGTGAAGGAATTGAAGAAAAAAAAAATGCATGGTAGAACTCTGTCAATCAGTCCCAGGCTCAGACATGTAGACACCACTGACACATACCAGCAACTATTCACAACACGTATCGAGGCACACATCACTCCTACAACGTACTGCGACACAAACACAAATCATTACACACAGGCATCAACGCATTCTGCAACTGACAAGCCTGCATCTTGAAAGCAACGAACAACAAATTCTTGAAGCGAAACATTTAAGTGCAGATGCACTAGTTCCACCCACAAAACACATTCGAAACACACACAGCAGACACGGCACACACTTACTTACGACAACACCTTCCATCAACACACAGATCACCACACAAACACACACAAGACAGATGACTCGAGAAATGCACCTCCAACAACAACTATACACAATCAACGCTACACACCAGCACCAGACAGACACACAGACACCTAACACGTGAACCAAAAATATGGTACTAAGCATCTAAATCGACAATGAGTGAAGAGGCTCTACGGAGAACGAGTGATCGATATTTAGCGAAGACATTTAGCGCGACAACACGCCCAGATGACTGCCATTCAATTGAATAGACAACACATCTATCGGTCATCAGTAGGTCAGAAATAGCCACCTCCCAAATTAACACAATCAGCGACCACCAGACACACAACAACAAACACACGACTCCACAAACAGAAAGCTTGGCTAACAAAACCAACACTATCTACACACAACAACACACAGGTGACATTACCGCAAACTGCGCTAAGAATCCTAGCAACAAGGAAGAACACAAACATATACTAAGCCGCGCCTCATCTAGAAACACACACACACACACACACACCTACCTACATACAGTACACACAGTGTGACCGGAATCAGCGTTGACGATCCGAACATCTACCAATGAGTGATGCAGAAACGTGCTACCAACATCTTCAGCGGAGAGACCGACGCCAGGCAGGGATGCGCCACGGAAGAAACATCTAAAGATAAAGGAACTATGCGACAGAAACGCACGAGACACAGGATGCGATTAACGTCAACAACCGTTACTTGAAAATACAGCTCGCCAACTGCCAGAGAAGTAAACCAACGATTTAGAGATATACACGACCAACATGCACACCAAAAAGTGTACCTGCGACACATACTTCTCGCTTGTAATAAATAACACTACCGTTTGCTCCGCTGTTCGCATCCGCTTTCCAGACATGAAACAAGACAGACCCCTCACAACCCTATAGCCAGAGTTCAGATGGATTACATGTTAAAATGTGGGAACCGAAACTAACTCAGCAGTTGGACAGCTGACTCACCCTCGACTTAAGATACGCTTCACTTTCCAAAGTTGGAACTTCTATTTCTCGCAAAGAGAGAAAAACTCAGATAAAATGGGTACAAAAAACATATCCTATGGACGGTGTCAAGAATTACAGAGCCAGGGAACGCCCGCGACCCAATCTATGACAAAGCAGGATCCACTAAAAATTCAATCCCCTAGCCGCACAATTATCTGAAAACCTTCTGGGGCAAAACCTGAGGCCACACAGAGTAAACGAGAGAAATAATCACAGGATGGGCTCCAGGCTCATATTGACGACCACCGAGGAGCACAGAACCAATATTGTGCAATCACAAGACCATAAGTGCCAAACCACTCCTCCCAAGCATGCGGTTCACAGTTAAGCATAGCTCCCAGGCTGCACATACCACACCTACTAAGACCTCACTGGAACATGCCACTAAAGAACAGTGACCATCTCCTGTACTCATCTATCTCCACACCATTTGTCGTTGCGCGATTCTGGCATTTCTCTATTTTGGTACAAGACAAATAATAGCCTTTCGAAAATGTGAAGATCTCATAGAGGCAGGAGCTTCACACACTTTTATCATCATTCACTCTTCTCCATACATTCACATCTGCAACCGTGCTCATTCTGAGAGCCTTGGGTAAGGTGTTGTTTCAGTACTGTGCCATGTGCACTCACCCTGATTGGCCTCGTGGTTAAAGATAGAGGCTGGCCAAGAGGTTATCAAGCAGACACCACGATGCAGATGTTTTACAACCCGCTCACGGAGAGAAAAAAATCACAGCCTCCGCTATTCATCAGCCTTACTGGAACACACTCCCAGCAGTGACGGAATTCTCTACTCCCGTGT
>CM068959.1:21030927-21061011 GCA_035128595.1 Eptatretus atami | reverse complement strand
GGGATGGCAAACATTGGCTTAAACCAGAGACGATTTGCCTTCCACTGGGGGAAGGGGGTCATGGACTTGTGGACATTCTTTGTCGGGTGATGGCCTTCCGTATCTCTAGTGCTTGTCGTTTTATATTTCTTGAGGCCTTGCCCTGGAAATCCACCACGAGCCTTATATTGAAACAAGCCGGCATGCTGGGCTACAACCGTGAACTTTTTTTCATGGAACTGCAACATGTTGATGCACTGTTGCTCCCTGACTTCTACCAAGATGTCCTGCATGCCTGGAAGTTCATCTCAACAACTCGGCAAATGGAGACATATAACAGCAAAGGTTCCTTCAAGAACCCCTGTTTTACAATGCTCTCTTTCCTGAAATTCCTCGCTCACGCACCTTCATGCAGCATTTTTGGGGTGTTTGTGTGAGCACAACTTGGGACCTTTGTGATTGCAATAGGAACAGCTGGTTCTCTGCAGGATATATTCAAGAAAAAACTAGTATCAGATCTTTGAGGAGTGTAGCCCAGGTACTAGAGGAAGTCCTGCAAGTTTTTAGGCACTTAGGCCTGAGCTTCACTGCTGACTTTGGTGATAACCATACACCACTACAGATATGTCCTTGCTGTAACTTGCCAGATAATAACTCACAATATCTACTTTGCTTTCCTCATCGCCACTCTCCAGCAAAGACAAAAAAAGACTGCACCGTGTGCCTTTCAATTCGTTTTCCCTCATTACGGCCTGCTTCATTTGGGGCTCGATGGAAAGAAAAACTGCCTTCTGGGCTTCCCTCCCATCCGCAATGGTCTGTGATGTACATTTCACCAATTGTTAAAAGGACTGGTGATATTGCCTGGAGACTCGCCCATATAGTGTTCCTTCCAATGTACTACTACATCTGTTTGATGAAATTAACACAGAGGCATGTCCTTTCTGCATGCTCTCTGAAGACCTTTTCCACACATATGTAGATTGTGCAAGACTGATGTCTCTTTTTGAGTTATCACTGCTCTTACATAGGATGAACTTTTCTTTTTCTGTGTGTTTTTTTGTTTTTGGAATACCACTTGGTTCCAAAAAGAGCTCAGAGATTGCTCTTGTCAATTTCTTGATTTCCATTGCAAAACTGGCAATCTACAAGATAAGAAAAGCAAAGCTCCTTGCAAATGATGACATTTTATGTGATGTAGTTGTATGGCTCTTGTCATTGCTAGGCTACGTATGGAATTCTTTTTTTGTCAAATGAAAGATGATTTGCAAACCTTTGCGCAAAAATGGTGTGTAAAGGGAGGTTTTTGTAAAGTTGATGTTGGTGTTCTGAGTTTTTTATTTTTGTGGCAAAGATGAGGGTATTTTTTCTCTTGGGTGTTATTTGGTTGCACATGTTTGGAACTTTAGCCATTTTGTGGTTATTTGTATGACGTGTGTGATTTTATTACTTTTATAAATAAAAGTGCTTCAAAAGTCAAAGTCTCTCCCTCTCCCTCCTCTCTCTCTCCCTCCCCCTCTTTCCTCTCTCCCTCCCCTCCCCAATGATGTACAACTACACAAATGTGAGAAACACAGAACCGCACAACACTCCACAAAATGGAGATAATAAACGATTATCAAGTTGCTTTGCCTGTTTTATCACACATGCACACACAAAAAAACACCACAAATTGCAGGTTGCACTGAAGATTTGCAAATCAAAAATGATTTTGATCAAAACATGGGCAGCAATCAATGTTTTAGTCAACACGTGCTCAAAAGTCTCGACAAGACCTACAACGTTAATACGATTCCATTTCACACCATATACTCTCAACAACCTGAGATATATTCAGTGGTCGCGTCAGTTCATCCATCCAAATACCATCCTGGCCAACCGCAGCCTCACCTTGAAATAGTGATGATTAAAAATAAAAAATAAATGCCGATATCTATATTTCTACTTTCAACAAGAATGAAAAGTATTAAACGAATGAAAACCATGGCAATATCAAATGAATAAAAAATCCTTTCATGGGAAGGAAATTTAATCCCACCTTGCTTCAAATGATTTGAAAACGTACAGAAATGCTTCAACAATACAACACATTGAACATTGTTTTTCTTTCTGAACCTCAAAGGACATCTTTTTTTTATATCTTTTTTTTTCTGCTCCCCTTTACGAAAGCTTTGCGACCGCCCTCTATCGGCTGAGCGGACGCCCCGTCTGTCTAATCGTCGACTCCAATGTTGCGAAACAAGTAAGACATGGACTCCCCGTTGTGAATGCGCCGGATGGCTTCTGCCAGGATGCTGCTGATGTCCACAGTCTTTATCTTGTGGCACTGCAGTTTCTGCACCTCATGTGGAATGGTACTCGTTACCACCACCTGCGGCACAAGCGAATCCGGCACGATGGCCAGAAAGGGCTGTTAGTCAATCGTTGATTGGTATGGAAATGAAGCGAAGGTGTGTGTGTGTATCGAAGCATGTTGGGAGAGTCGTGAGCAGCACCGTTACATCCAAAAATACATTCACCGATCCCGGAACATTCAGATAACCCCTTGACATGCAAAATGAGCAAGAGAGCTCATTTTAACGTTTTGGTCAGACATAATAGCCTTCATCAGGAATGGTCCGAACTGGGTTGGCAGGACGGCTAAGACGCACGCACACTCACCTATAAGCTGTCGGCCTGGGTTTGAATCCCGACACAGCTATAAACCGGAATCCTGGTGTCTCACAATTGGTGATTCATCAACGTGTGCGTCGTCCCTCGGATGGATGTTAAACTGGGCGTCCCGTCTGACGGCATTAGTTGTTGGACGTTAAAGACCCTACGTTGTCCTTCGCGAAGAATAGGCGAGCTAATACCGGCACCATGAATAAATTCGAAATTCCTGCCCTGACCTTTGTTGAACGTCAGACCTTTGCCGGCCAGATCGTGATAGACTTGGGCTAAAGGCACTTGCCGGTCAACCCCACCAGAACGTGGGAATAATTGTGGCCATTGGAGAAGAAGAATGGACAGGACATACTGTGATCATTATAATTAGCAATAGAGCAGATGGGATTTGAAGTTGCGGTACAAAACATCTTCACATTACAAAGATTTAACAGAAACCAGATGACTCTCCGTGAACCCATTGGGTTCCCGTTGTGACAGCAGTTGATGAAAAAATCATTACAAAAAAAACTAGCTCCAGCGAACTATACCGCTGAGGTTGTTTGCATTGATCAAATAATCCGAAGAGTACTTGACTGAATCGAGAATTGATTTTAATATTTTTTTTCGTTGTCGATTTGAACGAAACTTGATATTGTGCATCAATGTTGAAGAAGAAAAAAGAGAAAAGAAAGTCGAAGAAATTAATGTGCGTAATCTTCTAAACACAATTTTATTTATTAATGAACACGGAAGTATGAGATTCAAAATGGCGATGTTTATTTTATGCTTAAAAATAAATCGTTCTTCGTCTATACTAAATGTTTGAGATTTTTAAATAAATCATTTCAAGAAAAAAAAGATAGCTCCAGCGAACTATACCGCTGAGGTTGTTTGCATTGATCAAATTCTCCCGAAGAGTATTTAACTGAATCGGGAATTGATTTTTTAAATAATTTTTTCATTGCCCGATTTGAACGAAACTTGATAATGCACACCGCAGGAGAATGGTGAGTAAGGTGGGCCGAAAATTTTTGTGATATCATGTACCGTTTTGGCTGTATTTCAGGAACATACATACATACATACATACATACAAGATGAGAGTTTTAGTAATATATAGATAGATAGCTTTCGAACGTAACCCTTGCCCGAGGTGCTCTTCCATCTGCTTGGAAATCTGCTAACATCGCTGCATTGCATAAAAAAGTACAAAAACTATCCCTTTAACTCCAGACCTATTAACTTACTTCTCATCATCAGCAAGGCAATGGAATCCATCATCAGTTGTGCAGTTGATATGAAATCCTTGCTTTTCTTCAAAAGCCTCATCTCAGATCAGCAATTCACATTGAGACCAGGACACCCTGTTGCTACCCTCCAACCAATGGATGGGGGCCTTCCATATCAGAAATGAGATCAGGACTGTCTCTCGAGACAAATCTTGAGGTTTTGAGACAGACTGACATCCCACGATGCTCTCCAAACTCTCTGCCTATGCCTTGGCATCCAAGGCCAATTCCACACATGGCTTACTGACTTCCTTTATTCTCATTGCCAATGTGTGGCTCTCAACAGAATGCTTTCATCTCCTCTCCCTATCAAGGCTGGAGTGCCCCAAAGCAGTGTTCTGGGCCTAGTTATATTTCTAATATTCATCAATGATCTCTCTAACTCTGGAAAATTATCTTCATCCATTTGCTGATGACTCCACCCTCTGCTGTAACATCCCTCATCCTTCAGAGACAAGCAGCAGCCTCTTCCTCTCTTAAGACTTTGAAAAAATCACAAGCTGGTCAAACACTTGGAATACGTCTTTCAATCCTGACAAATCTCATTATCTCTGTCCAAACGGGCTGCAAAAAACCACCCTCCCCCCCCCCCCAATACACTTTCTTGACAATCCTAGGATGTTCAGTCATTCAAACTCTTGGGTCTCATGCTGCATCGTGCAAAGTCGCAAGGCCTTCATCCACAGCTTGATGAAGTACTGCTCACCCCTTTACGCTGTCCCTTGCCTCACATTTTGCTCGGCTTGATGCTGTGGAAACCAAGGCCTTGAAGATTATTGGAATCTCCTGCAATGAAGCCGAGTCTACGGGCCTATCACATTGCCACAGCAGACAGGTCAGTGGTCTCTTTTTCTAATTGCCTCCTTTCTGGTCTTGCACTGCCTCTCCACACTCCCCACCCCTCTCCCTCTCCCCTCAGTTTTCTGCCTGGCTCACACGGTCCACCATCATACTCATTCCAGTGGAACTCCCAAAATCCAGAATCACTGCTCATCTCCACCACTCATTTGTTTCTCTTTTTGCCAACCTGTGGAACTACTACTACTACTACTACTACTACTACAATGGTCTCATATATTCCAACCTTATTGTGGGGTCTGCGGGGTAAAGTTTTGGGCCCAAGCCTTTCACGAACTGGCTGGCCAGGCCTAATGCTCAAACGGAGCTGGTTTGAACAGCAATTTGTAATTATGTTTCGGGTGTCGGTGATAACTCACCTACTCCACGGAAAACACCAGGGGATCATTAAAATGCACCAATGACCAGTGCTGACGGACGAGTCCTCCGTTTTTATCACCATTTCGAGGGACAATGCATCCCCTGCATGCCAAATACTAGGGTGACCGTTTGTAGCTGGATCGAGATTCAAACTTAAGCAAGACAGCTCAAAGTTAAACGTACTACCTCTGTACCACCATTGGACATTTGACCACCTGTCAAGTTTTTCCAATTTCTTTTCAAAGTGTTCAGTTGAACACACCAGTCAAATGTACACCAGACTGACAGGAAGGCCTAGATATTCACACACTCACCTCTAAGCTATCTAGCCTGGGTATGAATCCCAACCCAGCTATAAATTGCTATCACAGTGTTTCACAGGCAGGATGAATCATCAACATACGTGTTATCCCTCGGATGGACATTAAACAGGCACCCCATCTGCCAGCACTCATTGGTGGACGTTAAAGATCCCACTGTGTCTTTCGCGAAGAGTAGGCGAGATCACCGGCACCATGAACAAATTACAAACTCACACCCTAATCAGCAGAGGGTGTTGCATCAACGGTACAACTCCACCCTCAGCCAATAATGCTATCTCCCCCTCCCCCTCCAGCCTTGTGCTGCATACAAACAAAGAAGTGCACACTGGAATGTTAACCCTTTGAACCCTGAGCTCCATGGAATTTCGGCTCTCCCACCCTGGGTGCCCTGGAGGAAACTCTGGCCACTCAAACACATGGAGGTTTGACTAGGGGCTTGTAGACCAGCCGCTCGGGTATATGGAGTATATGGGTATATGGAGGCTTGAATAGCGGCTAGTAAAATGGCCGCTAGGGTTCACAGAGTTAAGACCATGGACAATATGCAGGTTTTTGAATAGGATGCATTGCAGGGATGTGGAAAGCAACCTTTCTTGTGTCACTTGGCACATCTACTCATTACACCATCACTACTGTTCAACCAGTGTGTGAAACAAAGTGAGGTGACCATCTGATTGTTCAGAGGTCCTGCAATGCAATGAAGGTGCTCTGTTAAAGTGCCTGCACTTCAACAGCCATCTAAGCTGCACATCACTTGAACATAATGAAGTCGGTTATCAAAATGGAGTACGCTGTGTCAGCAGCAGGAAAACCAGTTCATCTCCCAGCTGGACAAATAACCACCACATGATGGTCTGCTTCCACCTGATGCCCTTCAGCTTGCAGATATCAAAGTGCTTCCACAACTAATTAGATTCATAGACCCATCATCCATCAAACATGCTCGAGATAAAAAGTTACGGCATGCACAATTCCATTAAAACAAGGAAACGACTGGAATTATCTGATCCAAAAGGAGTGAGGGCCAGAGCTCAAGCAATCACAGATAAACGATTGCCTTTGAATGGTGGACGGGTGTAGCCATCATAGGACAAAACAACAATGTCCACATGCTGGGTCTTGTCATACCGTAAATTAAGATAGAAATTTGTCATGACATAGACATCAGTTTGGAAGACATTTTACAGATAGATGTTTGTGAATATAAACAGTCTGAAGACGATGATGGTTCACGAGCGGTATTTGACGATGTAGATTGTTTCAGAAGTCAAGGATGAGAACAAGTGATGAGTTTTGACCAAGTTATAAAATGATCAACATGATGTGGTACGAGTGACAGGTTATTAGCTGCAAAATGTCGAAAACCCGGTTTCGTTCAACAACTTTCAAAATTTGACTTTTGCATAACCTTTAAAGGTCCCAAAACAATGTTGTGGACATTAAAATAAGGAAACAGGATACGTGCTATAGCTTATTGGAGTTAGTTCATCGAAGAAGGTCGAAAACCCGGTTCGATTACCACAACTTTGAAAATTTGACCTTTGTGACCTTTAAAGGTCAAAGGTCAAGGATTATGACCTTTGGTGCAAAACTTCCTCTGGAACATTCCAGGAACAATATAACGTCATATAGGCTATATGGCATTTCGCACTCCTCGGATTATCCATACTTTGATGAAATCAGCGTAAAAACAAACTTGAAGGGGGCGCCACGGGCAAGGTGTTCGAGATAGAGCAAAATGGTTTCAAGACTTTAGGTGGGGAATGACCTCAAGATTATGCATAAAAAATATTGTCATCCTAGCTCTCAAAGTTTGGGCGGTCGTATGATTTATGTCAAAATTCACAATTTTCTAAGTTCGTGACCTTGTGACCTTGACCTTGGGACAAATGAAAAATCGAGCTCCGTGGGGCTATGCAGGTGCCATTGGGCTAACCAAATACCGAAACCACTGCCAGATTCGACAAACCCCTCGGAGAAGATGGATTTTTATGTCAAAATCGCAATTTTCTAAGTTCGTGACCTTGTGACCTTGACACGAAAATGAAAAATCGAGCTCCGTGGGGCTATGCAGGTCCATTGGGCTAACCAAATACCAAAACCCCTGCCAGATTCGACAAACCCCCTAGGAGAAGATGCAAATTGAAATCGGCTACCCCTAAAAACACAATTCGCAATTTTCTAAGTTCGTGACCTTGTGGCCTTGACCTTGGGATGAAAATGAAAAATCGAGCTCTGTGGGGCTATCGCAGGTGTCATTGGGCTAACCAAATACCGAAACCCCTGTCAGATTCGACAACCCCCTAGGAGAAGATGCAAATTGAAATTGGCTACCCCTAAAAACACATGTTTTTGGGCGTGGCTTCAGCCATAATGGGCGCACCACGCCCATTTTCAGGAAAACACAACTAGATCATGATATAAACCTCCACCAAAATTTTGTCAGGATCGGATCAAAACTCACGGAGCTATGCTCGGGACAGACAGACAGACAGACAGACAGACACACAACAATAACGAATATAGTGGTCACTTATTTTTTTCGTGAACCAATGAAAGCTCTACAATTACACCATGTGATACAATAAACATACTAGGTATTACTGTAACATCAAGTTTATCCTGGAATCCACACATTACACAAATAGCTAGGTCTGCCTCAAAGAAATTAGGAGTCCTGTTCAGATGTCTAAGATTCTTCTCTGATTCGAAGAAGATTCGAATAAAACATTCCGTCCCAGAATTTCTCCCCTCCCATTTCACAGATAATATGATGATGGGCAGTTCCTCCATCACAATCACCCAGTTGCATCCCTAACAGCAGACTTCAAAAAGATCAAAAGAGTTTTAATTTGGAGACCAAGCCATTTAAATCAGGCTCACAGTTTGTTTCCACAAGGATACAAAGATAGATATACAGTGTCTTCATAAATTATTCACACCCCTCACCTTTGTCACATTTTGGTGTGTTGCAGCCTGAATTTAAAATGAATTAAATTTCAAATTTTTTGTCACCGATCTACACAAAATACCACATTAATGACAAAGTGAAAATATGTTTTTTGAAACATTTACAAATCAATTAAAAATGAAGCTGAAATATCTTGTCATTAACTATTCAACCCCCTGAGTCAATACTTTGTAGAAGTGCCTTTGGCAGTGATTACAGCTTCGAGTCTTCTTGGGTATGTCTATCAGCTTTGCACATCTGGATTTGGGGATTTTCTCCCATTCTTCCTTACAGATTTGCTCAAGCTCTGTCAAGTTGGATGGGGAGTGTCGGTGAACAACAATCGTCAAGTATTTACACAGATTCTCAATGGGATTAAAGTCTGGCCTTTGGCTAGGCCACTCAAGGACTTCCACGTTCTTGTTCTGAAGCCATTCCAGAGTTTCTTTGGTTGTAGGTTTGGGGTAATTGTCCTGTTGGAACGTAGTCATCCCCTCCAACTTGTCATCTCCACCAAATCAGCACTAGTCATCTCCATGTCACGCATGGACAGGACCGCAGGACTACAAAGACCGCAGTCCAAAGTCTTTTGCATTCTGAAGCAGGTTCTCCTCAAGGATTGGCCTGTATTTGGCTCCATTTATTGTTCTCTCTATCCTTACAAGTCTCCCAGAGCCTGCCGTTGCAAAGCATCTCCATAGCATGATGCTGCCACCACCATGCTTCACGGTAAGGATTGTGTTAGGTGGGTGATGAGCTGTGCTCAGTTGCCACCGGACGTAGTACTTTGCATTCAGGCCAGAGTTCAATTTTCATCTCATCAGAGCACATAATCTCTTTCCTCATAATCTCAGTCTTTCATCATACGTGCATTTTTGTAAACTCCAGGCGTGCCGTCATGTACCTTTTTCTCAGGAGTGGCATTCGTCTGGCTACTCTCTCATGAAGCCTAGATTTGTGAAGTGCTGCAGAGACTGTCGTCTTTACAGCAGGTTCTCCCATCTCAGCCGTGGAACTCTGTAGTTCTGTCAGAGTGATCATTGGGTTCGTGGTCACCTCTCTGAGCAAGGTCCTTCTTGCCCAGTTGCTCAGTTTGGGCGGACGGCCATCTCTAGGAAAAGTCTGGGTAGTTCCATATTCTTTCCATTTTCTAATGATGGAGCTCAATGTGCTCTTGGGAATTTTAAACACTCCAAACATTGTTTTATACCCTTCCCCAGATCTATGCCTCCTCACAATTCTATCTCGGGGTTATGCGGACAGTTCTTTTGGTCTTCATGGTCGAGTTTCTGCTCTGACATGCACTGTCAACTGTGGAACCTTATATGGAAAGGTGTGTTTCTTTCTAAATCATGTCCAGTCAATCGAATTGGCCACAGATGGACCTCATTCAAGTTGTAGAGACATCTTAAGGATGATCAAAGGAAATTGGATGTACCTGAGCTCAATTTGGAGTGTCATAGCTCAGGGGTTGAACACTTATTGACCCAAGACATTTCAGGTTTTAATGTTTAATTAATTTGTAAACGTGTCTAAAAACATGCTTTCACTTTGTCATTATGGGGTATTTTGTGTAGATCAGTGACAAAAAATTTATATTCAATGCATTTTAAATTCAGGCTGTAACAACAAAATGTGATAAAAGTCCAGGGGTGTGAGTACTTTCTGAAGGCACTGCACATAAGAGGAACTTTGAAACAGAAGGCCATGCACTCTATCGATACTACATAACCAAACGACAGTCAAAAACAAACTCACCTATCTACCTCTGTCATTAACAGGTTTAGTTCCTTTCACACCATTAATTATTGGGCCTCCCCTTTCGACATGATCTCTCGTGGGCAGCCCACATCTCTTAGCCCGTCACTAAATCAAGGTGCAGACTCAGCATTCTGTACCAAGCAAAGTCCTTCTCATGTCCTGCAGAACTTCTCATGGTCTACAAGGTATTTGCTTGAAGCAGATTGGAATATAGATTTCTCTTGTGGGCTGGCAACTACTCACTCAGCTTCAGGGTTCTGGATTCATGGGGGCCAAAGCTCTGAAAATAATCGGTATCACCCACGAGGCGAGTATTGCACAGATCTGGCTGCTTTCTTACGACAGACAAGTTCGTGAACTCTGGATCTTCCACACTCGACAGTCTCCCTCCCAATTCCATGAACTTCCCTTTCAGTCCTCCAAGCTCTAAGAGGACAAAACATTAATCCAGCAGCCCCTCCCTATCTTTGGTAAAAGTCGATGTTGGTAAAGTAATTTCATGGCTGGATACTTTGCCTTTGCCTACCCAGTGGGAGTCAGTGCAGGAGTTTGGAACTTGTTCTGGGTGCAGAAGACATCTTGCCTACTCTTCGTTAAAGATACAACGTCCACCAGGTAATGCTAGAGCAGAATGGTCCACAGCTTAATGCGACATTAGCTGACAGTACAAACTAGAAAGCTCATGGAACACGATACCACGCACAGTGTTTAAATGTATACAGGAGGGCCTTGCCATTTGCGGGGGTTACGTTCTTGAAAATCCCGGTGAACCGCGTATCAACAAACTTATGGAGTAATGGTGAAATGGGGTTCGGGACTTCAACGTTAAAATTTGTCCAAACTATACCCTTAATGAACATGTTTGTGCATTGTTTTTGTGCTATGTATTTTCATGAATAAAAGAGTTATTAGGAACATAAAATAAAGTATTATTATTATTTCACTATCAAATACAACCCGTCACTTCGCTGACGGAAATACTAGGGCTGGGGGGAGGAGGAGAGAAAAAGAGGGGGGAGAGAGAGTGTGGGGAGAGTGGGGAGGTGGAGGTGGAGGTGGAAAGAGAGAGGAGGGAGGGAGAGTGAGGAGGGGTGGGTGAAGGGAAGGCAGCATGAGGTGAGAGGAAAGGAATGCAGACATGTGTTGGAGCAATAATTGCGATTCATACTGTCTCATCAAAAAAATTCTGCAAAGAATAACGGTGAAGATGGAAACAAAATAATTTCTGAAATCCATTGTCTACTGGTCATACCATAAAATACCACCCGGAGACAAACTCTGTCCGGACATGTCTGGAGACAAACACAGAGAGAGCGAGAGAGAGCGAAAGGGAGAGCGAAAGGGAGAGAGAAAGAGAGAGAGAGAGAGAGAGAGAGAGAGAGAGAGAGAGAGAGGTTGCTTTATGAAAAAACACACACACACACACACTGGATGCATCATTGCTGGGAGTGCAGCTGTGCCACTGATACAGTGTCTTGTTTCCAGTAAGCTGGTACTCATTTTACTGACCTCGGAAGGATGCAGGCTGAGTCACCCCACCTGGTGTTGTTTACCAGCATGATTGGGCCTCAAACTCAAGATGTTAAGATATGAGGGGAGGCACCTTAACCATTAAGCCAACACCAGGCTCATTCTCCTTGATGAAGAACATAAAATAAAGTGTATTTTCTTGAGTTATTAAGATCGTGAAACTTACTTTACCACCATTTTATTCTCTTTTTAAACGATTTTACTACCATTTTCTCCAGTGGCTATTACATCTCCTCATCTAACACATTACAATACTGTCGGACTATTTGCAGGGGATACGTTCCTGGAAAATGCCGCGAACAGCGAATACCGGGGCATTGTTTCAGTGGAAAAATGGGGGATAGGTTCCCGGCGGTACATGATTCCTGAGGAAAAAAATTAAAAACCTAAAAAAAAATCCTGTCAAAAACCACGAATACGCCTGCAAAAAAACCCAAAAACATGAATAGGCACACGTGCCTAAAAACACAAACAAAACAAAAATAATAATAATAAAAACCCACAAATAGGTGGGCGAAAAAAACAGCAGACGCGAAAAAAACAAAAATCACAAATACACGAAGCACAGGGCCATGAATGTCTCAGCAGGTTGCATTTTATTAACCACGAATAGCGAATCTGTGAATAGCAGGGTCCGACATTAGTTATTGGTGTCTGATGTATGTGTCCATTTTGACATCCTTCAAAACAGTAAGTTTCCTGAATGGAATGATTTTCAATTTTGTTTGACTGCCAAGCAGGTAGACAGAGTGAAAATATTAGCTCACTCCTCTCTGCGCATGTGTGATTGGGATGAATTCAGAGCAAATACAGTGCCGATATACATCGTCTACACCCCCTTTCAAAATTTTCACCTTTTGTTGCCTTACAGCCTGGAATTAAATTGCATTAAACCAGACTTTTTCCACATCGTAACCCATAACATCCAAGTGAAAAATAAATTCTACAAATATCATAAAATTAATTAAAAATACAAAACTAGACTATCTTAGTTGGATAAGTGTCCACCCCCCTGAGTTAATACTTGGTAGAAGCACCTTTGACAGCAATTACAGCTGTGACTCTGTTGGGATAGTTCTTTACCAACTTTGTGCACCTTGATTGGGCAATATTTGCCCATTCTTCTGCACAAAACTGTTGTACACTACCATCCAGGCCAGACTTGTGGAGTGCTTGGGATATTGTTGTCACATGCACACAGTGACCAGTCTTTGGTATAAAGGCCTGTAGCACTTTCAAAGTTGCCATTGGCCTCTTGGTGGCTTCTCTGATCAATCTCCTTGCATGGTTATCCACTTTGGAAGGACGGCCTGATCTCGGCAGGGTCTTGGTGGTACCATACGCTTCCAGTTCTTAATGATTGGCTTGAAGGTGCTCCAAAGAATATTTAAGGTCTTCAAAATATTTTTATACCCATCTCCTGGATCTGTGCCTTTCCACAGTTTTATCATGGAGGTATTATGAAAGCTCCTTGGTTCTCATGGTTGAGTTTTTGGTGTGAAATCCACTACCCAGTAGAGGAAACCTAAAGGAACAGCTGATTTTATTTTGAAATGATCAGAATCATTACAATTTAACACAGCTGGAGGCTAATTAACTTGGTGTGTAATTTTCAAAGTGATTAGTTACACCTGAGCTAATTTACAGTTGCTATGATAAAGGGGATGGACACTTATCCAACCAAGATATTCTAGTTTTGTATTTTTAATGAACTTTCTGAAATTTGTAGAATTTGTTTTTCACTTGGAAGTTGGGGGTTATGATGTGTAAATAAAGGTGGGAAATGGCTGATTTAATGCAATTTCGTTCCAGGCTGTAAGGAAACAAAAGGTGAAAATTTTGAAAGGGAATGTAGACTTTCTATATATATATATATATATATATATATATATCTGGTAAAACGGAACACTGGTCTTTATATTCATTTTCAAAATATAACATTCGATATAAAATAAGCTGTTCCTCGATTATAAACTGATGAGATGGACAGACAGAAAGACATGAACCAATTGCTTAACCCCGCTTTTCGATTTGCATGTATGGCGTAACAAGAACAGCACTTGGTAGAGCACATACCTCTGCCAAGCTGAGCAGTTTAAGTTTTGTGTCCTACTGATAAGGGGAGGGGGAGGGGTGGGGTGGGGTGAGATGTGCATCCAGCCCTTAAGCAAAATCTCATCGACTTGTTCTTCTCACCTACCAAACTCTTACATCAAGTTCTCTCAAAACGCATTCAAAACTTTTTGAAATATCTGTATAAATCATTTTTGGCCCCATCTCTCAATGGTGAATAATCATTGATAGAATTTGAAACATTCTCGCATCGGATCCAGAATTTCACCAAAATAGAACAATTTCTTTCTTCTCACACACCCAACCAAGTTTCATCCGAATCCATATCCATAACTTTTTGAGATATCCTGCTCACAGACAGACAAACAGATAGGGGTGAAAATACAACCTCTGTTCATGTTCGGTGATGGAGGTAATTACTCTTAGTGCTGTTGGGGAAAATTGGGAGCGTCACAAAAATAATACCAATGAAAAGGTAGCACCAAGCCAAAAACTACTAAATTTGGGGAAAAAAAAGAATTAAAAAGGGTGCTCCAGGTAAGACAACATGATTTTACACATCTATCGATTCTGAAGTATTAACGAAAAAAAGACATAAAACAGATACAATATCTTCAATTTGTCCACCATTCCCATGAAACATAGTACATAGCTGTATCCACACGTAATATTTATCAAAGTGTCGAGGATAATCGACATGTGCAATCCAAGATTGCCATTTTCACATCATTGACATTCCTGGGGGCATCTTGTAAAGGTGAACGTTGAGGGACTTGTAACATCATTCACATGGATTAAGAACCTGGCTTGACAGTGGTCAGTCAGTTGAGTCTTCTCAAAGCGTGTAGGGAAACTGTTAGGTATGACCTTGCCACCTAGTTGGTCATGGAGGTAAATGGAAGAAATAAATCAATAGTGCTTGGTGTGCTGCATCCTGTTGAAACTATTGGTGTCTCATCAGAAAACCTTGAAATCGCAATTTCCTTGAAGTCCAGAGGCGTTTTACCGGAGTACCCCTATATATCTCACTCAAAAATGAAAACCGAGTCTTTCACCCACAACTGGCAGAATTCGAGATTCATAATGCAAGGCAGTACGACATGTATTATGTCACATTTAACTTTCATAATTCGCAGCTCAGCAGACATTGTCACCGACGATTCACCAATAATTGGCCTATTCAGTTCGAAGGTTGAACGGTTATGCACATATCGATGTTTTCTGCAAATTAGCCTGCTACGGTTGGGTGAGAAATGGTGACTAGCTTGTCTGTATAAACCTCTTTACGAGTTTGGCAATTTCTTTACGATTGGCAAAGCTTCAAAGCACGAGCACGAAAATGTGAGCTTTGGACCCGATGGTTCTTAGTAGGTGAAGGACCACACCATTTGGCAGTGAGAACAACAAACCGAGGTCAAATTCTTGTGTTCAATGTTTAACTTTGAAAACCAAACCACAGAGACATGGTTGAATGGGTAAAGTGAAAGCCAGGAAACTGTCCCATTGAAGATTGAAGTATAAATATATATATATATATATATATATATATATATATATTTATTCCATCCTTGCTCTACTCCCTCCCAATCCTCTCTCACTCTCCCCTCCCCTTCCCCCTCTGTCCGTCTCTGGACAGCTTGGCTCCGGATGCGTCCAGCGGGTTTCGTTTCCGGGCTATGTTTATAGTATGACCGGTGGAAAATGGATTTCAGAAATTATTTTGTTTCCATCTTCACTGATTCCACGCAGAAGCATTTTGATGAAAGTGTGAATCGTAATTAACGCTCCACCGCACGTCTGCCTTTACTTACTCTCACCTCACACTGTCTTCCCTTCCCCCACCCCTCCATTCTCCCCCTCCTCCCCTTGAGTATTCCAATCAGCGAAACGACAGGTGGTATTTGCTTGTATCTCGTATATAAAGCTCTTTCTGACCACTGAATAACTGACTGATATGAAAGATCAGTACCTTCCGGGTGATGTAGAAAGCTGAAATTTTGCGTGCCGACGGACATCAGAGCCAGTACACCGGAAAATTCACAGAATTGTCGTGCAACATCCATAAATGAAAATATAAATATATGAATAAAAATAAATGAAAAATCAAATGCAGGCGTGCGACCTGAGACAACGGGGAAGCACAGTTCGTATGCTTACACAATGTGTAAGCACACCCCGCTCGTATAATATATCCATCTCAGCTGAAAACAAATTTGCAGTTATGAGGCCATAAGGCACTTCTTCAGGAAAATGTGCAAATCTAGCAAGTGCCTTTGCTGGGTCAGCCATATATGTCAACATGCTGCACATATCGAATGACGAAACAGCAATGCTGCAAATGCAAAAACAAAAGGCAGGAGGGGTACCAGCACTGCACGATGTATGATTGTTATGGATACAACACAACCCAAATCAGAAAAGGTACCATACCTCATCAATCAAAGACTCTTCAATTAGCCGTGGAGCATCCGAAGATAACAGGCCATGCGTGGCCATGACATAAATCTTATATGCCCCTCGCTCTTTCAGTATCTCAGCAGCCACCACAAAGGTATCCACGACATCAATTATGTCATCCTGAGGAGCATACAGAAACAAACAGAACTCGACTAGAATGGCACTCTTCGACATCACGATGTCGACCAATCTGCCTCCGCCCACATCATCACATCATTATACATACTTGGTACCAAGTTTGATTTAAATCCCTTCAGCTGCTCTCAAATATCATATTTTTACCTGACATGACTTCTTACCTCTTGACCCCAAAATCGAATCATTTCATCTTTACATCATTGTACATACAGTAAACCCTCAAATATCGTGGGTTTTGACCGATCGCGGACAATCTATTGCATTGGCTCTTAACCTGGGGGGGGGGGGGGGGCGTGAGTAATTTCTAGAGGGGGCGCGAGCCCGGAGAAAAAGTAGGAATTTCTCTAATTATTTTTGGAATTCTCTTTACAAGTGTTTGCATAATATCGTGATGAACATAAAAAAAACCAAAAACAATCGCCTTTAATAATTTTCGTTTTCTATTCGCTACTAGGCCTACCTACCATTTTCTGTATTAAAATTAATTTTAAAATTTAGCATTTATTGAAATTTAATATTAAAATTTATATTGATTTTTAATTTTAGTATAAAAAATTATTTTTCACAGATTTGCAGTACCCATTTCAAACTAAATCATTCGTAATGAGTGCAAAAAAGCGGAAGTATCTTGACGAATATATTGGAGTTGGATTTGTGTCCCTCCAAAAGGGTGACACAGAGGTACCCCAGTGCGTAATATGCTACAAGACTCTGAGCAATGAGGCATGCGGCCCACACGCTTGGAACGCCACTTGAAGACAATGCATCCTGCTCTAGCTGCCAAACCCAAGGCATTCTTTGAAACAAAAAGGGTCCTTGAAGCAAGCTAAGATGGACAGCAGTGGAAAATTTCAGCAACATACTTCAAAGGTTCTTGAGGTTTCCAATGAGATCGCCATGTTGATTGCAAAGAGCAAAAAGAGCCATAACATCGGAGAGACTCTCATAAAACCAAGTGTACTGTGTGCAGCAAGCAGGAGCTCGTTCTGGGGAAGGATAGTGCAAACAAGCTTTCCCAAATCTCTCTATCAAACGATACCATCAAGGGAGGATCGAAGAAATGATCGAAAGATGGCTGACGAACCATGTGACCTATGACATCATAAATTTCATTTTGCCTCCAATCCTCCAGTGGAATACGCGTGTGATGTTTCGTGTTAATCGGATGAGGTGTGTTTTTCTATCCAAGATGGCCGCCAAACCATGTGACTTGTGACGTCATAATTTTTACTATGTATGCAGACATGATGGAAGATGATAGTTGCAAATTTTCGCTTCGTTAGGTTATGTGATTCCAGAGAAACATTTAATATTTTCTTGAATCCAACATGGCTGCCAAACCATGTGACCTATCAATTAGAAAATATCAAAAGGCACCAGTTCACCACTTGCTTGATATGTGTACCAAATTTCGTAAATATATCTTGTGGGGATTGGTAGTTAAGCTCTGGAAACGAAATGTGACGGACGGACGGACGGACTGCAAAAGCCATTTCTATATCCCCCGCCAACTTCGTTGGTTGGCGGGGATAATAATGAATAGTCATCAAAAAGGAAATGACATACAGATGTCCTATAATACTAGATATACATTATCGAGTAGCCACACGATAGTTAATAATGGCACCCAAATGTTAAATGATGGACACAATTAATTGTGCCAAAAGGAAGAGAAAAGTTACGACATTGTGCAAAAAAAGAGTTGTTATGTACATTGGCAACAGGTGAAAATGCAAATTTACCCATTTGAGTGGACCGGTGAAGGGGAGAAACCATTGCAGATTTACCCATTTGAGTGGACCGGTGATATGGAAGAAATCACTGCAGATTTACCAACGATTCCACGAGCTACCCAGGGCGAAGGCTCCACTTCAACCACGGTCGACCTTGATGCTCGGACAAAAAGGTAAATAAATAAAAAAACACCACAGCTCATGAACTAAACGAGGCAAAAGGATATATGCTGGAGCAGGTTTTTAACGCTGAAGCACGGGGTTATCTTGGAAGAGGATGCCATATCGAACCTTCCGATCCAGGCAGGAAATATCTCCTCCAGGTTAAGTTGGCTAAGGATCGTCTTACCCTTCTTCGATGGGGAAATGCAGCAAGTGCTTTCATCGTGCTCCCGACGATCCAACAGCCAAAGCAAGATCTACATCCACATGTTTCTAGCCTACAACCTCCACCCTCTAACAGCATCATCGGCATCTCGAGCGAAGTCTTGTGTTTTCTATTCAGGGCTGAGTACATAATATCTTCAACCTCACCCACACCACTATTTTGTACAAAAAATATTAAAAATGAAAACTTGCGTTTTTATTTATTACCTCCACCATTGAAGGTGGAAGGAGGTTAGGTTTTAACCCGTCTGTCTGTTTGTTTATGTGCAGGATATCTCAAAAATATGTGGACAGATTCGAATGAAATTTAGTGGGCTGGTTGGGTGTGTGACGAGGACGAACTGATTCGATTTTGGTGAAGATCTAGATTCACACATGTATTTTTAAAGTGATTCTTCACCATTGAGAGATCGGGCTAAACCGATATACAGCATATCTCAAAAAGTTGTGAACAGATCTAAATTAAACTTGGTGGACACGATGGGTGTGTGATGACGCCGAATCGATTTGATTTTGGTGAAGATCCGAATCCGGATCTGGATTGAGAATTATTAATTTTTAAAAGTATTTTTCACCGTTATTGTCAGGCCAGCCCAGGTCAGATTAGATCTGCGACTTGCTACAGGTACCATGTAAACCTGGACGAACCTGTTTCATGGTCAGGTTGGTGGCGAATAAACTGTCTCCCCCACCAGGTTTCCTGGTGAGGAGAGTATATGATATGGACACTCAGCAGGATTAAAAACAAAACCTGTCAAAGGCTGGAGGAGCTCCTTGAGAGCGAACAGCCATCCATATCTCATGCCCAACTGTGTTTGCCAACGTCCTCCTGCAGATGGGTAACTTATTATTATTTTTCTTAGGAGGTTGGTGGCAGGATTTGCACTCGGCCACCGTAAAACCCTTCACTCTGCAAAACACAAGAAAAACGCAAGGAAAATTGAAAATCCACTCCGTGGATACCTCCTGTGCAGCTGCCCTCCGAGGGTAGCTCACCGGATGATGGCATTAGGGCAAAGCCTTCGTAACCCCCACTATTTGATGATAGGAGGAAAACCATGGGGTAACCTTCCCGGGTCAGATTGCGGTAGGTGTGTCGGGGTGGTGCTGAGATGTCGTCCACCAGACGGGGGTCTCCTTGGGTTAACCTGAGGCGGACCCTTCGGGTGGGTGCCTGGAATGTCCTATCCATAAGAGAGGATGATCACTGTCTCTGTTATCATCTGAGTTCAAGCGTTTGAACATCAGTATTGCAGCACTCTCTGAGGTTCAGAGAACGGATGGCGTCGAGATCATGGCGGGGTGGTTACATTTACTATTGGTCTGGTCGCTCTGATAGTTACCACGCCCAAAGAGTTGCTGTCGCTGTGTCCAATAAGCCGACTCCAATGATCATTGAGGTAACACCGGTCAACGAACGTATTATGAAAGCAAGGATTCGTCACTCCTTGGGTGTCATTTCCCTGGTCTCTGTATATGCTCTGACTGAGGCGAGTGATCTCACGTGAAGAAGGCATTCTATGCCATGCTCGAATCTGATTGATCAGTGCACAAGGCGAGATACTCTTTCTGTGTTGGGGGATTTCAATGCAGACTGGAACTGAGAGGAATGGTTATGAGGTATGTATTGGTCCCCAAGGGTCTCGAACTGTGAACCAGAATAGCACTAACTTACTTGAATTTGCAAGAAGTCATGGACTTAGGGTGGCTGGTTCATGGTTTCAGTGCCACAGGCTCATCGCTGCACTTCGTATTCCAACGCTGGTGGTGCGGCAAAGGAGATTGACACTGTGCTAGTTGATGGTGTCTGGACGATGATCCAGAACTGCGGGGTCTACCGGAGTGCTCAATTTTTCAATACCAACCACAGGCTTGTGGTAACAACTCTGAAGTTGCAGCTTAAATCTGGCCTTCAAGTTGTGTAGTGCCTTCAAGACCACCATCCTTGATGTCGGTGGATGTCTTGGAACTCACTGTAGTGTAAAGAAGAATTTTTTTCTCTCAAGGGAGACTGGATACCATTGACCAGAATTACAGGGACAAGTTGAATGGCAGAGCAAAGCTGTTCAGGAAGTTGAGGCGTAAAACTGCACGTACGCTTAGGGTGGACAAGGAGGCCTATGTGCGAGGAATCTGAGGGGGTAGAGAATCACCTGTGGTCAAATGATTCTCGCCATGCTTACAAGGGAGTTCTCGCATTGCGTTCCTCCAAGCCCGTCTCTCGGTGTCCTGCAGTTAGAGCAGAGGGTGGTGGGCTCTCTTAACAGAGGAGTCCGAAGTGAAGGCTCGCTGGGCTGGTTACTTTGAGCGGCTGTACCCGGCTGATTCACCAGCTCTTGTGTTGGATGTTAGGGGTGTAACGATCCCAATTGCTGACCCTCCAATCAAATGAGATCCACCTTCCATTGTGGAATCAAAGGCTGCGGTGAACTGGTTGAAATGGGGTGAAACTCCTGGAACTGTGGCATCCATGCTGAACTTCTCAAGGCTGGTGGAAATGCTGTACTCACGTCGTTGCATGCAGTTCTGTGCTCTGCCTGGAACACAGGCATCACCCCAACTGACTGGAAGAGGGGCCTTGTTGTCCCTCTCTGGAAAGGAAGGGTGATCACCAGGACTAAAACAACTATCGAGGGGTGACGCTGCTCTCAGTGGGGAGCAAGTCTTTGTTCAGATAATTCTTGATAGAATTCGCCACCATCTGCTTTAGCACCAGCACCCAGAGCAGTCAGGTTTTACAGCAAAGAGGTCAACATTGACCGTATCCTTGCTCTTCGGGTCCTCACTGAATGCAGATGAGAGTTTTGACAGGGGCTGCTTGCAGCCATATGTTGATCTCTGCAAAGCGTTCGAGTCATTGAATTGGATGCCTCTGGAGGATTCTTGGTCTTCGCGGGTGCCACCAAAACTGATTAATCTGATCTCTGAACTCCACTGTGTACTGAGAGTGCTGAGATGTGGTGATACCATCTCCAAAGTATTTCCAGTTGTTACTGGAGTTCCTCAGGGGTGTGTACTGGCCCCAACACTTTTCAGGGCTTGTATGAACTGGATTCTGGGAGGATGTTGGAGAGATCAAGCTGCGGTGCATCATTTGGGAATGTAAAAATCTCTGACCTTGATTTTGCAGTCATCTTTGCGGACACTCTAGATATCCTTTTGGGGGCCCTCGAGTTGCTGAATGAGGAGTCGGAGCCATTGGAATTACGGGTTTCCTGGATCAAAACTAAGCTCCAGCCTTTCAATGACATCTTGGATGCTGCTAGCTTGTCTGTACCTGTTTGTGGTGAGGATGTTGAGGTCACGGAGAGATTGACTTACCATGGCAGTGATATCCATGTCTCTGCTGACTGTGAGCCAGAGGTCAAGACGTCTGGGTCTGGCCTGGGAGTCACGGATTCACTGGATCATGGGTGTGGCGCTGTAAGTACCTGTGTCGGAAGACGAAAGCCCGAATCTTCGGGTCCTTGGTGCTTCCAGTCTTCTCTATGGATGTGAGACTTGGTCTCTGACCAGGGATCTGAGACGGAGGCTTAATCCTTTGGTACCAGGTCTCTTCAGAGAATCCTTGGCTATTGCTGGTCGGACTGTGTGTCCAACAAGCGGTTGCTGAGACTCAAATGAGATATTGTTTACCTGCATAGTCTGTGAGCATCAGCTGTGGCTGTATGGACATGTGGCTCGTTTTCCTGATGCTGATCCTGCTCACCAGATTCTCTCAGCGAGGGAGCCTCGTGAATGGAGGAGGCGAATGTGCCAACAACGTTCCTCGTGGTTGCATCAGGTTGATCAGCATCTCAAGGAGATGGGGATGGGCCAGGCATCTGCCTGGGGGGATGGCCAGATGGAGTCCCCTGGAGTACTGACAGAAAGAGGACGCAGCAGCGCGCTGCTCTAGCGCATGCTCTCATACCTGATCTGACCTTCACCATTGAGAGATAGGGCCAAAAACGACATGCAGGAAACTCCAATATTGTGGGGGTTACTTTCCTGGAAAATGCTACGATAGTTGAAACAGTGGTCATGGAAACCAAGGGCCAATGGGAAAGCAGGGGTTTGGTTCCTGGGCTTCAAGGAGATGTCGAGGAAGATTGACGGTAGCCATAAATAAACAGATTACTATTGAATTAAACACGTGAATAGATATTCGAGCATGTTAACATTTAAATGAACATGTAAATACAATAAATACGGTGTAAATTAAACAAAGGAACAAGACTTTTACCTTTTAAATTTATTATACACAGCGAGGTGGGTGATGGTAAACATATTATGTACTCGCACTGTACTCGCCATAAAATAGAAACCACAAGACTTATCTCAGGATGATGCTGTTAAAGGGGAGAGGGTGGAGGGTGGAGTGGAGTGGGGAGGGTGAGCTGGGAAGGTGATTCAGCGAACGGAAAAGCAGAATAGGTTTTACGATGAGGTGCCTCCAACATTGCCACAACACTCAACAGAGAAGGTAACAGGATCCTTAAATCATCTTCCTTGAACCACGATCTTCTCTGCTTGGGGACCAAGGTATGAGATGACATAGTCTTCTGTATCGTTGGTATTAAAAACCTGTTCCATTATAAATCACTTCCCCTCAATTGTTTCATGAGCTGTGCATGAGAATGTGTGTTTGAGAATGGGGGTTCGAATGCAGGAGTTAAAAAATGAATGGGAATGAGATGTGAAGTAATGGAGGTTTGGGAATGAGATTTGAAGGATAATGAAGGTTTACGAAATGAGGAAGAGTACAATGGCACACCGTACAGTTGCCGCATTTTCTCCTCGAGCTATACGATGCAACAACTCAATATTTTTGCCCAACATCGCAACATTTCTCTGCCTTTTGATAAAACTAACATTGTCCATCGCTTCACATGTGAGCATATTAAAAACAGTGAGAAAAAAAAACGGCTCAATTAAAATGCACAGACAGACGGATAACCTGAAAACATAATGCCTCCGGCGATTTCGTTGGTGGAGGCATAAAAATAGAATTTGATGCCAATGCGGAAATCGATCTGCCACTGCCCACATTAGATCTCAATTAAAGGTCACGAGAGAGAGAGAGAGAGAGACAGAGACAAAGACAGAGACAAAACATCAAATGCTTCCAACTCGATGATGATCTGAAAAAATGATCTTCAAAGGGCACATGACCTTTGACCTGTTGAACCCATAAATGAATTAGTTAATCTTTGCATCACAGTGCATACTTGTGCCAAATTTGGTTAAAATCCCTTCTGTGGTTCACAAGTCATTATGGAAACAAAGCTTTCCAATTAAATGTCACATCCCCATAGACATTTGACCTTTTCAACCAAAATCTAATCAGTTATCTTTGCATCAGAGTCATCCCAAATTTGGTCGAAATCCCATCAGTTCACAAATTATCGTGGTAACATAAATCTTGCTACTCACGCACGCATGGACGGATGCACAGAACCACAATATGTCTGGTACCTTCGGCTACAGAGGCATAAAAAGATTCTCTTTCTGACCTCAAAGGTCTTTAGCTCAAACAAATGTTGTGAAGCTAACAACATTAGCTAATGTTGTTACTCGCACTGGAGTTAGGTTAGCTTAGCATTAGCTTTAGCTAACAACATTATTTTGAAATTTCGCTGCTTCAAGAAAACCAACTACTCATGAGCAAAACATTACTGGAAATGTTCAGCAAATACATTTAGTTCGCTCAAAAAAATGGACGAAAGGGGGGAAATAATTTAAATTAGCAATTTTACATCAGACTTCGTGCAGAATTACAAGTTTAATAAGGATGCGGGCGAAATGAAATGCATTCCTGAGACATACAATGGGTCAGCATGTTTGTTGTTCCCGTCTGAGTGCACATCTCAAGATGCTGGGATCCTGGCATGAAATCCCCTACCCTCTACTGTTTATTTGTATATAGTCTCCTAATGTCCTTGTATTTCATGAAAAACGTACACCAATGTCTCCTAATTTCCTGTACTGCATGGGATTTTCACGAACTGCCTGCAAGTCTAATAACACTGGAAATAATTTTTTTTTTAATGTATCAATATCATCACCATATGCATTCATTGCAGAAGTGAAATGTAAAAAAGGGTTCCACAAAACTCAACATTTAGCAGAGAGAATAAACCAGTCGATGCAAAACCACAATGCATAAAAAACAAACCCTCACCACAATGATGGCTATCCTTCCACCAACATCTCCGACAACTGTTATTGGCGGCTTCTCTTTCGCAATCATCACTGCAAAAAGACCATGGCAACAGCTTGCAAGTGAAGTCACGCAAATATAAAACGAATCATACAGACAAGAATAGTTCACGACGCACAGGTCTGAACGAGTGGTGTGCGTCGTCTGGATCAAACGTGAACCACACTACCTGCACATCTCATCTGTCCATGCTCTTAATTGTACGGGGGCTCGATGCATGACCAACGGCTCAAATCAGGATGATCAGGACAAGCTCCATGGCATTGTTGGTGGTTACAGCTTGAACTAGAACCGTACTCAGTAGAGCACATACTTCCACCAGGCTGAACACTGAACAGTTTAGGTTTTGTATTCCACCGATAGGCGAGATCTACATCCGGATCTTCACTGAAATTGAATCAATTAGTCCTTGCCACACACACACAACCTGTCCACCAAGTTTCGTCCAAATCTGTCACAACTTTTTAAGATATCCTACTCACAGACACAGCCAAACAGACCGACAGCGGTGAAAACATAACCTCCGTCCACCTTCGGTGGTGGCGGTAACCAGTTCCAGGCATGTGAAACCGAGATAGGAAGCACTTTGAAGTTTTGCTTTCAGATTAAAACCAAAAAAAGTTAATGGATTGAATGATGTAGGGTTGGTTACAAAACATAATTTATTACCTCTTCTTCATTACTTATAGTATTTGCTATTAATTTACCTCATTACTACCTCATGTCACTTACTTAGCAATTGTTCCACAAAAGCAGTTTTGAGCAGCACCTATAAGCAACGTCACATCTATTATATCAGTCACACAATTCTATAATCCTTGTTGTTTCTCAGCGATTAAAAAAAACATTCTGCAAAAAATGTAATAAATAAGATGAGTTAAAAGGGTGACTTGTGATAATTAAAGGTACTTTTATTTATTCATTTTAAAAATTTCATGAAAACACAAAACCCAAGCAAATCAAATCTGTAACAACCATTTTCAATTATTTTTTATTTATCATCCAAATGACAGGATGCGCAAACGCACCAGGCATCTCGAGACTGGGGTGGATGCTGGCGGAAGACTTTGGCATACTGGGAGGTGGAGAGTGTCGCCCGTCAACCATGTCCGATTCCGCGTCTTGAGCTTCTCCGTGGATCACGGCAAGGGCGAGCCGCAAACGTTCCGCAAAGGACTGCGCCCTGAAGAGAAGGAACGCATTTTTTCGGCGTCATTCTCCATGCTATTCGTCAATCCTCAACTCCCCGCCCCACTCCACTCCATTCACCGCCTGCCCCTTCCACTTCTTTTCTATTTACCTTTTAGCAGAGGCAGGAGACTTGGCTACAATGACAGCATTTCGATATCCGGGATCTAAAACAGGATCAGCAGCACATTAGAAAAAATTGTACAATAAGCAATCGTCATACCTCGAAGCGAGTCTAAGGGAAAAGCTTCAATAAAGAGTATGACACCTCTTCCTGGATGTACTGGATAGAGGATGGTGAGGCTCGCAGGTTATCCACCGGAATGTTGAAGAATCCTTGGATTCTCCTTTTGGTGCAGGTCCATTGTAATGAGATGAGAAAGACCTGAAGATCATGGGTGGAGTAAAAACCATACAATTCGACAAGTTTAATAACAGCGTTAATCTTGCATCATCCTCCTGATCAAGGAAAAGCCAAAAATCTCCCAAACAATGATGTACCTACGACGACCAGAAAATGACCCTCAGTGAAAAAGTGCTGCATGTGCTTCACAAATTTTTATTTTCAGTTTGAGGGACTTTGGGCAGCATGGCCTTTTTCATATGTAGATTTTAATGCCCATCCCAATGGATGCCCTGAGGGCATTAAGACCTAACCACAAGGTGATCCAAATAAATAAAAGCTCTGCGTATTTATTTGTGTCACACAGGAAGTGACCGCACATTCACGGAAGTGACATCATGTTCGTTCTGAAAAAGGGAGCACATGCAATATGAGTGTCGGCACCATTCACCATTTTGTTTCCACTCAGGAAAGGTGAATTGATGACGTACAAAACTTTTACTGAACGCATCTGAATTTGGGTTGACTGCATGACCATTCCGGTTGTTTTCACAACTACAGCGCTGGAGGTGAGATGTTTGTAATTTTTATTTGCAGTAAAAAAAAGAGAGATATAGAGATGAGTAGTGATACTCAGTCATTTGAAATTCCTATTTCTAATATAATCATACTCTCCTTTTTGAAACAAAAGTACATTTACAAGCCGGCGAGTTACAGTCTTTAACAACTGTGCTGTGATGGTGCTGATGGGAGAGGGGATGCTCTTGGCCCCATCATTTTTGATGGGCTTCACACGAGCGATTTATGTTTTTATTAACTTTGATCATAAAAGACGCCACAACCAATAATAGCGGCAGAAATGTCAAACACATTATCCATGACGCACATCCAGATACTTACCAGCCTTGCAAAGCATGGAAGCAAGCAGCTTGCATACAATGGAGCCACGCTTCCGCATCTTGCACTGCTTACTGTACGCGGAAGTAGGGCACAACACCGATGATGTTCTGGGCGACGACGTCCGGCAAGCGTAGGTCATGATCAAGAGTTCCATCACGCTGTGTTTACATCTCTGAAGGAGAGGAAAATGGTGCAAAGGAGCTTCAGCACAAATAACCCCTTTGCTTTTCCGTACGTCATATCGTTTTGATTGGGAATACCTAAAGCTGATCCAAGAACCGTTGACTATCATTCGGAGGAACACTCAGCCAATGCAATTGATCATTCCTCAAATATATTTATTTTATTATTTGCATGCAGGACAGGGACATAAATCCACCACATCACAGAGGTTATAACCTGACCTACGTTGTGTGTGTTTTAACTTTAACATCAAAGCATTGCATAATCAGATTATAATCAGGATCGCTTATAGATGTCAATCTTCAAGTTCCGAGTACAAACAACACGCATGGTTAAGAGAATGGTGAAGAGTTAGAGTTGTGCAGCCTGTTTCTCAATGCATCCTGCGGTTGAGTTATTAAAATTCTTATTGTAATTGATGTTATTAAATAATCGTGATGTTGAGACTTCTTCGTGCCATGCCATGCTACATTGAACTGCATCAAGTTAAACACACACACACACACACACACACAACATTATTATCTCCCATTCATCATACCTACATCACCATAATCCGAACAAAAGCACATTTTTAATTTTATTTTGACATTGTAATGAGGTTCGTGTATGCATCGTGGTACTTTCATGTTTTTTTTGTAACTATATACTTGTGCAATCACAATTAATCCATATACCGTATTCCACCCGAACGTGAATCTGCCTGCACTTTCCACATGACACATCATTCAATGAGAAATCTCACAAAGGATTTGCTCGGATAAATCACGCAATTGGCAGATGACCATTCGGTCGACTTGAAAACGTTAGATTACCTGGACACGTCTGTATAATGAATACATCCTTCCACGTACAGACTGCTGGATTTGAACCCTGGTCTCTACAGAAGGAAAAACATTTTCATTCGTCATGGTCCAAGCATGGATAGAACAATAAATAAATAAAAACAATCAACTTTTATAACTCAGATCAACATCCTTAGCACCATCAAAACTATTATGGGTGTTCTTGTTAGAACTTCAAATGGGGGTGGCACAAAGAAACCTTGGTAGGGGTTGTCCATTCGAAATATACAGGGTGCCCACCCTGACATCGTGGTGTTGGCTGTGTGTGTTGCTTTAATGGTGAGGGTGGCGGGCTTTGGATCCTAGGGTCCTGAGTTAATCCCGCTCCTCCGTTTAATAAATACCAGGTGGGTTAACTCTGCCTGTCATCCTTCCGAGGCCGGCAAATGAGTGCCAGCATGCTGGTATCCGTGTCGGAGTGGCGACCCTCCAGGATTGTGCCCAATAGCCAAGGACACTGCTTTACTCAGCACCACGCTCCGCACAGAGTATGGTCCTAATCTCCTCTCCTACTCACATCGAGACATTATTTAATAAATCCATTGCAATGCTACTACGTGTGTCAGAAAATGAGAGGAATCAAATCATTGAACACCTTCAAGCAGGATCTTTCTTTAGCCATGCATCAATTGCTCTTTAACACGAGAGGAGAGCAGCAGTTTATGACCTCAGAAGACCGTTATCAATCAACTAGAATACTATATCAACAAGAGAGAGGCCACCAAGTGGACGTCCCAAGATAACGACGACCCTTCGGGACTGATACGTTCACACACGACTCATACAGGCAATCCGAGCCTGGTGTTGGCTTAGTGTTAGGGTGGCGGCTTGAGATCCTAGGGTCCTGAGTTCAAGCCCCGTTGGCCCTGAATTAATATACACCAGGAGGTTGACTCAGCCTGTCATCCTTCTGAGGTCGGCAAAATGAGCACCAGTGTACTGGTAAGGGGGACACTGCATCAGCGGACACTGCATCCCAACAATGATGCAACCAGCAGCCACAGGCTGCACTCGATAGAGAGAGACTGGTAATCCGCTTCAAACTGCCCGGAGTGCAGCATTACACTCCCTGGACCTCGCGGGTCATTGTCAACCATTGGTAAGAACCATTGGTGGAAACTCCAGAGCCTACCTCTGTTGGCCTCTTGAAACATCTGCACCTTTCCCAGCTCACTGCCGAGCCTCCTGAAAAAAAAGGAGGAAAACGTGCAGTTACTTATGCTCACACAAGTGTTTACCTTCACTCCCCCACACAATGGCTCGACCCTCGAAACCCTCAAAAAAAAAAAAAAATCAGCAGTGACATGCTGCTCATGGAGTATGCAGTGTGTAAGTAGCCAATCGTCTTATCTGTACTTCCTTGCAATCTACGTATAAAAAAAGCCTCACGTTTATTACCGAAGCGGTTAATAAGATCGACAGTATTTGGCAATGTGATATTTACGATCAATGAAAAGCAACACAAGGCCTGGAGAAACTCTCGAGACTTTAAAACAACAACAACAACCCAGAAAAGGGGGAAAAAAAAATCTTTTCTGCAAAAGTCGCGCCAGGCTCTACGCACGTATATGTGAAGCACGGACGGAAAAAACTCACTCGGTATCCGCTTAGCCAGCTCGATGCAGGCAGGGTTCGAATTAGCGGAGAAATCACAAATCTCCTTTGCTGACGTTCATGTTCTTCAAGACGTGCGACGCTTGACCTCCTCCTTCTTCTCTTCACTAATTACTACGTCAGCACGTCTCCGCCTCACTGCGCCCGTTTTTCCCGCGCTCAGCAGCTCCTCCACTCGAAATGCGTTCCTCACCTCACCGAACAACTCTAATAATCTGACCTGTATCACGATTATTATATATCTCGCCTTTTGAGCGATTCGTTACTGATTCGCCTGTTTTTATTTTTTGTGTGTTGTGTGTGTTCTTTGATCTCTCTCTTT
>CM068959.1:21016092-21028362 GCA_035128595.1 Eptatretus atami | reverse complement strand
TCATCTGAGTTCAAGCGTTTGAACATCAGTATTGCAGCACTCTCTGAGGTTCAGAGAACGGATGGCGTCGAGATCATGGCGGGTGGTTACATTTACTATTGGTCTGGTCGCTCTGATAGTTACCACGCCCAAAGAGTTGCTGTCGCTGTGTCCAATAAGCCGACTCCAATGATCATTGAGGTAACACCGGTCAACGAACGTATTATGAAAGCAAGGATTCGTCACTCCTTGGGTGTCATTTCCCTGGTCTCTGTATATGCTCTGACTGAGGCGAGTGATCTCACCGTGAAGAAGGCATTCTATGCCATGCTCGAATCTGATTGATCAGTGCACAAGGCGAGATACTCTTCTCGTGTTGGGGGATTTCAATGCAGACTGGAACTGAGAGGAATGGTTATGAGGTATGTATTGGTCCCCAAGGGTCTCGAACTGTGAACCAGAATAGCACTAACTTACTTGAATTTGCAAGAAGTCATGGACTTAGGGTGGCTGGTTCATGGTTTCAGTGCCCACAGGCTCATCGCTGCACTTCGTATTCCAACGCTGGTGGTGCGGCAAAGGAGATTGACCATGTGCTAGTTGATGGTGTCTGGACGATGATCCAGAACTGCGGGGTCTACCGGAGTGCTCAGTTTTTTCAATACCAACCACAGGCTTGTGGTAACAACTCTGAAGTTGCAGCTTAAATCTGGCCTTCAAGTTGTGTAGTGCCTTCAAGACCACCATCCTTGATGTCGGTGGATGTCTTGGAACTCACTGTAGTGTAAAGAAGAATTTTTTTCTCTCAAGGGAGACTGGATACCATTGACCAGAATTACAGGGACAAGTTGAATGGCAGAGCAAAGCTGTTCAGGAAGTTGAGGCGTAAAACTGCACGTACGCTTAGGGTGGACAAGGAGGCCTATGTGCGAGGAATCTGAGGGGGTAGAGAATCACCTGTGGTCAAATGATTCTCGCCATGCTTACAAGGGAGTTCTCGCATTGCGTTCCTCCAAGCCCGTCTCTCGGTGTCCTGCAGTTAGAGCAGAGGGTGGTGGGCTCTCTTAACAGAGGAGTCCGAAGTGAAGGCTCGCTGGGCTGGTTACTTTGAGCGGCTGTACCCGGCTGATTCACCAGCTCTTGTGTTGGATGTTAGGGGTGTAACGATCCCAATTGCTGACCCTCCAATCAAATGAGATCCACCTTCCATTGTGGAATCAAAGGCTGCGGTGAACTGGTTGAAATGGGGTGAAACTCCTGGGAACTGTGGCATCCATGCTGAACTTCTCAAGGCTGGTGGAAATGCTGTACTCACGTCGTTGCATGCAGTTCTGTGCTCTGCCTGGAACACAGGCATCACCCCAACTGACTGGAAGAGGGGCCTTGTTGTCCCTCTCTGGAAAGGGAAGGGTGATCACCAGGACTAAAACAACTATCGAGGGGTGACGCTGCTCTCAGTGGGGAGCAAGGTCTTTGTTCAGATAATTCTTGATAGAATTCGCCACCATCTGCTTTAGCACCAGCACCCAGAGCAGTCAGGTTTTACAGCAAAGAGGTCAACAATTGACCGTATCCTTGCTCTTCGGGTCCTCACTGAATGCAGATGAGAGTTTTGACAGGGGCTGCTTGCAGCCTATGTTGATCTCTGCAAAGCGTTCGAGTCATTGAATTGGGATGCCCTCTGGAGGATTCTTGGTCTTCGCGGGGTGCCACCAAAACTGATTAATCTGATCTCTGAACTCCACTGTGGTACTGAGAGTGCTGAGATGTGGTGATACCATCTCCAAAGTATTTCCAGTTGTTACTGGAGTTCCTCAGGGGTGTGTACTGGCCCCAACACTTTTCAGGGCTTGTATGAACTGGATTCTGGGGAGGATGTTGGAGAGATCAAGCTGCGGTGCATCATTTGGGAATGTAAAAATCTCTGACCTTGATTTTGCAGTCATCTTTGCGGACACTCTAGATATCCTTTTGGGGGCCCTCGAGTTGCTGAATGAGGAGTCGGAGCCATTGGAATTACGGGTTTCCTGGATCAAAACTAAGCTCCAGCCTTTCAATGACATCTTGGATGCTGCTAGCTTGTCTGTACCTGTTTGTGGTGAGGATGTTGAGGTCACGGAGAGATTGACTTACCATGGCAGTGATATCCATGTCTCTGCTGACTGTGAGCCAGAGGTCAAGACGTCTGGGTCTGGCCTGGGGAGTCACGGATTCACTGGATCATGGGGTGTGGCGCTGTAAGTACCTGTGTCGGAAGACGAAAGCCCGAATCTTCGGGTCCTTGGTGCTTCCAGTCTTGCTCTATGGATGTGAGACTTGGTCTCTGACCAGGGATCTGAGACGGAGGCTTAATTCCTTTGGTACCAGGTCTCTTCAGAGAATCCTTGGCTATTGCTGGTCGGACTGTGTGTCCAACAAGCGGTTGCTGAGACTCAAATGAGATTTGTTACCTGCATAGTCTGTGAGCATCAGCTGTGGCTGTATGGACATGTGGCTCGTTTTCCTGATGCTGATCCTGCTCACCAGATTCTCTCAGCGAGGGAGCCTCGTGAATGGAGGAGGCGAATGTGCCAACAACGTTCCTCGTGGTTGCATCAGGTTGATCAGCATCTCAAGGAGATGGGGATGGGCCAGGCATCTGCCTGGGGGGATGGCCAGATGGAGTCCCCTGGAGTACTGGCAGAAAGAGGACGCAGCAGCGCGCTGCTCTAGCGCATGCTCTCATACCTGATCTGACCTTCACCATTGAGAGATAGGGCCAAAAACGACATGCAGGAAACTCCAATATTGTGGGGGTTACTTTCCTGGAAAATGCTACGATAGTTGAAACAGTGGTCATGGAAACCAAGGGCCAATGGGAAAGCAGGGGTTTGGTTCCTGGGCTTCGAGAAGATGTCGAGGAAGATTGACGGTAGCCATAAATAAACAGATTACTATTGAATTAAACACGTGAATAGATATTCGAGCATGTTAACATTTAAATGAACATGTAAATACAATAAATACGGTGTAAATTAAACAAAAGCACAAGACTTTTACCTTTTAAATTTATTATAACACAGCGAGGTGGGTGATGGTAAACATATTATGTACTCGCACTGTACTCTGCCATAAATAGAAACCACAAGACTTATCTCAGGATGATGCTGTTAAAGGGGAGAGGGTGGAGGGTGGAGTGGAGTGGGGGGAGGGTGAGCTGGGAAGGTGATTCAGCGAACGGAAAAGCAGAATAGGTTTTACGATGAAGGTGCCTCCAACATTGCCACAACACTCAACAGAGAAGGGTAACAGGATCCTTAAATCATCTTCCCTTGAACCACGATCTTCTCTGCTTGGGGACCAAGGTATGAGATGACATAGTCTTCTGTATCGTTGGTATTAAAAACCTGTTCCATTATAAATCACTTCCCCTCAATTTGTTTCATGAGCTGTGCATGAGAATGTGTGTTTGAGAATGGGGGTTCGAATGCAGGAGTTAAAAAATGAATGGGAATGAGATGTGAAGGATAATGGAGGTTTGGGAATGAGATTTGAAGGATAATGAAGGTTTACGAAATGAGGAAGAGTACAATGGGCACACCGTACAGTTGCCGCATTTTCTCCTCGAGCTATACGATGCAACAACTCAATATTTTTGCCCAACATCGCAACATTTCTCTGCCTTTTGATAAAACTAACATTGTCCATCGCTTCACATGTGAGCATATTAAAAACAGTGAGAAAAAAAAACGGCTCAATTAAAATGCACAGACAGACGGATAACCTGAAAACATAATGCCTCCGGCGATTTCGTTGGTGGAGGCATAAAAATAGAATTTGATGCCAATGCGGAAATCGATCTGCCACTGCCCACATTAGATCTCAATTAAAGGTCACGAGAGAGAGAGAGAGAGACAGACAGACAGAGACAAAACATCAAATGCTTCCAACTCGAGTTATGATCTGAAAAAATGATCTTCAAAGGGCACATGACCTTTGACCTGTTGAACCCATAAATGAATCTAGTTAATCTTTGCATCACAGTGCATACTTGTGCCAAATTTGGTTAAAATCCCTTCTGTGGTTCACAAGTCATTATGGAAACAAAGCTTTCCAATTAAATGTCACATCCCCATAGACATTTGACCTTTTCAACCCAAAATCTAATCAGTTTATCTTTGCATCAGAGTCATCCCAAATTTGGTCGAAATCCCATCAGTTCACAAATTATCGTGGTAACATAAATCTGCTACTCACGCACGCATGGACGGATGCACAGAACCACAATATGTCTGGTACCTTCGGCTACAGAGGCATAAAAAAGATTCTCTTTCTGACCTCAAAGGTCTTTAGCTCAAACAAATGTTGTGAAGCTAACAACATTAGCTAATGTTGTTACTCGCACTGGAGTTAGGTTAGCTTAGCATTAGCTTTAGCTAACAACATTATTTTGAAATTTCGCTGCTTCAAGAAAACCAACTACTCATGAGCAAAACATTACTGGAAATGTTCAGCAAATACATTTAGTTCGCTCAAAAAAATGGACGAAAGGGGGGAAATAATTTAAATTAGCAATTTTACATCAGACTTCGTGCAGAATTACAAGTTTAATAAGGATGCGGGCGAAATGAAATGCATTCCTGACGACATACAATGGGTCAGCATGTTTGTTGTTCCCGTCTGAGTGCACATCTCAAGATGCTGGGATCCTGGCATGAAATCCCCTACCCTCTACTGTTTATTTGTATATAGTCTCCTAATGTCCTTGTATTTCATGAAAAACGTACACCAATGTCTCCTAATTTCCTGTACTGCATGGGATTTTCACGAACTGCCTGCAAGTCTAATAACACTGGAAATAATTTTTTTTTTAATGTATCAATATCATCACCATATGCATTCATTGCAGAAGTGAAATGTAAAAAAGGGTTCCCACAAAACTCAACATTTAGCAGAGAGAATAACCCAGTCGATGCAAAACCACAATGCATAAAAAACAAACCCTCACCACAATGATGGCTATCCTTCCACCAACATCTCCGACAACTGTTATTGGCGGCTTCTCTTTCGCAATCATCACTGCAAAAAGACCATGGCAACAGCTTGCAAGTGAAGTCACGCAAATATAAAACGAATCATACAGACAAGAATAGTTCACGACGCACAGGTCTGAACGAGTGGTGTGCGTCGTCTGGATCAAACGTGAACCACACTACCTGCACATCTCATCTGTCCATGCTCTTAATTGTACGGGGGCTCGATGCATGACCAACGGCTCAAATCAGGATGATCAGGACAAGCTCCATGGCATTGTTGGTGGTTACAGCTTGAACTAGAACCGTACTCAGTAGAGCACATACTTCCACCAGGCTGAACACTGAACAGTTTAGGTTTTGTATTCCACCGATAGGCGAGATCTACATCCGGATCTTCACTGAAATTGAATCAATTAGTCCTTGCCACACACACACAACCTGTCCACCAAGTTTCGTCCAAATCTGTCCACAACTTTTTAAGATATCCTACTCACAGACACAGCCAAACAGACCGACAGCGGTGAAAACATAACCTCCGTCCACCTTCGGTGGTGGCGGTAACCAGTTCCAGGCCATGTGAAACCGAGATAGGAAGCACTTTGAAGTTTTGCTTTCAGATTAAAACCAAAAAAAGTTAATGGATTGAATGATGTAGGGTTGGTTACAAAACATAATTTATTACCTCTTCTTTCATTACTTATAGTATTTGCTATTAATTTACCTCATTACTACCTCATGTCACTTACTTAGCAATTGTTCCACAAAAGCAGTTTTGAGCAGCACCTATAAGCAACGTCACATCTATTATATCAGTCACAATTCTATAATCCTTGTGTTTTCTCAGCGATTAAAAAAAACATTCTGCAAAAAATAGTAATAAATAAGATGAGTTAAAAGGGTGACTTGTGATAATTAAAGGTACTTTTATTTATTCATTTTAAAAATTTCATGAAAACACAAAACCCAAGCAAATCAAATCTGTAACAACCATTTTCAATTATTTATTTATTTATCATCCAAATGACAGGATGCGCAAACGCACCAGGCATCTCGAGACTGGGGTGGATGCTGGCGGAAGACTTTGGCATACTGGGAGGTGGAGAGTGTCGCCCGTCAACCATGTCCGATTCCGCGTCTTGAGCTTCTCCGTGGATCACGGCAAGGGCGAGCCGCAAACGTTCCGCAAAGGACTGCGCCCTGAAGAGAAGGGAACGCATTTTCGGCGTCATTTCCATGCTATTCGTCAATCCTCAACTCCCCCGCCCCACTCCACTCCATTCACCGCCCTGCCCCTTCCACTTCTATTTTTCTATTTACCTTTTAGCAGAGGCAGGAGACTTGGCTACAATGACAGCATTTCGATAATCCGGGATCTAAAACAGGATCAGCAGCACATTAGAAAAATTGTACAATAAGCAATCGTCATACCTCGAAGCGAGTCTAAGGGAAAAGCTCCAATAAAGAGTATGACACCTCTTCCTGGATGTACTGGATGAGGAATGGTGAGGCTCGCAGGTTATCCACCGGAATGTTGAAGAATCCTTGGATCTCCTTTTGGTGCAGGTCCATTGTAATGAGATGAGAAAGACCTGAAGATCATGGGTGGAGTAAAAACCATACAATTCGACAAGTTTAATAACAGCGTTAATCTTGCATCATCCTCCTGATCAAGGAAAAGCCAAAAATCTCCAAACAATGATGTACCTACGACGACCAGAAAATGACCCTCAGTGAAAAAAGTGCTGCATGTGCTTCACAATTTTTATTTTCATTTTCAGTTTGAGGGACTTATGGGCAGCATGGCCTTTTTCATATGTAGCATTTTAATGCCCATCCCAATGGATGCCCTGAGGGCATTAAGACCTAACCACAAGGTGATCCAAATAAATAAAAGCTCTGCGTATTTATTTGTGTCACACAGGAAGTGACCGCACATTCACGGAAGTGACATCATGTTCGTCTCTGAAAAAGGGAGCACATGCAATATGAGTGTCGGCACCATTCACCATTTTGTTTCCACTCAGGAAAGGTGAATTGATGACGTACAAAACTTTTACTGAACGCATCTGAATTTGGGTTGACTGCATGACCATTCCGGTTGTTTTCACAACTACAGCGCTGGAGGTGAGATGTTTGTAATTTTTATTTGCAGTAAAAAAAAGAGAGATATAGAGATGAGTAGTGATACTCAGTCATTTGAAATTCCTATTTCTAATATAATCATACTCTCCTTTTTGAAACAAAAGTACATTTACAAGCCGGCGAGTTACAGTCTTTAACAACTGTGCTGTGATGGTGCTGATGGGAGAGGGGATGCTCTTGGCCCCATCATTTTTGATGGGCTTCACACGAGCGATTTATGTTTTTATTAACTTTGATCATAAAAGACGCCAAACCAATAATAGCGGCAGAAATGTCAAACACATTAATCCATGACGCACATCCAGATACTTACCAGCCTTGCAAAGCATGGAAGCAAGCAGCTTGCATACAATGGAGCCACGCTTCCGCATCTTGCACTGCTTACTGTACGGGAAGTAGGGCACAACACCGATGATGTTCTGGGCCGACGACGTCCGGCAAGCGTAGGTCATGATCAAGAGTTCCATCACGGCTGTGTTTACATCTCTGAAGGAGAGGAAAATGGTGCAAAGGAGCTTCAGCACAAATAACCCCTTTGCTTTTCCGTACGTCATATCGTTTTGATTGGGAATACCTAAAGCTGATCCAAGAACCGTTGACTATCATTCGGGAGGAACACTCAAGCCAAATGCAATTGATCATTCCTCAAATATATTTATTTTATTATTTTGCATGCAGGACAGGGACATAAATCCACCACATCACAGAGGTTATAACCTGACCTACGTGTGTGTGTGTGTGTGTTTTTAACTTTAACATCAAAGCATTGCATAATCAGATTATAATCAGGATCGCTTATAGATGTCAATCTTCAAGTTCCGAGTACAACAACACGCATGGTTAGAGAATGGTGAAAGTAGTTAGAGTTGTGCAGCCTGTTTCTCAATGCATCCTGCGGTTGAGTTATTAAAATTCTTTATTGTAATTGATGTTATTAAATAATCGTGATGTTGAGACTTCTTCGTGCCATGCCATGCTACATTGAACCTGCATCAAGTTAAACACACACACACACACACACACACACAACATTATTATCTCCCATTCATCATACCTACATCACCATAATCCGAACAAAAGCACATTTTAATTTTATTTTGGACATTGTAATGAGGTTCATGTATGCATCGTGGTACTTTCATGTTTTTTTTTGTAACGTATATACTTGTGCAATCACAATTAATCCATATACCGGTATTCACCCGAACGTGAATCTGCTGCACTTTCCACATGACACATCATTCAATGAGAAATCTCACAAAGGATTTGCTCGGATAAATCACGCAATTGGCAAGATGACCATTCGGGTCGACTTGAAAACGTTAGATTACCTGGGACACGTCTGTATAATGAATACATCCTTCCCACGTACAGACTGCTGGATTTGAACCCTGGTCTCTACAGAAGGAAAAACATTTTCATTCGTCATGGTCCAAGCATGGATAGAACAATAAATAAATAAAAACAATCAACTTTTATAACTCAGATCAACATCCTTAGCACCATCAAAACTATTATGGGTGTTCTTGTTAGAACTTCAAATGGGGGTGGCACAAAGAAACCTTGGTAGGGGTTGTCCATTCGAAATATACAGGGTGCCCCACTGACATCGTGGTGTTGGCTGGTGTTGGCTTAATGGTGAGGGTGGCGGGCTTTGGATCCTAGGGTCCTGAGTTCAAATCCCGCTCCTCCGTTTAATAAATACCAGGTGGGGTTAACTCTGCCTGTCATCCTTCCGAGGCCGGCAAAATGAGTGCCAGCATGCTGGTATCCTGTGTCGGAGTGGCGACCCGTCCAGGATTGTGCCCAATAGCCAAGGACACTGCTTACTCAGCACCTACGCTCCGCACAGAGTATGGTCCTAATCTCCTCTCCTACTCACATCGATGACATTATTTAATAAATCCATTGCAATGCTACTACGTGTGTCAGAAAATGAGAGGAATCAAATCATTGAACACCTTCAAGCAGGATCTTTCTTTAGCCATGCATCAATTGCTCTTTAACACGAGGAGAGCAGCAGTTTATGACCTCAGAAGACCGTTATCAATCAACTAGAATACTATATCAACAAGAGAGAGGCCACCAAGTGGACGTCCCAAGATAACGACGACCCTTCGGGACTGATACGTTCACACACGACTCATACAGGCAATCCGAGCCTGGTGTTGGCTTAGTGGTTAGGGTGGCGGCTTGAGATCCTAGGGTCCTGAGTTCAAGCCCCGTTGGCCGCTGAATTAATATACACCAGGAGGTTGACTCAGCCTGTCATCCTTCTGAGGTCGGCAAAATGAGCACCAGTGTACTGGTAAGGGGGACACTGCATCAGCGGACACTGCATCCCAACCAATGATGCAACCAGCAGCCACAGGCTGCACTCGATAGAGAGAGACTGGTAATCCGCTTCAAACTGCCCGGAGTGCAGCATACACTCCCTGGACCTCGCAGGGTCATTGTCAACCATTGGTAAGAACCATTGGTGGAAACTCCAGAGCCTACCTCTGTTGGCCTCTTGAAACATCTGCACCTTTCCCAGCTCACTGCCGAGCCTCCTGAAAAAAAAAGGAGGAAAACAGTGCAGTTACTTATGCTCACACAAGTGTTTACCTTCACTCCCCCACCAATGGCTCGACCCTCGAAACCCTCAAAAAAAAAAAATCAGCAGTGGACATGCTGCATCATGGAGTATGCAGTGTAAGTTAGCCAATCGTCTTATCTGTACTTCTTGCAATCTACGTAAAAAAAAACCTCACGTTTATTACCGAAGCGGTTAATAAGATCGACAGTATTTGGCAAATGTTGAATATTTACGATCAATGAAAAGCAGACACAAGGCCTGGAGAAACTCTCGAGACTTTAAAACAACAACAACAACCCAGAAAAGGGGGAAAAAAAATCTTTCTGCAAAGTCGCGCCAGGCTCTACGCACGTATATGTGAAGCACGGACGGAAGAAAACTCACTCGGCTATCCGCTTAGCCAGCTCGATGCAGGCAGGGTTCGAATTAGCGGAGAAAATCACAAAATCTCCTTTGCTGACGTTCATGGTTCTTCAAGACGTGCGACGCTTGACCGTCCTCCTTCTTCTTCTTCACTAATACTACGTCAGCACGTCTCCGCCTCACTGCGCCCCGTTTTCCCGCGCTCAGCAGCTCCTCCAACTCGAAATGCGTTCCTCACCTCACCGAACAACTCTAATAATCTGACCTGTAATCACGATTATTATTATCTCGCCTTTGAGCGATTCGTTACTGATTCGCCTGTTTTATTTTTTTTGTGTGTGTGTGTGTTCTTTGTCAATGCGAGTTTTCTGAGGTGATGTATTTTAGGTGAAAGTGGAACGCTAGTTGGATCGTTCTGATTAAGATCATCATTTTTTTTTTCTTTTCTTCTGTTTATTGACTTTCATTTCAATCGAAGTATGTTTTTTTTACGGAATTCTTCTGCTTTTATTATTGGGATAGTAATCTTAATTTTCTGGGTGTGGAACGATGAATATTGTAAATAGTAACAGTCGTATGGGGCGGTGTATGCTCAGAGTGTAATTCGCCCATGAGACGACTTAATCGCCGGCTTTGTCTAATCCTTCTGCTCAATGGTCGTTTTTCGTCTCGAATGGAAAATGTACGCATCCAATGATTGAATGAAATATTTAGTATGTCATTCATACAAAGACTTTAACACACAAACACACTTTACGGTGCACAATCAATAAAAAAGATAAAACCAATGTCACCCCCAGGTTGACCAGTATCTTGCCAAAATGTGAACATGAGTGACTTATTTATTCGATTAAAGTTACTCAAAAAATAAGGTTTCGTCGACCTTGATGCTTGACCTTTTTGTGACTTTGACCTTTATATTTTCGTACGGTTAATGTATCTCTCCAGACCGTTGTACATTAAATATCAAGAGATTTTGATGAGAACTGAGAGAATAAAATTTCATGAAAAATCCGTTTTTTCATCATGACGTCATCAATGACGTCATAGCGTTAAACTTTTGACAGATCTGGAAAGCACTTATCAAGCGCTTTCATATGAGTATACTCGATATGTATCTAAGATTTCAAAATTTGACCTTGGGGTCAAAACTTTCGACCCCCAGCGCTAACCATGAAGGTCAAGCCGATCCCACCAAAAATTAATTAGCTGAGCGCCAGACCATGAACTATATTCCCATGAAGTTGAAGACGATCCGATCAAAATTACTCACAAAAATAAGGGTTTCGTCGACTCCCCTGATTTGCGACAAAGTGACCTTACTTGAAAATTTTATGCGCTGAAAGGGACCTCTATAGGACTCTGATATGCGAAGTTACAAAAATTTCCAATGATAACTGTGCTCTGCAGAGTGATCGATACGTGATTACAGACAAAAAAAAAAAAAACATACAAGCTGACTAACATAATCTTGCAAAAACTTCGTTTTGGCAAGATAAAAAGCCCTCTCTACCCCCAAACGCAGGTTGTACGCACTGATCAAATTATCGCAGCTCTTTGTGCATACGGAATAAATAGATGGTTTTAACCGTTGAGGTTAATCAGCATGAAAAATGAGTGACCATTCACGTATTACGTATGCAAATACGGTAGAACTTTTGACCCCCCCCCCCCCCCCCATGAACAGGATCTTCTTCTTCTTCTTTCGGCTAGCTCCGTTAGGGTCGCCACAGCGGATCAACCGTCTCCATTTCGCTCTATCCTCCACATCTTCCATTGACACTCCAACCCCCGCATGTCCACCCTCACGCATCCATGAACCTCTTCTTTGGCCTTCCTCTTCTCCTCCTGCCTGCGGCTCCATCTTCAACATCCTTCTCCCGATATACTCCGCTTCCTCCTGTGCACATGTCCAAACCATCTCAATCTCGCCTCTCTAACTTTGTCTCCAAACCGTCCTACCTGCGCTGTCCCTCTATTTACCATTCCCTTATCCTGTCCATCCTCGTCACTCCCAACGAGAATCGCAGCATCTTTAACTCTTTAACTAATATCCCCATGAACAGGATATACAATGATTATCTAAGACTAGTGTGGGACTGGTAGGATAGCTTTGAGGTATGCACACACACCTTTCAGCGAGCTGGTTGTAGTACGCTGGCATACGTCATAGTACGCTGGCATACGTCGTCA
>CM068959.1:20965831-20976061 GCA_035128595.1 Eptatretus atami | reverse complement strand
GAACAGGGCATTAGCAGAGATGAATTACCGCACAAATGATACATCACTATGACGTCATATCAATTTTTATAACGGCATTCCTATTTTTTGACATTTTTTGTTTCACAACGCAGAGTTTTCATCGGATCTTCGTGAAACTTGCCATGTATATGCAGAAAAAGCCCACGCGCAGGCAGTAACCATTCTCCGAATTTATGGAATTCTTCCTAGAAAAAAATTGACATCATAATATCGCCCTAATGGGAAAGTCGCCCTGTACCATATCTCCGCAAACTAGGCAACTGTTTTAATTTTTTTCGGTGAATCAACAGCGGCATTAGCACAGTAATTATGCGCAAACCTACTACATCTCAATGACTCATATTCGTTATAGACTCATTTTTGAATGTGGGGGGAGAGACGGGATCTTGGCTCATTTGAGCTGTTTTTTGAGCAATTACGCAAAGATTGCCATTCCAATAAAGCCAAGTGATGGATCTTTATTGCTAATATTATTGAAACGTGCATTTTATACTTGTTACTGTCTATTTTTCATCCAAATTCTTCAACATCTACGAACATACAAACATGCAACCCCCCCCCAAACTGCCACAATGGTAGTCCATAGATAAGCTGGCAGGGGTCCTCCTTCAGACTCCCCATTTATCTTTCTTTCCCCTCTCGTACTCTGAGCAGCTGCGAACACGAGTAAAACTGAAAACGACAGCCTCTGTTCGAGTACCACGACATCATCGTTTCCATGGAGACTGCCGTGTTCTTAAGCGGCGCCGAGCACTCCGTTCCCTCGGAGTGCTTGTTTGAGCGCTTTCAATCAAGCAAGCCGCTTGGCAAGCCGCTTGCTAAAGGAACACGCCGCTGGAGCCTCGTGTGTACATTTGGGATTTGCACCAATAAAAGTACCGGCCGTTGCGTGCCGGTATCCGTACTGTGTGCATTTTCTGTTGAGTCCGAGGGTCGTTACCATAGTTACTAGATCGTGTCCGGACGTGGGATACGGCACAAGCACGATGGTCCAAAAAGGCCTTCACACCAACTTAATTAAACGCCGTTAAAAAGACTCGTCAACTTATTCCATCAGTACTATCCGCCGCTCTCGGTGTACCCATCGCATCCCGGCTTACCATGGCTCCCGCAATCGCATGGACGAGATTGTCGGAGAACAAAAACGAAATCTTCCTCTCCATGGCGAGGAACCTGTCCCACGACCACGCCCACAACGGAAACCACGCCCATTTCTTCAAGCTTCGCTTTCTCGCACTGATGATGCGCGAGAGCCACACGCACCAACAAGCAGCAATATACTCTTAGGGTGTAACTAAACGGCCCGTTTTAAAAATGAATGCAGTAATAATAAATTGTAATTACACTCACTACTGCCAACTACAAGACATGGAGTACATGCAGTGTACAAATTTAGAAAGTGACCACGCTCTGTAATTCTTCGCCCGTCCTCTCGGGGGAACTGCTGCACCGTACTCGTGACCTCGAACCTCGATTCATACCTTGAGAACGAACTTTGAGAGGGAGAGAGAGAGGGGTGAACTGAGAACACAGTCAACAAATGACTACAAAATAAGAGACTCGGTTCGTGTGTTTACACGGAGAAAGGTCGTTTATAATTTCTTAAATTGGAAGGGCCGCCATTTTATTTGTTCATCCTGAAACACAGCGACAAGACCAGTGATTTTTCGTTCCGGAAAGGAAAATGCCATGAAAAGAGCCACGCTTCGACGCACGGCAGTTTCAACAGCAGTCCACGCAGTCTGTAAAGGCATCTACTTAGTTTTGCACTGCGAATTTGCAGAACAGAAAAAACCTCACACCGTCGTTGAAAAGCCTCATACCTTCCCGCCACAAGATATCGTACGTCTCATTGCTGGGAGAACAAAGTGCCTCAAGAAGCTTCAATTCTCTTTCGTTGTCAAACAACACAGTTTCAGAGGTGCATTGAAGAAAATGTCAACCAATATTCGTTACCAGGTGGTGGCAGAAAAATCAAGGCATTCTCCATGCGGATTTTCTGTGCAATTGATGAGTCAAATGACGTGACAAATTGTGCCCAACTGTTAGCTCGTCAGTACGTGCATAAAAGCCAAGTTCAAGGATGAATACTATTTGCCGCCCGCTTAAAACCACAAGGAAAGCAAAGGACATTTACGACGAAGAGGTGTCTCCATCTTTTGATCAACGTTGGGCTGTCATGGGTTATCTTGAAAGGCTTGTACTTCAGATTTGGTGCTCCAGCTATGTTGGGGTTGCAGTTCAGGTTCAAACGCTTGTGAAGCAGTTGCTCCTGAAGTGTGTGCCTACACTGTCGTATTCCACGGCCAAGCACTCGCAGCCAAGGCGGCTTCCCCAAAGCCATTGACTGACGTTCTCTCAACCATGATCAAAATTGTGGAACCATGTGAAAGATCCCAGGCTCTCAATCGTGACTTTTCAAGAAACTTTGCGAGGGTTTCGACTCCGACCATAAAGTTCTCTTATTCCACACTGAGTGAGATGGTTAATCCCGTGGAAACTATGGCGGAGCTGTGTTTGAATGTCGCTGAGTTCGTGAATCTTCGAAAACGATGGAAAACCAAAGACTGGTCGAACGACCCCGACTGGGGCATTGCACCTGCTTAGCTTGGTCGAATTTTTCTCCAGTTAAACGCCCCTGAAACAAGTCTCTTCAGGGGACTTGCGCGACTATCATTGACTTCATAGACAAGGTCAAGGGATTTCAGGAAAAACTCCGTCTGTGGGAAGACGAAATGTCGAAGCGGGAGTGGTGGTCATGTTTTCTTGCACGCTGAATTCTTCAGGAAGCGTGAAAAGAATCCCCCAAGGGAGTTCATAACAACTGGTAAAAGATCACCTCGCTTATTTGGATCCCGAGCAATTAAATTGCCTATTTTCCGGATCTCAAGGGAACTGGATTTGAAAATGATTCGCAACCCATTTTGCATATGCATTGGAATTGCCACCTTGGAACAGGGACTGCAGGAAAGCTTGATTGATCTCCAGAACGACTCCACAGTCCCAGATCAGTTTGACGAGATGAATCTTGCGGACTTCTTGGCGTGGAATTGTTGGGGTCTTACCCTAAGCTAAGCTGCCCTTGGCTGTTCATTCGTCATAGTATTCCCATCTACATGGCTAGTGCCAAGCTGGGTTCTCGTCAGTCATTATTCTAAAAACAAACAAAGATCCCTACTGGCATGTTGAAAACATGATGTTCGGTGCGCTTTATCCCAAACAAAGCCTGAATCGACCTGCTTGTGAGCAAGAAGCAGGCTCAACCAATCCCATTTGATTGGACATTTTACACAACAAATAGGTACTTACTGATATCATTTCTTTTGTTCAGATCAGATTGCTCAATGTCATAGTTGTGAATTGTTAGTATTGTTTAACTCCCCATTGTCGTATCTGGTATCGCAAATAAACACTATTTTTAGGTGAATTTTGGATTACAGTGGTACTCGGTGGGAACCACGAACATGTGAACATGTACCCAAGTAAAAAAAAGGTGGGAACCCCTGCTCTAGAGTTTCGAGCATTCCTGTACTAAATGCGTTTGCAATCCACACAGAGTATTCATAATTGTCGGACCCTGCTACGTGTGGGGATACGTTCCTCGAAAATGCTGCGAATTCCGGAATCGCAAAATTGCTGGACATGTTTCAATGGAAAAAGGAGGGTAGGATCCCGGCAGTTCGGTTCATCGAGAGGAAAAAAAAATCCATGAAAAAACGCAACATTTGCCCGCAAATAACAGCGAAAAACAAGAAGAAACCACAAAAGAAAAACCAGAAAAAAAAAACAATGAATATGTGAAGCACATGGCCCGAATGTCAAAGAAGATCGCATTTTATAAACCGCGCAATACAAGCAGCCCATAATATTGAATCCGCGAATAGCGGGGTCCGACAATACTGCCATTGCATAATGTCTCCTGTTAAATCGACCATGCCTCACTGCAAGCCCTCTTTCATAACAAACTCCCAGAGGTTCAATGAATGACAAGTGAGAATCCAGGGCAAAACAAGCAAGCTCAAAAGGTACGTGGTCGGGATGCGTGGGAAGTTCATCCGACTTATCAGCTTTTCCTTTGCAGGACACAGCAAAATGAGATTGCTGTGTTCTTTCTGTTCCTGGCGAATCCCCCTCGTCTGACATGATGCAAAGACATCTTTCACCTGGATCCATTCCGACTCTCTAATCCCAGCCTTGGTTTAAAATTGAAAATACCAGAGTCGTTTTAAAACTTCAAGTGGACTAACAAACGAAGGCAACTTGCGCGTTCTGAATGATTTCGTTTTGGCGATTAATCAGTTGAAATAGCTTTACTTTGATAAGCCATCCAAAACAATCAAATAAACTACACCAATGTTCACCTGGTAGGCGTGACCGTATCTTGCCAAAAGGTGACACGTGTGACTTCTTTAAGTCACACTGAGGTGAACAGAGCTGCTATCCCACCAGGAGCACTCCTTGAAGGATATCTGGCCTATGAGAGATTTCGATGAGGAATGTTTTACAGAGTAACCATGAAAAATATGCGTTTGCCTCATAACGTCACCAAATTGACGTATAATGGTCTCAAGCTTGACATATCTAGAAAGCCACTCATCGAGGTGTTCAATTTGAGGTACTACACGATGATGGGTTCCTAAACTTGAAAATTTGACCTTGGGGTCAAATCATGTTTGACCTTTACGCCTAACCATGAAGGTCAAGGCCAATCGCACCAAAAATTAACCAGTGAATGCCAGACCATGAACTATAATTCCCATGAAAGTTTGAGACGATCCGATTCAAATTACTCAAAAAAATAAGGGTTTCGTCGAACTCCCCTGATTGCGACAAATGACCTTGACCTTTGACCTTGACCCTTTCAAAATTTTATGCCGCTGAAAGGGACCTTATAGGCCTTCTGATATGCGAAGTTACCAAAAATTTCCAATGAAAACTGTGCTCTGGCCAGAGTTGATTTATACGGTGATTACAGAAAAAAAAAAAAAAAACAACAACAAAAAAACATGGAAGGTCAAGGCCAATCGCCACCAAAAAATTTAATCAGCTGAGCGCCACAGACCATGAATATATTCCCATGAAGTTTGAGACGATCGATCAAATTACTCAAAAAAATAAGGGTTTTGTCGATTACCCTGATTGCGAAAAAAGTACCTTGACCTTTGACCTTGACCTTCAAAATTTTATGGCCTGAAGGGACCTCCATAGGCCTCTGATATGTGACAGTTTACAAAAATTCCAATGAAAACTGTTGGTCTGCAGAATTTTTGTTCGTGGATACAGAAAAACAAACAAACAAAACAAACAAAAAAATAAAAAAAAAAAAAAATAAAATAAAACATAACAGACTGGACTAACATATCTTGCAAAAACTTCGTTTTGGCAAGATATAAGTCTTGTCGCTTGTTACAAACATCACATCGAGTTAAAAACTGGGGAAGGAGGGAGGGGCAGGGTGAAAGGCGTTTTTTTTTTTTTTAAACTTTTATTTATTTATTTTTTTCCAATTTCAAGGTTTGGGGTTTTACAATTTTCATGCGTCCAAGTTTCCAGCTTCATCGGCATTCGCTCATTGTTTTTTTAATTTTTTTTTCCAGTTAGGTTTAGAGTTTTCATGACCTTGTGTATTTGAATGTATCACTTGGTCTATTATTCATCTTTGAAAAAAATCCGGAATATTTAAAAGATACCAAAGGCCTTTGTACATATTTCGATTGATTATTGCTATGCCTTTCAGGCTTGGTGACCCACCATCCATCTCTCTTGGAATCTGTGGAATCTAGCACTGAAAAACAATTAACAGCAATCTCCCACGACGAGCCGAAACCACAAGCCACATCACACAAACTCACTTTCGCAGGACAGATTGTTTGGTCGGTGTTTTTTTTTTTTGTTTAACTGATTCTCCTCTGGTTTAGCCATCTGATCCTGTCCAGCCCTAGCAGGCACGTCCATTTCTCCCGTTTATACTTTGAAGATTGGTGGTTAAATTCCAAAAAATCCAGACTCACTGGCAACCTGTACTCCTTTCGTCCTGTTGTGCAAAATGCTCACCAGAAATGGTTCAATCCCATTCCACCGTCAGCAACAAAAAGCAGTGGTGCACCACCATCTGATCTCATGTCTTCCCTCATCCCCACCAGTTACCTGACAATATTTTCCATCCTTATTAACCCCACCATTAACTCAAACCCCTTACTTGCACGTACTTTCCTCCCCCAACACCCCACCTTTGTCCGTTTACTTGTCATCATCTTCCTAAACCTGTCTGATTAAACATTTACCCCTGATACTTGGTCAGGGGTCACCAGATGTCAAACAAGCTTTCTATGGTATGGGATGATCCAGAATAATCCAGACTACGATTCCTCGTCACGCAGTTGTCGGTCTTTAGCTGCAATACTTCATCACCAACAACCGAAGACTTTGAAATAAATCGCGGATTATCAAAATGACTCGTTGACAGTTGGTTGTTTTTCACGTCTGAGTGTGGTGTCACTTGGTCGCGGTCATCTTCCGTTGTATCTGCACAAAAGCCAACAAGCCGAGCAAGTCTCCAAACACTCCCGACATTCTGAAGGGACCGGTTCCTCTTCGGTCTACCACGACACGTGTTTCAGTTTTTTTTGGAAGGATAATTTTCCAGTGGCTTTGCTCTTGGACTTCGTTTTCACAAATGCAATGGGTCGTACACTATCGGAAGCCTCCCATGATTGCAGCCGGTAGTTTATGATCAATATACTTGAACATCCTTCAGATGAAACACGAGTCACGAAACTGTTGCACGTCCAACACTGATACTTGCATATATCATATTCTCCTACGACATGTCGTCTTGCGTCACGCGACTAAAGCTATTCCAGAAACCACCTTGCTCCTCTCCACTACCAAGTTAAAACATCTTCGTACTCCATGTCTTTACATCTAATTTGTCAGGAGGCATAAACGGTTTCAGTTGATATGTGCTCATATTAAGCGGCTAGGCCTGGGTTTGCGTCCAAAATAGTGTTTTACTTTCGGAAAACCTAAAAACGAATAGTCTTCCGTGCGATGCCGCAAGAACGCTGCCTCTCGAAACAAGCTGCCCTTCAGACAGCGAGAGGGGTCCAGGTCGTGTTTCGTTAGCAAGCAGCTTACTATAGCTTTCCAAGCCAGTCGTTCCATATCACGCTCTTTGCAAGAAGTCGCCCTAGCACTTGGCAAATGGATCAAGCATTAAGGAGAGGTTCTTCGTAATGTTAGCAAAAATGGCCGCAGAGTCGGATTCAAAACGACACTACAACAATGAAATGTCAGAGGTATTACCCCTGTTATGTATAATCAAAATCTTATACTGTACAAGGAGCCGTGTGGTCTGTTGCTGGCATAAACTTTAGAACGGGATTAACGGATTGCGATGAACAATGACGGCGATTGAGGGAACTCCAGGAAGGTTTGACACAAGGCAAGAAAAAAAAAGACATGGGTAAGGAAGGTTTTGTGGCTGGGCACACCTGGGGACTGCCAAACGCCATCTTGCGATGCTGGTTATCCCCACACAGGGCAGGAACTCCCAGGAATCCTTTTTTTGTTCTCACCAATAGGATTAAGGCCATCACAGCTACGCCAAGGAAATGGAACGCCCAAATTTGGAAGGGGTGCTCGAGATGTGAGGAATTGGAGGCACGCAGAGAGACGAGGAGACCGCCGAGCAACCGCTCTCAACGAGTTGGGTATCAAGACCAGGCAGCGTCAGGCATCTAAAAAAGCCGTTTTGAATTACAAAACTCTCCCCCATCCTCGCCATCTCGTACACCCTTAATTTTATTTTTTTTTTCCCCATTAACAAGAACCTTTTTTTTTTTAATCCTCGTGAGAGGATCTTCTAAGTCTTACTCATGTTGGTTGTTCTTCATCCTCTTCTTGTGGGACTTTTTTGTTTCACAGCCGTACAGTTTTCATCGAACTTCCTGAAAACTTGGCATATACTGAAAAATATCCTGCGCAGACAGTACGATTCTCAGATTTTGAAAATTCCTCAAGAAAAAGTTTGATTGTCAAATATCTCCGCTAATGGAAATCGCCAAAAAATTATCTCCAAAACTTAGGCAAGCTTTTTGAATTCTGTTTGCGGGAATTCGAACAGGCATTAGCAGAGATGAATTACCGCACCAAATATGATACACACCTATGACGTCATATCAATTTTATACGCATGTCCTATTTTATTGACATTTTTTGTTTCCACAACGCAGAGTTTTCTCGGATCTTCGTTGAAACTTGCCATGTATATGCAGAAAAAGCCCACGCGCAGGCAGTAACCATTCTCCGAATTTTGGAATTCTTCCTAGAAAAAAAATTTGACATCATGAATATCGCCGCTAATGGAAAGTCGCCTGTACCATATTCCCGAAACTAGGCAAGCTGTTTTGAATTTTGTTTGCGGGGAATCAAAGCGGGCATTAGCACAGATAATTTATCCAACCTGATACATCTCAATGACGTCATATTCGCTTTTATGACGTCATTGTTAAGAGGACGAGTATCTTGGCTCATTTGAGCTGTTTTTTGAGCAATTACGCAAAAGATTGCATTCCAATAAAGCCAAGTTGATGGATCTATTATTGCTTAATATTATTGAAACGTGGCCATTTTATACTTGCTTACTGTCTACTTTTTCATCCAAATTCTTCAACATCTACGAACATTACAAATGCAACCCCCCCCCAAACTGCCACAATGGTAGTCCTAGAGTAAGCTGGCAGGGGCTCCTCCTTCAGACTCCCCATTTATTCATTTCTTTCCCCTCTCGTCTCTGGAGCAGCTGCGAACACGAGTAAAACTGAAAACGACAGCCTCTGTTCGAGTACCACGAACATCATGCGTTTCCATGGAGACTGCCGTGTTCTTAAGCGGCGCCGAGACTCCGTTCCCTCGGATGCTGTTTGAGCGTTCATATCAAGCAAGCCGCTTGGCAGCCCGTTGCTAAAGGAACACGGGCTGGCCTGTGTGTGCATTTAAGGGATTTGCACCATAGAAAGTACGCCGTTGCGTGCCTGGTATCCGATACTTTGCGATTTCTGTTGAGTCGTAGGGTTCGTTTACCATATTACTAGAGTCGTTGTCACGGAACTGGGATACGCCACCAAGCCGATGGTTCCAAAAAGGCCTTCACACCAACTTAATATAACGCCGTTAAAAGGACTTCGTCACTTATCCATCATTGACTATCGCCTTCGGTGTACCATCGCCATCCCGGTTACCATGGCTCCGCATCGCCAGACGAGATGTGGAGGAACAAAAACGAATATCTTCCCTCTCATGGCGAGGACCTGTCCACGACCCCCACGGAACCCGCCCACAACGGAACACCCCGCCCATTTCTTCAAGGCTTCGCTTTCTCGCATGATGATGCGCGAGAGCCACACGCACCAACAAGCAGCAATGATCTCTTAGGGTGTAACTAAAGGCCCGTTTTAAAATGAATTGGCAGTATACATATAATTGTAATTACACTCACTTACGCCAACATACAAAGGACATGGAGTACATGCAGTGGTACAATTTAGAAGAGGACCACGCTCTGTTAATTCTTCGCCCGTCCTCGGGGAACTGCTGCACCGTATCGTGACCTGCGAACCTCCGATGTACCTTGAGATACGAACTATTGAGACGGGGAGAGAGAGAGGGTGATACTGAGAACCAGTCAAACAAATTGACTTACAAAATAGAGACTCGGTCGTGTGGTTTTACCGGAGAAGGTCGTTTATAATTTTAAAGAAAGAACGTTTCATTATCGGTAGTATGCATGAAGATGTACAATACACATAATGCTTCAATAGCATGTAAAAATTTTTAAAATCAATGCGAAATTATAATAAGTTAATTATATGTTGGTGGACGTCCGGTTTTTCCGTTACAGGTACAGTGTACGTTAGTGGGAGCAACTTAGCATAACAATTGTTGCTTTTGTAGGAAAGCACCAAATTTGCACACTAGTACTAACATATGGAACAGATTGTGGATATTTGGCCAATCAGTCAGCTGCTTGATGGCTGTTGGCACATTTTCCACTGCATTCAAAAATTTTTGAGATGGCCCAATATCAAACTGTTCATAATATTGTTAGGTCTAGTGTGGTCCAATTTGGTGCTTCCTACAAATAGACCAATGTTATGTATATTTAGCTAAGTTTCCCACTACAGGTATTATATATTAATATATATATAT
>CM068959.1:20936561-20965806 GCA_035128595.1 Eptatretus atami | reverse complement strand
TTTAAAGAAAGACGTTTCATTATCAGGTAGTACATGAAGATGTTACATACAACATAATGCTTTATAGATGTAAAAATTTTTAAATCAATGCGAATATTATAATAAGTATTATATGTGGTGGACCGTCGGTTTTTCCGTTACAGGCTACAGGTGTACGTAGTGGGAGCAACTTAGCATAACAATTGTGCATTTTGTAGGAAAGCACCAATTTGCACACTGTAGACTAACCAATAATGGAACGATTGGGATATTGGGCAATCAGTCAGCTGCTTGATGGCGTGGCACATTTTCCACTAGCCATCAAAAATTTTTTGAGATGCCCATCAAAGCTGTTCATAATATTTGTTAGTCTAGTGTTGCCAATTGGTGCTTTCCTAGCAAATAGACAATGTTATGTTATTTAGCTAAGTTTCCACTAAGTAAATACTATATAGACATATATACTACACTATATACAATATAACTATCGATATAGTATATATAAGTACATAGTATATACCTAGCCTATATATAAAACATGTTTGATAAAAGCGGATTGTCCCTATAGACGGTAACAAAATTTGCAACGCTAGTGACTCACTCATTGGAAATGCACAAGACGTGCATATGAGTAACATTATCATATTTCCAAAAGCTAAAAGTGTGACACAAGTGAATGTTGAAGAAAATGATTATAAAACGTAATTATGGACATTTCCCTGCAAGGACATGATCTCGACTACTCTCACTCATTCGCCCAGACGAAACTACTCAACCTTCACTGCATGTTCATCCTATCCAATCGGTATCGTATCACTCCCTCTCGCCACTCCATCATTTCACTCACTGACTTCTTCCTATCCAATATGATCGTATCCACTCCCTCTCATCCAAACATCTCACTTCACCGCTTGTTCATCCTATCCAAGATCGTATCCACTCCCTCCCACCCGAAAACATCTCACTCTACCTTGGCTTTTCTTCCTATCCATATCGATCGCACTCCCTCTCCCACCCAACAATCTCACTTACCTTGGCTTGTTCATCTATCAATGATCTGTAATCCACTCCTCCCATCGAACATCTCACTTACCTGGTTGTTCACCTATCCATGATCGTATCATCTCCTCTCCCACCCGAACACATCTTCACTTCACCTGGCTTGTTCTTCCTATCCAATGGAGTATCACCCATCCCTCTTCCGCCCGAAACATTCAACCTTCACCTGGCTTGTTCATCCTATCTCAATGGATCGATCTCACTTCCCTCTCCCACCCGAAACATACTGCATCTTCACTGGCTGTTCTCATCCAATGATCGTATCACTCCTCTCCATCCGAAACATCTCACTTCACCTGGTTGTTCATGCCTAATTTCCACACTGATACGTTCCCTCCTCTCCCACCGAACATCTCACACTTCACTGGCATTGTTCTTCCCTATCCAATCGATTTCTATCACCCCTCTCTGCTCCCGACGCGGAACATCTCAACCCGTCACCTGGCTGTTCATCCTATCCAATGATCGGTATCACTACTCTCACACACAGACACACCCCCCACCGAAACATCTCATTACCTGGCTTGTGTCTCTCCATCCAAGGATCGTATCCACTCCCTCTCCCATCCGAAACATCTCACTTCACTGCTTGTTCATCATCAATGGATCGTATCCATCCCTCTCCCACCCGACAAAATCTCACTTCACCTTGGCTTGTCTTCCTATCCAATGGATCGTATCCACCCCTCCCTTCCCGCCAGAAACATCTCAACTTCACCTGGCTTGTTCATTCCTATCCAATGGATCGTTCCACTCCCTCTCATCCGAAACTATCTCCATTCACCTGGTTGTATCTCCTATCAATGGATCGTACACTCCCTCTCCACCCGAACATCTCACTTCACCTGGTTCGTTCCTATCAATGGATCGTATCCACCCATTCCTCTCTCCGCCCGAAACATCTCAACCTTCACCTGCTTGTTCTTCTATCCAATGGATCGTATCCACTCCCTCCCCACCGAAACATCTCACTTCACCGTGGCTTGTTACCTATCAATGGATGTATCAATCCCCTCTCCACCCGAAACATCCTCACTTCACTGCTTGTTCATCCTATCCAATGGATCGTATCACCACTCCCTCTCCCGCCGAAAATCTCACTTCACCTGCTTGTTCTTCCTATCCAAGTCATATCCACTTCCTCTTCCCACCTAAAACATCTCACTTCACCTGCTTGTTCATCCATCAATGGATGTACCACCCACCCTCTCCCACCCGAAGCATCTCACTTCACCTGGCTTGTTCTTCCTATCCAATGGATCGTATCCACTCCCTCTCCCATCCGAAACATCTCACTTCACCTGCTTGTTCTTCCTATCCAATGGATCGTATCCACTCCCTTCCCACCCGAAACATCTCATCTCACCTCGGTTGTTCATCCTACCAATGGATCGTATCACCACTCCCTCTCCACCCGAAACATCTCACTTCACCTGCTTGTCTTCACTATCTAATTTGTTCCCAACCCCTCCTCCCACTCCCTTTTTCCTCCTCCTCTGTTTCAAGAGCAGCGTAGCTTTACCCAATGAATTGCTCACTCTTAAACCAGTTATTATTAAGATGTTCAAAGTGCTGTTCATCCATAGTCCTGGTCACGCAATCTTGCTTTCCTCCTTCTACAGCATCCAGATCTCTCTGCACGCATGGAAGTCTTAACTCTTCAATCATCATTCAGTCAAAAGAGCCAAGAGCCCAGCTTCCATTGCTCACGACAAATCCTAGGGCGAACACTTCCAGGATTGCAAAGGAAGCTAGAAGCTTCACGATGATGTGCTGTACCATTGTGCTCTAGATAACTTCTGTCAGTTGTCCCAATCATCATGTCCAAGCGTTCCACGACCCGCTACTATGAAGTGCTGCCATCTGCCAGAGCTATCAGACACCTGTCTGGAGAAATGTTTCTCTGCAAACACCTGCTTTATGAACCTGACCTCTGTGGACAAATGACCACCAGCGAATACTCCGGCAAAACCATCTGTAACCAACAGGACGATTAAACATTGTGAGTCATGCTCGTCATGACTAGCTGCAGAGCTGGCCTGATGCCACACCTGACTCAGTTGCGACAGTCGATCCACCTCATCTCCAAACAATGTCACGTAATGTCTGGCTCCCCAAATCTTTGGGCCATCGGTGCCGCCCCCACCTAGGTCAGGCAAGATGAACATCACTCATCTAACCGGACCGGACGAAGTGAGGGACGCTCTGCTCCATCCTCACTAGATTGACACTTTCATCCAGCCGTTTTTCATACAGCACGCCGTTGCTGATCTTAGCTTTATCCCCCTATAATTAGGCGCTCCCGTGAACTCACTAGGAGACGCGCGTGATATAATAGGCCACACAAACCTGCCGATGAGATGTCTACGAAAGAAACTTCGAAGCTGAGCGTGTTGTCGAGAGCAAGGCAGCCCGGCGGTGTCTCCGCTCCATTTTTTCCGATGCTTCCTTTTAATTTGTGCGCATGCTTTGATCCCGATTTTCAGCTTCACGAGCAGCGACCTTCAGTTTGCGACTAGTTTAGGATTGAACAGGCTCGTTGCTACCATGGCCGCATGGAATCAAGTATCCACCACCACCCCACCCGTCCACACCGTCCCATGTGGCTCTTTCACACGCGGCCATGGTTCGCAGCACGTGTGTGTCGTCATATCATCCAAATCACAGGCTTTGCTCCAAAAGGATCATCAAGAAAGTGTTGAATGGCGTGCATCATGGCAGTTCGCTTGGCAATACTGACCAGATGACGGTGGATCTGTGTTTCCAGTATCCACACTTGTCTGGGTCACCTGATCTACAACTACAAACACACACACATTCAATATTTGCTGTTTTAATTGAAGTAAAATGCATTCTGTCAGTGGTGTACTCATTCACATCCTTGGGTTGATTTCGTTTATTCACATGAGATTTTGTGGCACCAACAACGGAAGCGCATGATGGAGAAATCGTAACGGTTTACGGATTTACTTTTTTTCCCCAATTTTTTCTAAGGGGGAAACCCTTTTTTTGGGGTTGTAGGGAAACAACTAAGAGTCTACAAAGTAGTATCCTTACTGCAAATTGACGCTACTGTGACATTTTCAAAAACACATATAGTAAAATCGCCACAATAATGCTTGTGGACAAACAGGATTGAACATTGCGTCTGTTCAATCCGAAGTGGCGAGCTACAGGGAGATACCAGAGATCCAATCACTTGTGAGCTGTGATAAGTTCATGTGAGAGAAGTTAGCTACAATTTATCTGCGCTAGAGTATCATATTGTGACAGAGTTCTGAGAATCCATGACCATCGGCATGACTTCTAAGCAAACCCCACACAAAATATTACCGGTTCCGGAACTTAGTTATCTTTTTATATATCTTGGTTCAGAAGGCCATTCCTTAGTCTAATGGCGGTTTATGGCCGTGAAAACATTCGTGTGGTATAAAGTGAGTTTTCCTTCTTCCTAGTTATTTCCTTGCACTCTCGCCAAGTTCTCCCACATACAAAGTGCGGCACTGACACGCTACATTTGCTCTTCACGGACCAAACCCCGTCTTTGATTGCGCACCGATACTAACTCAAGCAAGTACTTTACTCACCTCACTTCTCCTACTAACAATGCAAAGCAGCTTTAGGCCCACCAGACCCCATCCATGCAAGACTCCACCGTACCATGCAACAATGTTTACTCCTTTGGGACTCTCATAGTATGGACACCATTCCCGTACAACTCACGAATACACATACCTCAATTTCTCTTCCGTGCAACCACTAATCTTTCTCTTGTATATATATATATATATATAAAACACTGTTTTTGTAAAAAGCGATTTAATATAGAAGTGTAACAAAAATTTGGCAAGCAGTAATCACCATGGAATGCACATACGTCATAGAGTACATTTCATATCAAGATAAAGTGTGAACAAGTGATTGAGAAATAATTATAAAACGTAATTATCATTTTCCCTGCAGGATGATCGACTCTTTCCTCATCCCCCCCAAAAAAAAAAAAAAAAAAAAAAAAAAAATGCCAGAAACATCTCAACCCTTCACCTGCTTGTTCATCCTATCCAATGGATCGTATCACTCCCTCTCCCACCCGAGTCATCTCACTCACCTGGCTGTTCTTCCTATCCAATGGATCGTATCCACTCCCTCTCCCACCAAACATCTCACTTTCACCTGGCTTGTTCATCCTATCCAATGGATCGTATCCACTCCTCTCCCACCCGAAACATCTCACTTCACCTGGCTGTTCTTCCTATCCATATCGTATCCACTCCCTCTCCCACCCAAACATCTCACTTCACCTGGCTTGTTCATCCTATCCAATGGATCGTATCCACTCCCTCTCCACGAAACATCTCACTTCACCTGGCTTGTTCATCCTATCCAATGGATCGTATCCACTCCCTCTCCCACCCGAAACATCTCACTTCACCTGGCTTGTTCTTCCTATCCAATGATCGTATCCACCCACTCCTCTCCGCCCGAAACATCTCAACCTTCACCTGGCTTGTTCTCCTATCCAATGGATCGTATCCACTTCCCTCTCCCACCCGAAAAACATCTCACTTCACCTGGCTGTTCTCATCCAATGATCGTATCCACTCCCTCTCCCATCCGAAACATCTCACTTCACCTGGCTTGTTCATCCTATCCAATGGTCGTATCCACTCCCTCTCCCACCCGAACATCTCACTTCACTGGCTTGTTCTATCCTATCCAATGGATCTATCCACCCACTCTCTCTCCCGCCGAAATCAACTCCTTCACCTGGCTGTTCATCCTATCCAAGATCGTATCCACTCCTCTCCCACCCGAAACATCTCACTTCACCTCCCATGCTGTTCTCCTATCCAATATCGTATCCACTCCCTCTCCCATCCGAAACATCTCACTTCACTGGCTTGTTCATCCTATCCAATGGATCATCCACTCCTCTCCACCCGAACATCTCACTTCACCTGCTTGTTCTCCATCCAAGGATCGTATCCACCACTCCTCTCCCCCCGAAACATCTCATCACCTGGCTTGTTCTTCCTATCCAATGGATCGTATCCACTCCCTCTCCCATCCAAACATCTCACTTCATACCGGCTGTTCATCCTATCCAATGAGATCTATCCACTCCCTCTCCACCCGAAAACATCTCACTTCACCTGGTTTCATCCTATCCAATGTATCGATCCACCCACTCCCTCTCCCGCCCGAAACATCTCAACCTTCACCTGGCTTGTTCTATCTATCCAATGGATCGTATCCACTCCCTCTCCCACCAAACATCTCACTTCACCTGGCTTGTCTTCCTATCCAATGGATCGTATCCCACTCCCTCTCCACCCGAACATCTCACTTCACCTGGCTTGTTCATCCTATCCAATGGATCGTATCCACCACTCCCTCTCCCGCCCGAAACATCTCACTTCACCTGCTTTTCTTCCTATCAATGATCATATCCACTCCCTCTTCCACCCTAAACATCTCACTTCACCTGGCTTGTTCATCCATCCAATGGATCGTATCCACCCACTCCCTCTCCCACCCGAAACATCTCACTTCACCTGGCTTTTCTTCCTATCAATGGATCGTATCCACTCCCTCTCCCATCCGAAACATCTCACTTCACTTGCTTGTTCTTCCTATCCAATGATCGTATCACTCCCTCTCCACCCGAAACATCTCACTCACCTGCTTTCATCCTATCCAATGGATCGTATCCACCCACTCCCTCTCCCACCCGAAACATCTCACTTCACCTGGCTTGTTCTTCATATCTAATTTGTTCCCAGCCCCTCTCCCACTCCTTTTCCTCCTCCTCTGTTTCCAAGAAGCATATTTTCCCAATGAATTCTCCACTCTTAAACCAGTTTATATTAGAGATGTTCAAAGTGCTGTTTCATCCATAGTTCCTGGGTCAGCCAATATTGCTTTCCTCCTCTCTACAGCATCCAGGATCTTCCTGCGAGGCCCAAGTGGAAGTCTGATACTCTTCAAGTCATCATCAGTGCAAAGGAGCAAAGAGCCCAGGTCCATGTGCTCACGCCGAAATGCCGTGGCAAACTCCGAGAGTTGCAAAGAAGCTAAGAAGCTTTCGAGTGGACTGGTGTCTGAATAATTGTCATCTAAAGTCAATTCTTCCTCTTCATTGTCCCAAGTGGCAGCTTCCACGACCCGCTCTTGAAGACTGCCTGCACTGCCGAGGCTATCAGCACTTCTGGGAAATGGTTTCTCTGCAACACCTGCCTTTATGGGAACCTCACCTGCTGGTGGGACAAATGGACCACCAGGGGAATAGCTCCGGCGAAAGACCATCGTACCAAGACCAGGACGATTAAACAGTGAGTCATGGCTCGAGTCATGACTAGCTTCAGAGCTGGCCGATGCCACACCTGACTCAGTTGCGACGTCTGATCCACCTCCATCTCCAAACATGTCACGTACATGTCTGCGTCCCAAATCTTTGGGCATCGGTGCCGTCCCCCCACCTGGTCGCATGAACATCACCTCACTGCTCAACCGGAGACCCGAGAGTGAGCGGACGCTCTTGCGTCCATCCTCATAGATCTTGAACTGTTCATCCAGCTCGTGTTTCTTGCGATCAGCACGCCGTTGGATCTTAGCTTTTCCCCTAGTAAGTGCGATTCCTCGTGAAATCACTGGAGATGGTGTGATATAAGTAGGACCAGCACAACTACCTGCTCGACTGAATGTGCTACAAGAAAAACTCGAAAGGCTGAGCGTGTCTGTCGAGACAGAAGCAGCCCCGTGGCGGTGTCTCCGCTCCATTTTTTCCCGATGCTTCCTTTGTAATTTGGCGCATGCTTTGATCCGTTTCTCAGCTTCACGGATGGCGCGACCTTTCAGTTTGGCCACTAGTTTGGGATTGAGGCTCGTTTGCTTGGCCGCAATGGAATCAAGGTATCGAACACAGTCCATGTGGCTTTTCACAGCGGCCATGTCGAGCGGTGTGTGGTAGTCATTATCCAAGCACCAGGTGTTTGCTCCAAAAGATACCAAGAATGTGAGGCAGTGCATATGGCCATTCGCTGCTGCCAGATGAAGTGGTGTGTTTCCCCAGATATCACACTTGTCTGGGTCACCCCTGCATACAATACACACACACACACACACACACACACACTTCAATATTGCTGTTCTACATTGAAAGTAGAAATGCATTCTGTCACGTGGTGATACTCATTCACATCCATTGGGTTGATTTGGGTTTGATTTCAACCAATAGGATTTTGTTGGCCCAACAAGGAAAGATGATGGAGAAATCCTAACGGTTTGCGGATTTATTTTCCATCATAAAGACCTTTGGTTGTAGTGAAACAACATAAGAGTAAGTAGTATCATTCTGACAAATTTGCCTACTGTGACATTTTGCGGTGCCACGTAATAATTGCTTTGAGGACAACAGGATTGAAAATCTGCGCTGTTCAATCCGGAACGTGGGGGCTGACGGGAACGGAACACCAGGATCACAATCCACCTGTGAAGTTGTAGTTTCTGTGAAGGAGTGCGATTACAATATTTCTCCTGATATCATATTGTGACGGTTCTGAGAACCAAGACCCCAAGGCAATGGCTCAAAAAAATATAACGGTTCCCGAGTTAGTTATTTTGTTATTACTTGTGTCAGAAAGGGCCCTTCCCTTATGTCTAATGGGTTTTATGGGTGAACATGCATTGTGAGGGATTAAGTGGGGTTTTTCCCATTCTTCCTCATTTTCTTCCCTGCACTCGAAACAATCTCACACAATCAAGTGCACACTGCACACAGCTAATTTGCATTCACGCGCCAAACCCCGGTTTGAATTGCGCACCAGAATCAAACTACCGCGGTACTTTAACCTCCACTACACTCTTCCTACAAACGCTGCAACGATCACATGAGATGAAGATGTTTACTTTTCACTCCATATCATGAGAACATTATACAAGCTCGCGATACACATCCTCCATTGCTCTGCAACCACAACACCTCAAACACAATACGAACCACCATGCCACCTCAACCACAGCTCACCCTCCATGTCTCCTCTACCGCCTCGACTACAATCACCACAAAATCATAGCAGACACCTGCCACCACCTTCAGAGCAGCGGAAGCAATGCGCCGGTGGCAGGCACTTCAGACCTGGACATTCAGATGTCGACAGCACGCAGTGTAAACATGTGCTAGTCACCCATTAACACCCTGTGGAAAGCCCTGACGCTCCACTTGCTTGTAATGCCAATTAAGTTTCCAACACATGTTTGTGCTCGGAAAGCACAGCCAAAAACACCAGCTCCATGTTGATTGCAGTGTTCCGCTGCATGGGTCATCTGGAAGGTAATGCCTGCAGTCTCGTGACTGTGAATTCGCTTGGGTATGCCGAAACTGGAGGAATCGGATGTGCACCAAATCGGCACGCCACAAATCCAGGTCACCATGTTCAGTGACTCTCCTGATGTGCACCAAAGCCCCGCCCCTGTTAAGCAGCTATTTAAGCAATGCATTCCAGATGTGCAAGAGAATTTTTGGTTTTGTGAGCGGTACACAGCAAAAGGTGGGTCAGACCTGGTAGCATGGGGCTGGAGTGGTCGAACGGAGCTTGCAGGATGGAGCGCTGGGCAAGCGAGCGATTCAAGAGCCATGCAGGGTGCATTCATTAAGGCCAGGCCAATTAATATCTTACACATTATGTTAAGCTGACCCTTCACACGTTCTGTCTCTCTTCTAATCAAATGCTTTGGATGTGAAATGAGTTCAGCGAGGGCAAGTCCCAACGAACTGTTCTTTTCAGAGAAACCTCACTGACACACACCTCTTTCCAGTTTCCTCCTTGCACCTCACCCACACCTCACCTACACCCCCACTCACACCTCTTCAATACACACCTTGGACACCAACCAGTATTCCTCCTCTTTACCCCTCCGTCACTGAATGGGCAGCATGGGCTCATCAGCCCCGCTCGGTGAGTCGTGGAGGTCGCAGTCATCTCGCACTGCTAGTATTTTTTTGCTTGATCTACCCTTCCATGAAACTACCCTGATGGCACTTGCATTGTTCCTGTAAGTAACAGTGTCTAAGGTAGTTAATGTCAGTGTTGTTCTGACCAGTGTTTCTTTGCTTGTATAAATCCATCCATCCATCCATCCATCCATCCATCCATCCATCGGGACCATAATCTGTGCAGAGCGTTGATGCTGCCGAAGCAGTCTCCTTTGCTATTGGGCACAATCTTGGACGGGTCACCACTCCGACACAGGATACCAGTAAGCTGGCACTCATTTTGCCAACCTTAGAAGGATGACAGGCAGAGTCAACCCCACCTGGTATTAATTCAATAGCCAAGTGGGATTTGAACTCAGGATCCTCAGATCCCAAGCCACCCACCCTAACCAATAAGCCAACACCATGCATGCTCGTATAAATGTGTTACCGTATGTCTTTTGCCGCACCGCACAAATAGTTTATGTCCATGCTATACGTATATTATTTGTAAATAAACCCCTTGGCTTCACTGTACCACATACTTTCCCTCATGCTTTTTTTTCTCAATAAACTCTTTGTCAATGCAATTCAACTAGCTTGTAACGTCCTTTCCTTCATTTGTCCAGCATAGTCCACACGTTTGTTATCTGGGAAGTTTTACCCCACCGATGGGTTCTACAAGGTAGCCGCTACATACTTGGCAGCTCCGCTCAGCTACACTTGATTAAATAAGATAAGGCAAGTGCCTATCGAGGGTACGAACCCTCCTTGATACTGTCAATCTGCAGGAAAGGTAACGTCGAGTAGCGATAACACTGCCAGGATTGGTGGTACCAATCGGCGTTCATGGTTAACTAGCAACCAGCCAGACCGCAGAGTTATCTGCGGCTGGTGGCCTCAGGACCGGGTGTTCGAGAGGAACTCGAGTGCTTCCCCTCGTGGTGAACCTCAAACCCAGGCCCAAAACAATATCTACTAACATTTGTTAAATGTTCATGCACGGTCTGAGCTTTGTTGACCAAAACTTCCTATAGAAATTTAACGAGAGAGTTCAGAGAACACCTTACTCTGCACAGTCTTGAGAAACAAGGACATGGGTGAAGTCTGTGAGCAGCTCCTCGGGTTAACCTGAAGTGGACCTTCGGGTGGGCGCCTGAAATGTCTTCACTCTAATAGAGGATGATCACCTGTCCATGCTCTCATCTGAGTTTCAGCGTTTGAACATCAATATTGTGGCACTTTCTGAGGCTCGGAGACCAAATAGTGAGGAGATCATGGCAGGTGGTTACACCGACTACTGATATGGTCGTTCTGATGGTTACCATGTCCAATGAGTTGCTGTAGCTATGTCCACAACAATTGTCTGTTGTGCCTGATGAAGTCGGCTGTGAAGCCGGCGAAACGTTGCCTGAGACTGGGTCTGCTCTCGCTTTTTTTGCTCAAATTAGCAGAGTCGATCTAATTTTTTTACTTTGGTTGGAAACGTCTTGTTGTTCTTAAAAATAAAAAAGTATATATATATATATATATATATATATATATATATATATATATATGTATATATATATATATATATATGTATATATGTATATATGTATGTATGTACTTATAACTCCAACTCTAAAATGACTGCAGGCCCACAAAAACGCAAAATAATAATGTGATTGTTCATTGACGCAGCTCTGCCACACACCTGTAAGTTGATGGTATAAAACTTTGTAAGTTCATTGATAAATACCGTAGCGATGCATATTGACCATGCATTGAAAATTATTTGTTTTAAAAAGTTATTCAAAATCGAAGATAACTATTTGTTACATTTAAGTTTTACAAATTTAAATGAAATATTACCAATCAATTATTTTAAAAAATAATACAATAATCAATTATAAATATAATACAGTGACCCTGGGGTGAAGTCCATATTTGCTGAAAACTTGAACAGAGCCCGCACAGCGATGAGACCGGGTGGTCTGGTGTAGCCAACAACACCGATCACTTTCAAATGAAATATTCAACATCCTTGCTTCGGTCACTCCATTCGTCACTCTCTTTCATCCCATGGCAAACACTCTCCATGCCGAGGCATTTACATTCTTCATTTAGCAATATATTTACACTCGGCCTTAAAAAACCATAAAAAGAGCCAAAGATGAATCACTTTGTCATTGTACGGTAAATGTTAACAACTGAGTAACTGGAAATCTGTCCGTATAAATGTTTTATTAATCCATTCACTGTCTGTCGTGTCTGCTTCAATTACCGCCAGACAAGTTCAAATAGTGCAATAAAGTGTCACCTTTGATAGAAAGCAAATTAAAATGTCAAATGCAAACCTCGAATGGGATGTGTTTTCAACGAGTAAGCTGCACAACATCACCAATTACATTATCAAACTCCCATCCTTCCAAATTAAATCGAAAAGAACCATTCTGGGAGATCTGGAATCCTCTCTATTAGCCAGTGTGAACAAACAGGGTACACATCCACCACTTGTTCTGAGGGGTGGTGAAATACAACACCTGATAACCCAACATAGGTACAGTGTTAGCAATGGCGGCCAACCTGTGTTCTTTGCCAAAAGCAAACCCACATATTATTAGAAATCAAACAATCGATTGTGAATTAATTCCCTGAATACTTCCTCACTGTACCAACATGTATTTATCGTGTACTGAGCATGGTCTTGGATTTGCAATGCTTTGTGGAAGTGAAGTCCTGAAGGATTATTTAATAATTTCATACATCTCCTGAAAAAGTACTTTGGATTAAACAAATTTAGATATTATGTAAATGGTGATCAGTAAGTATGTAACCAAGTCGTAAAAATTCAGTGATTGACTTTTACTAAACTAGGAATAATTATTGTGCAAAAGTGCTTTCAAATTTTTTTAACCAAATGTTTCCACAGTTATTTTTCAACCATTTAACTGAACAACCTCCTTCCACCACAATTTTATTTATACAACCAGCAGGTACTCCAGACAACCAGGACCCTCTGGAGGCCCTCCAGGCAGGAATACCCGCTAGAGGGCTTCCATGCGGGAGTACCCTTCTCGGCCCACCTTCGGTGGGCAATGGGCTGCGGCACATTCTTAGAAATGCACTTTGTAATTTCTGTCATTTTTTAAAGAAATTTTATTGATCACAATTGAACTTCGTTCTTCAGGCTGTCTTCTCATTGTTCACGTGATTCACTTTCTATTCTTGCCTGAAAATCTTCCGACAAACTGTCGCTTCTGCTTAGCCTTTTCAGCCAATTTTTGAGCTTTATTGGCATATTTGATGGTTCTTGCTATTTTCTTGGAGAAAAAAAAATTATGGTTTTGTACTTACAAAGAATGAAATAATTTTTTGCTTGGTGACACAAATGGCCGCCTAGTATCTGGGGAAATCAAAGAAACATGGAATTGTCAAGGATAGCACAGCGATGAATATAGCAATCATCAATATTGTAATCACTGTTGTCAAAGATGGAAGAATCGAGAAGAATATGATGAGTCACACGGTGAGGAAACATGAGGTGAGGAACGCATGGGATACAGATGCCACACCATCTGGATGGAGTGTTACTTGCTGACGAGGATAGATGCGATAACACCCAATTGGTCAGTGCCGCGACCAATCTACGAGTGAATAAAGGCAACATAGCAACAGCCACACAACCTCTCTTTATTTTAGTAAGATAAGATGTGATTTTCGGCCTCTGAATTACTGATAAACACTCTTCCATCAAGAAGTAAAACAAGGTTTCATCTATTTCTTGAAGACATACATCTTATATAATTAACATGGTGCCGCTGCATTTCATCAGTAGAAATGATGTGCAGCCAATCTCATTAACAACCAAAGCTAATCTCGCTCATCAAGTCAACCATGTACGAGCACCTTTGGTTCACTTAACCACGAGCCGATTGAGTGAATCCAGAATCTGATTAACGCAGGAGGAGCCCATGTGTGGCCATTTGTTTCTCTTGTGAAAAATCTGTTTAAATACAAGAATAGCTATATTTTAAAAACCAAACAAAACAAAATGCATCAAAGCTGGTCCACAAATTATTATTGGTTATAAAATGAAAATACAGCAAGTGACATGAAATTATGTAAACAACAGTTATTATATGGGATTCTAATAAGCACATCTTCCAGCTCACAATTTCAGACCATTCTTTCATGTAATGTGGAGAGGAATGCCTTTCTTCAAGAAGCAAACAGCATTCAGACAATTGTTTTACCACAACAGCTTTGTGGTTCAGTTCCCTTTCACTCACCATCTCGTGGCAGGTTAATGAGGTTAATAACACAAAGATGTGTAACAAAACATATATAATGGATGAAGCCAATTGGCCCATTCTGCTTGTGATTTATTGACACCACATTGACTTAACACTGGTATATGGATCTGGTATAATGGGGAATAGATTATAATAGTTATTTCATCGTGTATCTCAGCATAAGTGTGATGCAATTGTTGTAATTAATGAGATCGTGTCGAGTAGTGTTCAGAAGCACTTGTTGTCCCCTGCCTAAATGTCTGTTTCTAAGGCCCATTTTCCCCATTCCCCACACTCAGCGACGTTCCCCGTGTATGATGTTGATTTGTATTTTTGCACCAGCAGAAATGAGCACACCAAGCGAACAGATAATGGACCATCTTACATGCCGGTAGCAAGGCCATCGCATGAATGGAAAGTCACTAGCCCTCTGGCCAATCAACACAGGCACGTGATCCTCGTGTAATGTCCATGTTGACATATGAGCATGTACCATGTGTTGTGATTGGCACTATATATTGTAGAGTGACCGTTAGGGGGCGTGTTTCGGGTGTCGGTCACTCACTGGACGCCAAGATGGCCATGTGTCCCATGATAGCCCAGCATCGTCTCGAATAAACAACTTCAGTCAAGCCGTGTCCTGACCTTACTACACCATGTGTGATTCATCGTTTTCCATGGGATGCTATAAAGGAGTGCCATAGAACGTGTTCATACTCGGTCTGGTACTGGGCATGCTCTGCCTGTACTGGTTCTGTCTTGGTGCTGTGGTTTTTTTTAAACTTTGTAGTCCAGCACAGCTTCGCGATCTGATGCAACTCCGTGGACCCGCACAGCTCTGTGGATCCGCACAGCTCCTCAGAGAGGTTCCTTAAGTCTCTCTAATCTCTGTCCCATCACATCTACTGCATCTTGTCATCCGCCGCATGAGTGAGAAGGCATGAAGACTAAGTAAGTCGATCCATTACCATTGGGGTGAGGACTACATTTGGTGGACAGGTTGGGTGTGTGACAAGAATGAATGGATTCGATTTTGCCGAAGATCTGGATCTGGATCTAAATACTCTAATTCTTGGATGGAAATTGGACGGATTAATTGGGTTCATCCAATAAGGCGCTATTAAAAGTGAGATACCTGTCTTGGTTTGTTCGGCCATTTCCATTGGCGGATTTGCCAATGGTCATGTGGTCTTGATCGCTGACGCATATGCAAATTACCGGCGGACTTTGTGACCTCTCGTTCCCCACCTGCCTGGTGAGTGTGTCAGTCTTTCCGTGACTATTACAATACTTTATCTTCCACATACTCACTCCATCATTACCATTGATTTAATCAATAATTTACTGTATCTTGTACATACTAGCCCCATCATTAGCCTACCATTAACTTGATCAATAAGTTTACTCTATTTTCTACAAATTATACAACCAAACCCTGTCATTGCCATCAAATTAATTGATCAGTTTACTTTATCTTCTACATACCAACTCCATCATTATGATTACCTCAATTCACTCAAGATCTATATCAACATAACATTGATATGGCCAGTGTATTGCTACACAATAGCCTACTATTTTTCAGAGCCATGGTGAGATCATCAACGTTGACAACCTAAATGCCGATGGGATAGCCGGCTTTACGTCTACAACAGAGGGATGGCATTCTCAGAGATGCAATTCCCCCTGTGGGGGATCAAACCCAGGATTGAGACCTCATGAGCCATCCTACAACCCCCACCTTCCACAAAACCTCATTTCTCTTGAGATACTCAACTGAAACACACCAAGAAAAAAGTAATTGAGAATTAATAAATAAATAAAATTAACTAGGTGTCTAGAACTATTGGAGGAGCTCAAACACAAATACCATGCAGGAGAAGGACACAATAATACATTGGTTCACTAATACATGTATTACAAGAACATGAGGAGACATCAGTGTACTTTAGCATGGATTACAACAACATGATGAGATATTGGTATGCTCTTAAATAAACTGCAAGGACATCAGGATTCTTACTGTACACATTGGACTTAGGGTCCACGAATTATCGGTTCAGTGCTTTGATAGAAATGTCGAATGGGCATTTGTGATGCTCAACCTAGTCTCTTCTCTTGGATAAATATGCACAGACAGGATCCTCCATCGAATATTTAAAATCAGATGAACTTTACAAAATGTCAACGGACTCATCATACACCTCACATGGATCAATTTATGTTTTTTGTGAACACAGGCTTTATCTTTGAATGGCCAAGACAAGAAAGTGATGTGGAATAGCCGATTCAAGTTCTTCAAAAGAAAATATTTGCTGAAAGAGAAAATGCAAAAGACTTTGTCCAAAAAACAAATGTTTTTCAATTAATGACACAAGGGAATGCTGGTGTTGGCTTAATGGTTCGGGGGGTGGGCTTGAGATCTGAGGATCCAGAGTTCAAATCCGCGCTTGGTTGTTGAATCAATACCAGGTGGGTTAACTCTGCCTGTCATCCTTCCGAGGTCGGCAAAATGAGTGCCAGCTTGCTGGTATCCTGCGTCGGAGTGGCGACCCGTCCAGGATTGTGCCCAATGCCAGGGAGACTGCTGAGGCAGCACCAACATGTATGTACGTATGTAATGTATATATATATATATATATATGTACTGTATGTCAAACAAGCAGATGTTTAAAATGTTCATTCAAAATCATAAAAATGCTAAATGTTCAGATAAATTATGTAGAGAGCGAGTAACAAGTGAGGACATGATTGTTGAGTGCAGACCCTGGCATTAACACACACTCTCCACAAAATTATATACACAACCACATCTCCCACTCCCCCCCCCCACTCCCAGAATTAATTATCCACTATCGCCCAATGCGTAATTGTACACCCAAGCCTTCCCAATAATTATTCACCCCCACCACAACTCTCTGTCTCGAGAAATATCCACCCCAAACATCCTCCTTGGGATGAAATCATGCTAAAATACACAATCCAATGCCTGTCTAACTGTCTGTCCATCTGTCTGCGGTCGTCACATTTCCAATCTCAACCAAATTTTCTAAGGGAACCAAGGGTCAGAAGACAAAGGTGAAAGTTACTGGTTTTGCCGCAGCCCCCCCCCCCAACCCTTCCCTCCCCAACTTGGTGTTGCCGACACAAATTATTGACATAAATGTGTACTGCGTTGTGTTGCGCTGCTCCCATTGGGAAAGGTTATAACTAGTGATGCTTCAGAGCATTAATTGAATCATGAGTAAAGGCTTTCAAGCTTTGTGTTGACTTAGTGGTTAGGGTGGCTGGCTTGGGATCTTGGGTACTAAGTTTGAGCCCTGTGGGCTGTTGAATTAACACCAGGTGGGGTTGACTCAGCCTGTCATCCTTCTGAGGACAGCGAAATGAGTACCAGTGAACTGGTAATAGGGGAATTGCATCAGTGGTGCCCCATACTCGGCAACAGTGGCAATGCACCGTGGTTCAGAGCCAGTTGACAGCATGAAATCATGCACCACAATAAGTGGAAGTACAATTAAAAAATAAATTAATAACAAGAGTGGCCTTCACCTTACTTTCGCTTCGCTTATGTTGCTTGATGCTCGACTGCAAAAAAAAAACCCCCCAAAAAACACGGAGGAATTTTCCTGTCTTTTCCCATGATTTACCTTGGAAAAATGCCATGTTAAGGTGTAAAGATAGCATCTTGAGCATCGTTCCACGTAATCATGAAGTTTTACTAAAACCGCTACCATTAACAAAAGTACTAACAACAACGATAAATAATAATAATAATAATAATAATAATAAATAATAGTAATAATAAAATAATCTAACTTTTGAACCCTGAGCTCCTTGGACTTTCGGCTCCCCACCCTGGCTCGCTGGAGAAAAATCCTACCATTCAGGTAAATGGAGGTTTGAATCGTGGTTGGTAAACAGCCGTCTCAGGTATATGGAGGTTTGAATAGTGGTTGGTAAACCAGCCGCTCAGGTATATGGAGGTTTGAATAGTGGTTGGTAACCAGCTGCTCAGGTATATAGAGTTTGAATAGTGTTGGTAAACCAGCCGCTCAGGTATATGGAGGTTTGAATAGTGGTTGGTAAACCAGCCGCTCAGGTATACGGAGGTTTGAATAGTGGTTGGTAAACCAGCCGCTCAGGTATATGGAGGTTTGAATAGTGGTTGGTAAACCAGCCGCTCAGGTATATAGAGGTTTGAATAGTGCTTTGGTAAACCAGCCGCTCAGGTATTATGGAGGTTTGAATAGTGTTGGTAACCAGCCGCTCAGGTATATGGAGGTTTGAATAGTGGTTGGTAAACCAGCCGCTCAGGATATTGGAGGTTTGAATAGTTGGTTGGGTAACAGCCGCTCAGTATATGGATGTTGAAAGTGTTGGAAACCAGCCACCGGATATTATTGAGGTTTGAATAGTGGTTGATAAACCAGCCGCTCGGGTATATGGAGGTTTGAATTGTGGTTGGTAAACCAGCTGCTCGGGTATATGGGAGTTGAATAGTGGTTGGAAAACCGCCGATCGGGTACATGGAGGTTTGATTAGTGGTTGGTAAACCAGCCGCTCGGGTATATAGAGGTTTGATAGTGCTTGGTAAACCAGCCGCTCGGGTATATGGAGGTTTTCGAATAGTGGTTGGTAAACCAGCCGCTCAGTATATGGAGGTTTGAATAGTGGTTGGTAAACCAGCCGCTCAGGTTATATGGAGGTTTGAATAGTGGTTGGTAAAACCAGCCGCTCAGTGTATATAGAGGTTTGAATAGTGCTTGGTAACCACCGCTCAGGTATAGGATTTGAATGTTGTGGTAACCAGCGCTCAGGTAATATGGAGGTTTGAATAGTGGTTGGTAAACCAGCCACTCAGGTATTAGAGTTGATAGTGCTTGGTAACCAGCCGCTCAGGTATATGGGTTTGAAATAGTGGTTGGTAACCAGCCGCTCAGGTAATGGAGGTTGAATAGTGTTGGTAAACAGCCGCTCAGGTATATGGAGGTTTGAAATAGTGGTGGTAAACCAGCCGCTCAGGTATATAGAGGTTTGAATAGTGCCTGGTAAACAGCCGCTCAGGTATATGGAGGTTTGAATAGTGGTTGGTAAACCAGCCCTCAGGTATATGGAGGTTTGAATAGTGTGGGTAACCAGCCGCTCAGGTATATGGAGGTTGAATAGTGGTTGGTAACAGCCGCTCAGGTATATGGAGGTTTGAATAATAGTGGTTGGTAACCAGCCGTTCAGGTATATGGAGGTTTGAATAGTGGTTGGTAAACCAGCCGCTCAGGTATATAGAGGTTTGAATAGTGCTTGGTAAAACAAGCCGCTCAGGTATATAGAGGTTTGAATAGTGCGTTCGTAAACCAGCCACCCGGATATATTGAGGTTGAATAGTGGTTGATAACCAGCTGCTCAGGTATATGGAGGTTTGAATTGTGGTTGGTAAACCAGCTGCTCGGGTATATGGAGGTTTGAATAGTGGTTGGTAAACCAGCGCTCGGGTACATGGAGGTTTGATTAGGTGGTTGTAAACCAGCCGCTCGGGTATATAGAGGTTTGATAGTGCTTGGTAAACCAGCCGCTCGGTATATGGAGGTTTGAATTGTGGTTGGTAAACCAGCCGCTCGGGTATATGGAGGTTTGAATAGTGGTTGGTAAACCAGCCGCTCGGGTACATGGAGGTTTGATTAGTGGTTGGTAAACCAGCCGCTCGGTGTATATAGAGGTTTGAATAATGGTTGGTAAACCAGCCGCTCCGGTATATGGAGGTTTGAATTGTGATTGGTAAACCAGCCGCTCCAGTATATGGAAGTTTGAAAAGTGGTTGGTAAACCAGCCGCTCGGTATATGGAGGTTTGAATAGTGGTTGGTAAACCGCCACTCCGTATATGGAGGTTTGAAACAGTGGTGGTAAACAGCACACGGATTTATGGAGGTTTGAATCATGGCTGGTAAACCAGCTGCTCGGGTATAGGGAGGTTGAATAGTGGTTGGTAAACCAGCCACACGGATTTATGGAGGTTTGAATAGTAGTTGTAAACCAGCCGGCTCGGGTATGAGGGTTTGAAGAGTGGTTGGTAACCAGCCACTCGGGTATATGGAGGTTTTGGAATCGTGGCTGGTAAACCAGCTGCTCGGGTATATGGAGGTTTGAATCGTGGCTGGTAAAATGGCTGCAAGAGTTCAAAGGGTTAATATTAACAATAACATAAGGTTGATAACATGACCACCCTCCTTCCCTGGGGTGTTTCGTGTTAACAGAAAAGTGAGACCATGATTCCAAACAAACACAACAATGGGGATATATCAACATGTCTCAAAATGCAGGAACAAAACACTTCAAATGGCATTATTCATTACTGCACTCTCTACACTAAGTTTTAATGAGATCTAACCTGCAAGTCCAGTAATTAACTAGAGTGGGTGCCACGTTCACAGACGCATAATACTCAACGAAACTTCCACAAATAAAACAACCCACACATCACCAGCCATGTTCAGCCACGTTTGTCTCATTTTGTGGAAGGTTGACATAATAAAAACCCTCCACACCATAACATGATCAGAAATGAATGCCTTCATCACATGCAATAAAAGCAGACATGTGCTAAGACCCGGGGTCTTTTGGTCAGAGGAAGTGGATGAAATGTCACCTGAGAATGGATCTGCTCTCATTTGTTTCTTACGAGGCTGGCAGGGTAGATCTATTTATTATACACCGCTCCTGCCTAATTCCATGTCTAGGCGATGCACAACGGTATCACCGGGCGCCGATTGAAGGGAGTACTCAGTTTTCACTCCGTTATATTGGGTCGCCGAAATAGGTGACCCTTATTGTCAGTAATTCTGTCTGTTTGTTTGGATGTTTGTTCGTTTGTCATCAGCATAATTGGTAGTAAAGGTGGGCCGATTTTGACCGAACTCTGGTGGTAGTACATCTTTTGACCTAGTGCTTGGAAATTGTGATGGTTTGCTAGGGACGCTTTGGTTCCCTAGCAACAACCGAAAAACCTTCAAAATCGGTACCGTTCACACCCTAGCGACCAGGTGAGTGCATCTATACGAATGAAACTTTGCAGGTTCATGGTACTCAATGAGTACTACAACTTTGCCTCAGGACATATTGACCGATTTCGCTTAGGTCAGGGGTCAAAGGTCAATTGGTGCAAAAATCGATAATATGCGAGAGCTGGAGGTGCCTTCGCGCCAAATGCTACTCCTCATAGGGTTATGTCGGATGGTCATGAAATTCACACTAATCGCTGGAATACATGTGCACAAAGGATCGAGCCGGATTTTCGATTTAGATCTTTATTCACCCACAGCACCCCCTCGAACTTTGGGGATTTCCGATTCAAACCGCATTTCGGTATTTTCTTTCATTCAAATGGATACCGAGTGTTATCAGGAGATGGAACTGGATGAGATTTGATATGCATAATCTTAAGGTGATTCCCTATCGCTATATGACATCCATTTTGCTCTATATCTTATATTTCCATGCCTCGGGACCATGCCCCTCCGGCTTGTTTGTTTTCTTGTTTGTTTGGGCGGTGATATCTCAGCCATCCTTTGATCTAGGAAGCTGAAATTTGGGGACAAAAGTGAAGATGTGCGCTTTGGAAAAAGGGGTATTTTATTTTTTGATAATCAATTAATTGATTAATTACTTAATTATTATCGATATATTAATTACTTATTTGTTTTATTTCTCATCTGGGCAATATCTCAGGCACCTTTTGAGTGAAGAAGCTGATATTCGGATTGACAGTGACCAAGTGATTTGGCTATAAAATTATATTTTTCATTTATTGATTAATCAATTAATCGATTAATTATTCACTTTTTCGATGAATTACTTAATTTTCAGAATTACAGATTCGGATGAAACAGTGGTGGTTTGGGTATGCCATTAGGCAATTGATTGATAAATCAATTATTTTATGACTATTCTACACCACTCCTTCCCAATGCCATGTCCAGGCAATGCATGACGTCATCGCCGGGCACTGAAGGAAGGGAGTACTCGGTTTTCACTCCGTTTTCTTGTTTGTTTTCTTGTATGTTTGTCCAGGCGATATCTCAGCCATCCTTTTGAGCCAGGAGGATGAAATTAGGGGACAAAAGTGAAGATGTGCTTTGGCAAAAAGTATTTTTATTTTTTGATTAATCAATTAATTGATTAATTACTTAATTATTATCGATATATTAATTACTTATATATTTTATTTCTCATCCTGGCAATATCTCAGGCACCTTTTGAGTGTGAGGAAGCTGATATTTGGACTTGACAGTGACCAAGTGATTTGGCTATAAAGGGTATTTTTGATTTTTTTGATTAATCAATTAATTATTTAATTTTTTGATCAATTACTTGATTTTCAAAAAGTTACATATTCGAATGAAACAGTGTTGGTTTAAGTACGCTTTTCGGCAATTGATTGAGAAATTCATTATTTTACGATTATTGTTGATTTTATTTTAATTCTGCAATTAATCAATTAATCTATCAATTATTGTACACCACTCCCTCCCAATTGCAACTTCATGTGCTGCAAGACAGCATCACGGGGCGCTGAAATGCCCTGGTGATGTCGCTAGCTGGAGGATTGCTATTTACTTATTTAGCATGGGGGCAGTGTACTTTGAATGTACCGCTACTTGTTATTTTTAGGGTTTGGATGTGTATATATACTTGTACTGTATACCTCGTATCCTTTTGACCTTCATAGCTCTGCAAACACCTGGGAGCATTCATTTCTTTCTTTGAGTTCGAGCTGCTGCCCCCACAGCAACTACACACACATGGCAAGCAGTGTAACCTGCTATCAAGAGATATCAAAGAAAACCTGACCACTTGCTGCCCACAGTTTGAGCAACAATTTGTTAAGGTTCCTGGCAATAACTTCCCTACTATTCAATGAAGACACCACGGGGGTCATTAACGCCCCCCCCGCCCCCCACTCCCAATCTCTGATCTCCCTCTAGCACTATCAGGCACATAGGGCTGCCAAGGCAGTTTCATTGGCTGAGGAGTACAATCCTGGTCAGATCACCACTCTGACGCAGGGAGTCAGGGCAGGAATTTGAATTTGTTCAGGGTGCCGGCAATAGCTCACTTACTCTTCGCGAAGAACTCAGTGGGATCTTTGAAGTCCAACAACTAATGCTAGTGGATGTGATATCCGACTTAATGTCCATCCAGATTTCAGAGCAAGGCCCTGTCTGTGACACACCAATGCAAGTTTATAATCTGGTTGGGAATCAAACCAATTTTGGACAGCTCAAAGGGCACTGCATAATACACTATCTATACACCATCCAAATCGAAATAAATCTGTACAGCACCCTGCGAGAATAATATATCGTTTCTAGCAATCCTAAAGGTGTTCATTTTATTCTGACAGGGCAATCTGTAATGTATGAGGATCTATTTTTAGGAAAACACGATTGAGCACAAATATTTTGCAAGATTTTAGATTTTCTTTGTTCTATAAAGACATTCCTCGGTGTTAATAAAAAGAATAAACTTCATGTCATTTATCTGGATTACAGTTATTTTCCTTCCCAAATTGAATTTGCCTCCAAACCTTGGACCTGTACTTTCTTTGTACATTGGTGCATATCCCCCTGGAAGGGTGATAAGGCACTCAGTGGTGATTCAACCAGCAGACTGAATTGACAATCAAATTCTCCCATAATGTGCATTCGATATATTGAGTGACGACTCAGGTATAGGGTGTTTAATAGAAAAACGCAACCCCATTAAAATGATGTGAAATTGTTATTTTTTTGGCATGGATGTCATTGACAATTGAACAAAGGGTCATTATTGTGGAGTCTTACTTTACCACGAAGTCATTTAAACAGACGATAACATGATTCAGAAAGAAGTTTGAGACCAGATAAGTCTGCTATTTTTCGATTGATAAAGAGGTTTAAGTCCTACGGGACAGTACAAAAACTTAATCGCTCAAAGTCTGGTTGTCCAAGGACTGCAAGATCATGAGAAACCATTCAAGTGGTTCACGAAGCAGTTTTGAGAAGCCCCAGGAAATCACTGTGTGGTCAATCTCAATAATTGAACTTATGTTTATCAAGTACTCAAATAATGCTGAAGCAGGAACTAAAAATGTACCTGTATCACATACAAGTGAAGCAAAAAGTAACAGACAATGACAAATAACTTCATATGATGATGTGTGAATGGTTTGAGGAAGAAATGCATCGGCATCCAAATTTTCTGAGTAATGTGTGGTTGTCTCATGAGGTCCACCTTCTTTTTAAGTGGTCATGTTAACTCCAAAGACAATGTGTTTTGGGATTCCAGTTCTCCTGTTGAAGTTCTCAAAAGGCCGTTGCACAGCCAGAAATGCACTGCAAGGGTTGCATGAGAAAATCTGACATGATTGGGCATTTCTGGTTTCAAGATGAAGAAGTGAAATTGGTAACCGTAACCACTGAATGGTTCTTGAAAATTATCTGGAAGTTATGGGTTGCATTAGTGATGAAGCACCACATCGACATGGCTGTGCAATGGTTTCAGCACGATGGGGCCACACGTCATACTTCCAACAGATTGATACGGTGGCTACAAACAGATAGATTCAGTGATCGAATTATCTTGAGAAGGACAGATGTTAAATGGGAGCCCGACTCTCCGGATATCAACCCACCTGAGTTCTATTGTTGTGGGCCGGGGTCGACGGCGATAAACGACCACTAGGTGGAGCAGTAGAGTCGTCTCCCACCAACTCCCAGAATTTAGGTCGTGACTCTCGGATAAGTCGAGAGTTCACGGCGCCTTAGCGGACCGTGGTCGCCAATATTTCGATGGCGTGGGTAGGGTTAATTGCCTAATTCAATATACCTAAGCACCACGTCATCCAACTACCAGGGAAAACCACACCCTCACGGACCTCGGCGGAATGGACCGTTTACCGAGCCCGATCCGGGTGCAAACCGAGTGGGGATTACCAAGATCCGTCAGTCCAAATGAACAATTTACGGCACGAACGGCCTTACTATTTCTCAAACCGCACCGTGCTGGGTCAATGAAGGAAAACGACGAACAACGAACTGGAACATTTAACACGGGGGTTTATTTTACAATAGGCAATAATCGGGAAGGGAGAAACAGAGCAGAGTTATCAACGAATAAAAAAATGCAATGTACAATGAACAAGGCACTTAATGATTCCACTTACAGATGGGGCCCACGGACACACACACACACACACACACACACACACACAACACACACACCAAAAGAAACTGCACCCCATGGGTCTTATTCGGTAGTGCCGGGCCAGGGTACCTTCCCACCTCGTGCGGTCACACCGACTCCAAACACCACGGCGGAACTCGAACCCACGACCCGAAGTCCACGGCCACGAACGAGACCAAGCCACCACGACCGCAGACGAAGCCAATCGCCACAAGACCGCACACGACCCAATCGCCACAAAGACTGCAGACAAAGCCAATCGCCACCAAGACTCTCTATTTTCTTTAGGTCGGAGCGGTTTCTTCCTCGCCACTCGCCTCCTGATTGGACGGTTCCATCGCGCGATCCGCTGGCTGTCCCTCATGGACAGGCCCACGGTAGCGGGGCAACTCCCACCTTTCTGAGGCGGAGTCGGATCTGAGGCGATGGAGGCTCCACCCACGCCTTCAGCCAAGAACACGTGGGCAATGGCGACCGGATTGAGTCAGGGACGGTGCCGTTGTTGTTGTTTTGTTGTAGATGTAATAAACCTGACTATAAAATAACTCACAGCGCACACACGAAATTCCATTAGACAGAAGGAGGGATTCTAACTATAAACACATACTTATCAAAATAACTCAGCTACAGGGACTGCTGTCTGTTTGTGTGCAAAAGGCTTTCCAGATTCGTAACACTATATTGGGTTACTTGATGGATAGAGTGTGCCAAGGGAGACTCAGACTATTGATGACGTAAAAATACAATTGCCACAAACAACAAAGCTATTCCAGTTCAGGATGCAGCTCAGTTATCGATAATTTCATCAGGAGGATCCATTTGTGCCTGCTGCAGCAGGCAGCCATTTAGATAATCTTTTGTGAACTGTCTTCTGAAATCACTCGTTTCATTTTTGTGTGTTATTTTATTCGACATAATTACAAAGTTAAGTTTCATGTTGTTTCAGTCGAAAATTTAAAATGTATAAAAACGACTTTGGTTGTGTTTTTATTATTTGAAACACCTGTTCATGTACATCAACATCAAGTACAATCAATGCAAGTTTTAAAATCAATTAACCGATCACAAACTCGTCGGGAAGTTTTGCCATCATGAAATCAAAACCGTTTGGTTAACTTGTAGTCAAAATCAGACAGAACATGCTGCAAATCCAGGTTTTTGTGGTAAATGTGGAAACGTGCAGGAATGTTGCAAAAAAAACACTACCGAGTATGGATCTTACCTAACACTGGTACCATGCCAAAGGGGTCTTGCCTAACACGAGATCAACCTCAAATGTGTCTTGCATAAAACCAGGTCAACTTAAAAAGAGTCATGCATAAGACGGTTAGACATGTGAAGTTAGAAAGGTGACACCACATTATATAAACAACTACATTAAAAAAAAACACAGACCAAACACCTCATGAGTTTCCGTGAAACTGTGATGCGAAAATACGTGATATTCCTGTGTTTCAGTAATTACCTGATGCGATGATTTGATGGGTGACATGGCTAATACAGCCTTTATTATATAGGGAAACAGATCCTCCATTTCTGGAATAAATTCCATTAAATACGATTAAAAGTCAAAACGATTCCATGGATATAATCAGTGGATTATTAGTGAATACCCAAATATTAGTGGTTTTACAAAAAATTTATACATATATATATATATGTATACATATATATACATACGAGTGAGATGTGTTTACACATTGCGTAAGCATACAAACTGTGTTTCTCCATTGTCTCGATCACTCAACTGCATTTGGTTTTTCATTGTATTTGTTACGAATTTGGGAATTCGATTGCCACACAACATTCAGGTTCCTTTAGTCAGCTATGTCGATAAGTGCCTGTTCCTAGATAGCTCACCTTCCATTGTTTAAATGTTTCAGAAATCGATTAGATGCGCTGCGGATCAATTTATAGTTAGGGAACGAACAATGGAGACGGCCCTCCCCTCTTCTGCGAAGAGGAAGAAGAACCCTGCCATCCCGTGATTCATGATGTCAAACACCTCCTTCCACCCGTGGTTGAGCGGGGATGGAGCACGAGGGCATGAGTCATGAGTCAGCCGAGAGCGGGAAGGGCGGAAGAGGATAAGAAGAGATCCTTTCTTTGTTCGTGTGCTGAGTTGGAGAAGGGAGTTGAGGGGAGTCGTTCAGCCAGACCTTCGGCTCCTGTTTTGGCTTGGGTTAGGGTTGAGGCCTTCGGAAGCTTTTTTCTTCGTGCGCTCAGTGAGCTTCGGCTGCGGCCTGGCTCGGGAGGAAGCTTTTGGAGGCTTTTTTTTCTTGGTGGTTCAGTGGGCCTTCGGCTTCTGCTTGGCTCGGTAGAACTTCTTGGAGAGCTGCTTTGTTTTGGAAGAAAGTCGAGCCGGTTGCTCGGCTCGAGCTGCGAATGTGGCTTCTTCATCTTCTTGGTTCGTGGAGCTCTTTTGTCTCCGTTTGGTTCCCGGCTTGGTGCGACTCATCGACTCTTCTTGGGGTGGTTTCCTTGGGGGAAGTGGCGCATCGACGGAAGGATCGGCGCATCGACGGAAGGATCGGCGCTCGTCTCACCAGCACGTGTTGAGAAGCGCGGGAGGATTCGCAGGAGCTCGGGAGGATCGCGGCTCACGGCGATTGATCCAGCTCGCTCTCGCTGGAGCCCGGGTCCGAACAACTGAAGACCACACGAGGTGGAGAGGTTCGAGATAGGCTCTGGGTTCAGCTCACCTGTCCTCCGAGCTGGAGCTCGTTATTAAAGGCCTCAGCCACCATTTCTTGGTGTGTGTGTGTGTGTGTGTGTGTGTGGTGTGTGTGTGTTGTGTTGTGCGTACCTGTGTCCGTGGGCCCGTGTCTACTAAGTAGTAAAAACTGTTATAAAATAAATACGTGTCACTAAAATAAAATATAAATACATAAGTAGAAAAATGAAAAAATGCAGGTGAAAGACCCGAGACAATGGGGAAGCACAATTCGTTATTGCTAACAATGTGTAGCATACCCCGCTCATATGTGTATGTATATATATATATATTATAATATATATATTATATATATATATATATTATATACATTATACATATATACATATATATTGTTATGGTTGTGGAATTCACAGAAACACCATTCAGGTTCCCCAGAGGTCAGTTATTTCGGTAAGTGGTGTTCAGGTTAGATTTCCCCACCAATGTATGACGGGAATTATTCGTGTGCCAGGCTGTGCATCTGTTGAGGTAGTTTTTTCTTTCTATCTTTATTTTAACAATTAACAAAACAAAAAAACAATAACAACAATAACAACAACAACAAAAACAATAACAAGCATAACAACAACAGCAACAACGACAAACCACGGCCGCTTTTTGCACAGTGATCTCCAACACGGCCGCGTTTTGACGGTGATCTCCAACACAGCCGCGTTTTGAACGGTGATCTCCAACACAGCCGCGTTTTGACGGTGATCTCCAACACAGCCGCGTTTTGAAGGTGATCTTCAACACGGCCGCGTTTTGACGGTGATCTCCAACACAGCCGCGTTTTGGACGGTTGATCTCCAACACGGCCGGTTTTTGACGGTGATCTCCAACACGGCCGCGTTTTTACGGTCATCTCCAACACGGCCGCGTTTTTGACGGTGATCTCCAACACGGCCGCGGTTTTAATGGTCATCTCCAACACGGCGCGTTTTGACAGTGATCTCCAACACGGCGCGTTTTGACAGTGATCTCCAAACCGCGCGGTTTTTGACGGTGCATATTCTCCTCTC
>CM068959.1:20912108-20931138 GCA_035128595.1 Eptatretus atami | reverse complement strand
ATGGGTGGAAAAAGGTGGATGAGGCATAATAGTTGATGTTATCGGAAGCTGGGGAGAGTGTCATTTGGGATGTGATGCACTATGGTTACCTGTCCTTAGTTTTTTAAAGGACCTCCCTGTAGATGACATTTTGGTGAGTGTTGTTGCTGAATAGTCCTTGTGAGGAATTATGTCCACTTTGATAGATATATAGGAGTAACCTCTTGCCACTGGAAATGCAACATATAGTTGGCCATGGGAGAACACGGGGGCTGGGAGGTATATTCCGAGTTTGTGAAATGTTTGGCCCTGGGATTTGTTTATGGTCATCGAGTATGCAAGTCTGACTGGAAATTGCATCCTCTGCAGTGTGACTGGAAGGTTGGCGTCTGATGGGCAAGTTTAACATGATATAGGCCTAGCCCTAGACTGAACAGGAGCAGTGGAGGTGACCGAGAATAAAATGCAATTTATATCAAATTAAAAAAAAAATTTTTTTGAATTAATGAATGCAAATGTGCAATCTGAACGGCACTTTTTGGCGCACATCCGACGATCGAACACCGCTTGGACGCTTTATTTGAAGATCACACACGCAAGACACAACACAGGTAACAATGGCGGTTGATATTGACAATTAATGTAATGAACGGCAGTTGTTTGGGTGCATCCGACAATCGAACACCTCTTTAATTTGAGATCACACACGCAGACAACACAGGTACGATGGCGGTTGATATGACAATTAATGTAATGAACGGCAGTGTTGGGTGCATCGACAATCGAACACCTTTTAATTTGAACAGTTAACATGCACGCATTCAGGTACAGAATCTATTGTCGGACACCGCGCTTTCGAAGAACAAAGAAAGAAGAGAATCCGGGCAATGAAGGGATGACCTCATACCCGTTCCCTGGTTCCCCGTACCTTCAGATTAAGCCTTTGATGTTATCTGGACGTAGGCCTATTGCAACATATTTTCGGGTGTTTTTAATATGTACGTTGGATTTCAGACACAAATTGACAGTCTAAGAGGGTGTGTTCAGTCCGGGAAAGAGCAATTGGGGTAGATCATGTTGGCAGAGCTCTGGCGCTCATTGTTCCCCTCCTTCCACGCTGATTTTTAAACATGAACACCATCGTGATGTTCTGATCTATACTATTTATTTCTAGTTGTGTTTGTGTTCAGTGTTTGATGCAATGAGTACTCCTTACTCGAGTTCATATTTTTTGGATAGAGCGCAGCACTTACCGACAGCAGTTCAGCGATGGCGACCGAACGGGATTAAATGCGGCCGTCGATGGGTTGAAAATCTTGTTGAAGCCACGTTGTCATCCAATTCCAGCTTAGAAATTTTAGTGCATCGTCTTCACACATTAAGAAACCCCAGTATATGGGAAATGAGCACATTCCTGCCAGCGGTTTCAGAAGAGAACGTCAAAATACGCGCAGACGTTAACAGAAATAATATTTAAAAAAATAAATCTTTACTTTAATACAATGTTTCTGTTACATTTTTTGTGTCAAATTCACCTTCTGAGGTAGTCAGCATGTGCGAGAAGGGTTTTACATTGCAGACGCTGTTTTCGAGGAGTGGCATTACGCCTCTCGGCAGTGACGGTCTGTCGAAGACAGACGTAATGACGTCAGCGAATGACCGATGATGTCATGACGGAATTACGCCTCTCAGCGGTGACGTCACACGTCGCCATGCAAACGAATATAAAATTTAGAAAATCGCCCAAAATTCCCAAACCTGTCTGTCTGGCGCGATCTCACATAGCCCATGCTGTTCATTAGACCACAGAGCACCCGCATGCCGAAGGTGGCGACATCCGTCTGGCAGTTTTGGAGGAGATACGTCAAATTACACGCAGACGTTAACAGAAATAATATATAGATAGATATTTAGTCTTCGTATGTTGTATATGTATATATATATATATATATATATATATATATATATTATATATATATATAATATAATACAAATATATGATAACATATATTATTATATATATATATATTATATATATATATATATTATATATAATATATATTAATAATACATTTCATGTCACCCGGTTAACACCGACCTGGATCATTAGCCGAATGATATTTCCCTCAGAGGTGAACAGCCGAGTTTCCTGGAGCATGCATGGGATGGGTGCGGCAAGCATGTGCCAGAGCCGCTCACGAGGACGGAGCACAAGGGTTTGTACTCGAATGCACAACGAATAAACAGACACAAGCAATCTTCAATAATTAAGGGTTTAATGAACATAAATCGAAGCATGAGGTCATGAAACGTGAGGTAATCTACAGCCTGCAGTCGAGGCACCTTCACACACAGTAAGCAGAACAGACAAGGGGAAAGGTAAAATAAAAGAAAAATCCCTCTCTATATTCTAGCACTTAGCTTTATCCAGAGATGGTCTTTAAGAACTTGATGATCGAACCACGTCGTCCTGCATGGGAAGCTTGCAAAATGGCGCCAAGCCGCTCTCTCAGTGAGAAAATTACGTGAGGTATTTGTGTGGCGGTATTCAATGCCAGGGATCAGAAACTGCCATGCAGCTTCTTTTCACGAGTGAATATGTCGACCATTTCTCTCTTGCACCAAGTCCATTCACCACAATCTCCCACCTTCCTCATCGGCCATATGACATGACGATTTCTGAGGCCCCATGATAAGGCCATGAGACACGCTCTTCTTCCGTCCTCCGAAACATACATGCTTCACGACTCTGCCGAACAGTCAATGACGAGCATTTTGCTCCAGCGAGCGAACAAATTTGCCTCAGCATGAACACAAGAATCATGCAGCCTTCTTCACCCTGTTGAGGGGAAGCTAGCGAGCTACATCCTCTTGCCTCCAATCGCGTGCCTCACACAACTCTCCTCTACCCCGAACCTTCTGATGTCACGCCCAACCATCATCCACCCCAGGGGCGTGGTTTGTTACTTGTCATTCCTGAAGGTGGGGTTTTTGCCTGCTTGGAATGTTTGGCTCGGTTTTTGTTGCTTTAAGGACGTGATTCCTTTTTATCGCAAGTCTTGTAAATGCAAAAACATAGGAAAAGGTCACAGGGGGCAATCACATAGGGGGTCACAGCAATCACATCACACAAATGCAGATGAGAAACCCGAGACAATGGGGAAGCATGGTCCACATGCTTACACAATGTGTCAGCACACCCCACTAGTACATACATACAAACAAACAAACAATTTCTCCATCATATATAAATGCTGGGCGAGTCTATTTGTTCCTAATATGTTTCCAAACCCCTGGGCCAATTCACCTGAAAATTGCGGTAACACATTATTTTCACGTGAAAAAGGTTAATGTCAAAATAAACACTTTCAATTCTTCATGAAATTGATGCAGAAACATGAAACAATGGCACTTAAGACAATGCAGCGTCACATCTCAGGTGCCCTCTTCGGTGGGGAGAGAGGCGGAACTTGGCTTGTGAGATCAATCACGAAACATTTTCACATTCGGAAAAGGTTATTTTGTTAGGTGCTTTTTTTTAAAACCAGAAATCATTATCAGAAAGCATTGCATGCGTAAAACGGTTAAAAACATTGTGACTTCTGTGATGTTAATTTGTAATATAATAACATTTTATAAATAGGACCGTGCGTCCTGAAGCTCATTTGAATCAGGAGCAACAGTCACTCAACACCCCCCCCCCCCTCCCCCGCAAGCCTCCTTCGATGCTGACTCTGATATTTTTTTTAATACTGTGAGCAAACTTTGGTACATCACGGGGATGAAGGTTGTGGTCAAGTTTCATCAAAATTGTGTGCGTAGTTTCAGAGAAGAAAGCAAGTACTTATTTGGGTGGTCAACCCCCTCTACCCCCCCCCCCCCACCTTTAGAACCCGTAATAAGCTGATTTTGATGCGGTCAATGCACCTTCGTTAGGCATCAGATATGAAGCTTGTGGCCAACTTTCATCAAAATCGTGTGTTTGGTTCAAGTGATAATTGCTGAAGTGTTTAGTGAGGGACTAACTGATTGACACTCGTTCACTCACCTATGGACACTACTCGATCACATAAGCTCACCTGACAAAAGTCCAAATGAGCTAAAAATGTTATAAATGTTATTCAATTACGTTTTCATGATGTTTTTTTAAAAACATTCCAAATGTTTTCACAATGTTTTGGAGTTGTTGTTTTTTTCTGGGTTCGAATCCTGACCCCATTGTGGCATAATGTTTTAAGATGTCACAACATGGTTGTGTTCGCTGCGATGCGGTGCAAGGGAATCAAACCAATTCCATTTAAATACTTATTCTCCGTATCCATCCATCGGAACCAGACTCTGTGGTCCCCGTCCCCTACTGGTTAGGCAGCACATCAATTGTTGAAGACCCGCGACCGTTACACTGGCGGTTAAGAGTACAACTGGACCCTGGTTCGAATCCTGACACTGTTACAATATATACATAAAAGGAGCTATGCATTCAGCTGTGTGTCCACGTGTGTGGGATGGGCAGTTCCACCTATTGGTTGGGCAGTTTACCTAACTTCACCCACAATTTCTATATTTACCCTTCAGAACCATTTAGAACTTTAGAATTGACACTTTAGAACCTTTTCTATCAAGCAGCGCTTTTACTGCGGAGGTTAACGCAGGTTTGCTATTATTTCCGACTATTTTCTCTTAAAATTGTGATGGGTTTCTGTGAATTCAGTGATAGCATGATAGGGGAGCAGAAAACGTTACATATTCTGCTGTTTCAACGTGGGAATGCCCGTTTGCTATTACGAGCGGGAGGTTGAGGGTTTCGGGTTGGGGGTGGGCGGGGTTGGAGGGGCAACGATGGGATAGAGTTGAGAGTGGGAGGCTGGGATATTTTGTTGAGTTGTTAGAATTGCATGTGCAAGTTTACTCACAGTGAAAAATTATTTGTGTGTGTGGTGTGTTGTGTGTGTGTGTATGTATGTGTGTGTATTGTAGGGGGTGGGGGGGGGGGGGGTATGCAATCACCATGCAGGTAATGTGATAGTGAGATAACATACAGATTCACCAAAGGCACAAGGAGAGGAATTGCAAGAGAAGGGTGAGAACAGGGTCTCAGTGGGTGTCGTACAGTTGAGTCATGGAAATGGGAAGACCATGAGGTGATGGAGAGCAGAAGACTTGTTATCTTATCAGGAAGAGCTTGAAGCAACACACTCGGAAAGACAGTTCTACATGTGAGAGAAGAGGTGGGTGAAAGAATGGAGGTGAACGTTGAGTTTAGATTGGGGTTGGGTAACAAGGAAAGGGTTTCTGGTTGAACTCATGTGACCTGTAGGGGTAAAGGCTGGGGGAAAGGTGAGAGGGCAGGAGGAGCAAGACCACAATAGACCAGTCCAAAAAACAACAAACTGCGAGGCCACCAACCTGCCTATAGTGAGCAAGAATAAGACCCTGAGACTCAGCTTGCTCACATGAAATTGCAGTGACCCAGAAGGCTTTAAACAAACTCACAATCAAACAAACAAACAAGAAAGAGTTCTTGTATTGTACGATACTTACAAAATCCATAAAACAAATTTTACCTTAAAAATAATTTGTGGGTGAATTCAATGACCAAATATGCAAATTATTTTCAGATTTCAAGTCAATCGGATGAAAATTGACAATTTTGGAAATTTGGCCAATGTGAACTTTCTGGCCTTTGTTGACTTTTTGGCCTATGTTGACCTCAAACATACTTGTTCGTTGAACTCAGTGACCTGATATGCAAATCCTCTTCAAATTTCAAGCCAATGGGATGAAAATTGAGGATTTTAGAAATTCCACCTAAGTTGTTGACCTTTGACCCATGTTGACCTTTTGGCATATGTTGACCTCAAAAACGATTGGTGCTTAAATTCAATGATCTGAGATGCAAATCCTCTTCAAATTTGTCGTCAATCGGGTGAAAATTGAGGATTTTAGAAATTTGACAAAGTTGTTGACCTTTGGCCTATGTAGACCCTTTGACCTCAAAAACAATAGGCGTCTTGCATATTACGAACTCTACCATGTGGTGAAGTTTCGTGAAAATCTGTTTAAAATTGTGATCTGTGGACGATTGAGATACAAACAAACAGACAGACAGACAGACAGACAGACAGACAGACAGACAGAAAAACATACAAAACCAACCAATATGCTTGAAAAATCTTCAATTTTCGCAACAAACAAACCCAAAAAATTTTTAAATAAATAAATACTTCAGCAGAGCATAACTATGTAATCTGCTTTTTATGGTTATGGTTACCTCACAAGACATTAGGATGTAACACAGCAAGTGTTTCACCACTTGTTTCCCCAAGGTTTGCGTTACCAATGAGCGGGCGATGAAACCGCAGTTTCAGGTCAAACGGTGGTTTCATTTCTCAAGACGTTGATGGAAAGATGAATCATCGGGGTGATCGGTTGGGTCGGAAGGATGGATCAGACATCGTGGATTCTGGTTCGATTCCCGACCAAACTATAAACCTCCACTCTGGTGCTTCACCGGCAGGGTGCTGCATCAGTGAGGACCGCACGTGCCGTGGAGGTGCCGTGACGAATTCACGATCCAGATTACTCTGGAAATTCAGCAGATCATTTGAAGCCATTATTTAAGGGGGAGTGGGGTGGGGGGGGGGGGGTCACTGCAGGTCTGCATTAGCGGCAGTGCTGCGACTTCATAAATGATGCAACCAACATACAGGTGCTGGAAACCCAAGAGGAAGGCAGAAGTGCTCCCTCGGTTTGCGATCATGGTTGATGTAAGACCGCCATGAATTTCTCACCACCGGGGAACCTGAAGTATGACTATACGTTCGCGCACGTTTTCTCATCAAAACAAACGCGCTCACCGTGAGATCACCTTACCCGCGGCTCACGATCACCCTGAGCGCCTCCAGGTTCCCATGGTACGAGGCCCAGAGCGTCGGGGTCATTCCGTCCTCGTCGGGTGCGTTCAGCTCCCTTTTGGAGGCCTCCTTGAGCGCATCCAGGAAACCATCTCGAGCCGCTTTGTGATAGCGGTCATTCATGGCGCTCCGCTCGCTCGGTCTGGACCGGTCGTGCCCCAGGTGGGGATCTATCCGGACCGGTCGTGCCCCAGGTGGGTCTATCCGGATCGGTCGTGCCCCAGGTGGGGTTCTATCCGGACCGATCGCGCCCCAGGTGGGGATCAATGTGGAGTGGTCACGCCCCAGGTGGGGATCTATCCGGACCGGTCGCGCCCCAGGTGGGGATCTATCCGGACCGGTCGCACCCCAGGTGGGGATCTATGTGGACCGGTCGCGCTCCCCTCCGGACCGTCAGCGGGTGCCGCTTCCTGGGGGTGGAGGGTCGAGGTACGAGGAGGGTGTCCTCTCGTTGAAACCCGAGACCTTTCATTGCAATCTGACGTCACACAAATAAATCATCTCAGACTGTGCTCTGCGCACTCATTCGTCGAACTTTTCCTTCGATGGATGTTTATGACTACAATTGAATATTTTGTGTTTTCACTCCACTCATGATTGGTATTTACAAACGAATTTCATTCATTCAATCTCTCTTTCACTTCTGACAATCATAATATATCCACCGAGATTATAGTTTACAAGATAAACCCTTTCAATACTCGTGATTATAATTTACGTTCAGGACCTCAAATACGTCGCCTGTAATCAATGAATTCTCTCCTGGAAGGAAGATCCTACAAATTTCTAAAATGTTGATCAATAACTCCATGGCTTTACAAAACGAAATAAATAATGATTATATTTTGCCTTTTCGACCTAAAAATTTAAATGGATCTTTTTCCACCAAGTTTTTTGGAAATATTTAATCGAACAATGGCAGTCACAACAATCCCAAATCACCCCCAATCATCTCACATCTCCAACAATCACCCCAAATCACTCTTAAATCGCCCCCAATCAATCACCTCATATCACTCCTAAACAATCATCTCACATCGACAACAATCACCTCAAATCACTCCTAAATCGACCCCAATCAATCATCTCACATCTACAACAATCACCCCAAATCACTTCTAAATCATTCCCAATCAATAATCTCACATCTACAACAATCACCCCAAATCGCTCCTAAATCATTCCCAATCAATAATCTCACATCTACAACAATCACCCCAAATCACTCCAAAATCATTCCCAATCAATAATCTCACATCTTCAACAATCACCCCCAAATCACTCCTAAATCGCCTCCAATCACTCACCTCACATCAACAACAATCACCCCAAATCACTCCGAAATCGCCTCCAATCACTCACCTCACATCAACAACAATCATCCCCAAATCACTCCTAAATCGCCCCCAATCAATAATCTCACATCTACAACAATCACCCCAAATCACTCACAATCAATAATCTCACATCTACAACAATCACCCCAAATTACTCCCAATCAATCATCTCACATCTCCAACAATCACCCAAAATCACTCCTAAATCACACCCAATCAATCACCTCACATCAACAACAATCACCCCAAATCACACCCAATCATCAACTCACATCTACAACAATCACCCCAAATCACTCACAATCAATAATCTCACATCTACAACAATCACCCCAAATCACTCCTAAATCGCCTCCAATCAATCACCTCACATCAACAACAATCACCCAAAATCACTCCCAATCAATCATCTCACATCAACAACAATCACCCCAAATCACTCCCAATCAATCATCTCACATCAACAACAATCACCCCAAATCACTCCCAATCAATCATGTCACATCTCCAACAATCACCCAAAATCACCCAAAATCACTCACAATCAATCATCTCACATCTCCAACAATCACCCAAAATCACTCCTAAATCACACCCAATCAATCATCTCACATCTCCAACAATCACCCAAAATCACTCCTAAATCGCCCCCAATCAATCACCTCACATCTAATGAACCTCACACGACAGCTAATGAAGCCACAGCAAGGAGATTGCTAACTAATCTAATTAAATGACCTCTTCCTTGAGGCCATTTCCATTGCATTGCCTTTTGAAGTCATTACATCTCGAAAAGCTGTATCAAACGAATGCAAAACAACAAACAACACAAATAGGAAATCAAACAAACTTTAATATTTTGTTTGCTTTTCTGTGAAATGTCACAATTGCCATGAATGATGATTAATATTCAAGCTCATGGTGGATGAGGTGGCACACTTGCCAAATCAAACATCCATCTCATGGTCGGTAGAGCATGGATGTATTAATGCATTAGGGCAGTGTCACACTCTCACTCCCCTTGTTTTCCATTATTACCAAACCTCCAGCCACACTTGTGCCACTTATTGTCAGGATCATGCCAGCTGCTGTCACGAAGAACCCAGCCCCGGATCGGAAACTGTTGAAAATGCTCACGCAGTAGGAGACAAATGCCCCCATGGAACAAATTGTCAGGAGAGCTGAAGAGGTCAGGGGAAAGGATGAGAAACGGCAAACCCAAGTTATGCACGAAACAATAACATCACATCCAAGTAATTCCTTTGTCTGTACATCTATCTATAATTCCAGCAATGTGTGTGTGTGTGTGTGTGTGTGTGTGTGTGTGTGTGTGTGTGTGTGTGTGTGTGTGTCTGTGACCGCTGTTTCTCGACAACCACTGCTCCGATCTAATTGAAACTTGCCAGGTATATTGCTGGGGTCCTGTGGATGTGCCTTTTCAAGGTTTGATATTAATCGGACAAGTGCTTCCCAAGTTATGGCCATTTATTTACCAAACCAATGACAAGACACGTGCTGCGTAGGCGCGGTGCGCGGCCGGCCGACAATGACGTCACGTGCCGTGCCGGTTACGATGGGATCGATCGGGCCTTAGTTACCGTGGCGTAGGAGTGGCAATGGTCAATGGCAGCGAATGTCATGGCAAGCAAAGACAGGAGGGTAAACTTGATTTTAATTTGGATTTTAATTAACTCTGTGTGTGTAAGTATCACAGCAGTTGTACTTCAATGCAAGCGATAATTCGTGGAATGCAGGTGAACATTCCGTACGGGCACGCACCACTTCCGATAGTGATGACTTAATGTATTCTAATAATTTCTCGATTTCTTATGCGCATTTATAGATAAACACAATGCCCCAATCCAGTCGTCGTTTACGAGAGCAAAGGAAAGGCCTGTGTGGTTGTTTCTGGCTCGCGGTTTGAAAGTTTTTTGGGGTTTGCACGTACGGCCACACACGGACGGCACGCACGTACAGCCACGCCGTACGGGCACGCGAGAGCGAAGGAACGGCCTGTGTGGTTGTTGTTTCTGGCTCGCGGTTTGAAAGTGTTTTTTTTTTTTGCACGTACGGGCACGTACTAGTTTATCAAAATAAACGTGCAACAGGTATGAAAATGTACATTTTGCAAGGAGATGAGGGGAAGCAGTTGGTGTACTTGTAAAATAGCTTGCAATGGAATTAAAAAATTTTATTCAAAAGAGCTCAATGCTGACGATGAAATTTCAGTAAATATTTCATGAATAAGACACACACACACATCCCTGGGAATATTACTACAAATTAACTACAGTTGGAAGCTGCCCAGGGCTCGTGACGATCCTCAGGAGAGCCCTCGTAACAAAATTTTGAGAACAAGAAAACTTCACAACTTGATACATGAATCATGATCCCTTAGTGAAAAGGAGTTGGATACTTTGAGACCTGGGAGGACTACGTTCCACCTTCTCAATCCTGCATATGGAGATAACAACCAACAGATCTCTCTCTCTCTCTCTCTCTCTCTCTCTCTCTCTCTCTCTCTCTTCTCTCTCTCTTCTCTCTCTCTCTCTCTCTCTCTCTTAAACACCTTCAGTATTTCACGAACCATTTATTCAGACTGGATGTTTGACTAAAGGTGATTTGAACAGGGATTTGTGATTTGTTCAGTGTGTCAGTGATAACAAAAACACTATTCACAAAAGACACTGGATTGTTATTGTCCAACCATTGAGAGATGGCGCCAAAAATGTTATATAGCACGCGATATGTGGTAGAGGTATGTGCTCTACCGAGTGCCCTTCTAGTTTTATATGTATCGGTCTATGTCAAAGTGATATGTCGTACCATGAAAGAAGATCGTACAGTTTTTTGGTTTGTTTTTTGTTTCATTATTTTGTTTCCATCTACACTGTTATTCCATGCAGAATATTTTTGATGAAACAGTATGAATCATAATTAATGCTCCACCACATGTCTACCTTCCCTTCCTCTCACCTCACACTGTCTTCCCTCCCCCCCATCCCTTCTTGCTCCCCCTCCCTCCTCTCTCCTTTCCCCTCCACCTCTTCACTCTCCCTGCTCTCTCTCCCCCAGCCCTCTCTCTCCCTCTTCCTTCCTCTTTTTCTCTCTCCCCCTTTAGTATCCCCGTCAGTGAAGCGACAGGTGGTATTTGCTCGTCTATACGATAAGAAATCCATTTGTTTGTCTGTCTGTCTGTGTGTGTCACCATTTTTCTCAGAGATGGCTGAATGGATCTTCGTCAAAGTTTCAGAAGTCTTCAGTGAGTGCTGGGAAGTGTTTTAGGTGAAAGAAACAAATTTCTGAAAATTTTGAGAAAAGCTGAACTTTTTTGGATTTCATTTTTTTCATCGCTCTACGGTGCCTAAGCCTTTGCAGCTATGTGAAAGGTAATATTAAATGTATTAAATGACCCCCAACCCCATTACTTAGTGGGTGTATGTAAGTGTTTTCGGCCTCCCACCAAAAAAAGAGAAAAAATTAGTTAGTTTTCAGGTTAGGAGATTGGAGAGATTTCATGTATTACATGATGCCATTTTCCACAATCTACTCTCAGGGACTAATTAAAGTATATCATCGAAATGTTATTTGAGTTTGGAGGATCGGATCACGTGGACTAAATAATTCGAAAGCTGGAGTGAAATCTGAAAATTTTAAACAAATTAGCGATTTTTATAACTAAGTGTGTTTATTTGAGCAAAGCATTAAACTTAACTTTTTCTGCTGTTCAGACCGATTATATGGAGGGAAGAAAAGATTAAGGAATTTGCAGAAAGTGGTGTTTTGTTTTTTGCGGGTACAATATGTGCCATTACAAGGAAATTACAAGGAAATTTTTGCACAGGAGGAGGCCATTCAGCCCATCATGCCTGCACCATACCAATACCAGATTTTAATCAATCCGTCAATACCCCCTTCCCTTCGTGTGCAACCTTTTGGCTGCTACACTGGTACTCATTTCACCTACCTTGGAAGGATGACTGGCTGAGTCAATCCACTGGAGTTAATTCAGCAGCCAACAGGGCTTAAACTCAGGACCCTAGGATCCCAAGCCACCACCCTAAGCACTAAGCAAACACCAGATTAACCAATCAGCTTGCTACTGTATCGCTAGCCAAGCCAGCTGTTCTTATTAACCATTTATGCTCCCTTTTAATTTGAGTGCTTGACATGTCTAGGTGGTGATTGTTTCCGGACATGTCCATGTTTATCTCCAGACCTGTCCAAGTAGAGTTTGTCTCTGGACGCTGTTCATCTCCAGACAGGTCTGGGCGGTGTTTATCTCCGGATGTGTCTGGGCGGTATTTGTTCATCTCCAGACATGTCCAGGTGCTGTTTGTCTCCGGACAGTGTTTATCTCCAGATGTGTGCTGGCGATGTTTGTTTCCAGACAGTGTTTATCTCATGACGTGTCCTGCAGGTGTTTATCTCCGGACATGTCCGGGCGGTGTTTGTCTCCAGACGTGTCCAGGTGCTGTTTGCCTTTTGGTGGTGTTTATGTCCAGACATGTCCAGGCACTGTTTGTCTCTGGATGGTGTTTAACTCCTGACGTGTCTTGACGGTGTTGGCTAATGAATCTGAATCATAATTGATTCATAATTAACGCTCAACCACACATCTGCCTTTCCTTCCTCTCTCTCCACTCGCTGCTTTCCCTTCCCCCACCCTTAATCATTCTCCCTTCCTCCTTCCTCCTTGCTCCCCTTCCTTCCTCTCTGTTTTTTCCTCCACCTCCTCACTCTCCCCCTCTCCCTCTCCCCACCATTCCCCTGTTTTTCTCCCTCTCCTTTCTTGGTGTCCCCATCAGCGAAGTGACAGGTGGTATTTGCTAGGACATAAATAAACAATCCTAAACCAGCGATGGCGCCACACACCACACTCTTGCTAACAAAGCAGCAAGTGCAGGCTTGGGCAGGCACAAAGCTAGTAAATGGCTGCAGGTTGTTGGCGCCCAGGCAAAGTGTGGCTTGGGATTGCAAGGGTGTCAGGAGCAATCTGGAGAAGCGGCATCCACATCTCCAGACAGCAGTCATCTCCTTCCTGATGATGAAGCAGAGAGCAAAGAAGAAGAGAGGTGTTTCTCTCTTGAAGCTCAAGGTCCAACTGCAACTCTCACATGCGGCAACAGCCCTTGTAAACTCTGGGACCGTCTTCACCTATGGCGAGTCCCGTGATTGCCTACCCGCTGCTTGTGAGAGATGCCACCTTGTGGGCCTCTGTTCTTCATTGCATGGCCCGTGAGCCACTGGCGGCCCCGAGTGGGCTAAAGTGTGGCCCCTGATGTGCAGCCAATAATACACAAATGTGAAAATACCCCCATCATAATTTGCCATTAATGCCATCAAATTGACCCAATGGTTTTAAATGAGTGTTGCAACGCAAAGCATAAATGTAACATAACTACATCAGTAGATGGTAGAATACAAACAATTATACTTGCAGCCCAGTTATCTACAACAAAGAAGAGTACGTGGGGCGGTGCCTAATAGCAGCCATTACGGAGTCCTGCAGGCAGTGTGGCGGCTCTCACACTGATTTCTTATCAGCAAAAGTGGCTCCCCTCGAAAAAATAGTGAAGATCACTGTTCTAGGCTATCCTGCCATGCAGGGCGGCCCCGATAAAATGTCTTCCATTCCTCCCCAGTGCTCTACAGTCGACTTCATCACCATGACTTGTGATGCGCCGGCCAAACAGTTTGTGATCAGTCCCATTACAAGCGTGAGGTCCTTCCATTGTGCCTTTTTGTGGCCACATGTACTCACCTGGCCCCGCTCCGCTAACGGGAGGTTTTTACACACACAATGTTATATCCCTAGTTTTACTGTCTATAGATTACATATGCTGCCTCCACAGTGTCATGTTTAACAAGGTGGCTTACCCTGACATCTTCCGGCTTTACTGGAGTAAATCTGTGGTATGTGAAACACATAGGACATATTATAAGCTTTGCTTTCTAACTGTTGACCCCTTTTCCCCTTTCCACATTCCAACTATGGGCCCACCCATACCCCTGAACTTATCATGGAACCCTCCCTGGAACATGAGGCTCCTGCCCAGGTTCTCTGTTGGGAACCTAAGACTCCGGCCTTAAGGCAAAACGTGACACACCAAATTTCAATACGTTCTACCCCCTTCATTTCAATAAAATGCACAGAAAATCACAATTATGGACAATAATTCGATATAAAAGAGGTCTTCAAAATTTCATACCATGCTTTATCAAAGATGGTGTCCTTTGGGTGGGGAAAGATGGCAAAAACACACAAAGCAAAACAAACCGTTTCAGCAATTTTACTTGTCCAATTTCAAAAATCCCATCTATTGAGCACATCCCCCAGTGTATGTCACCTGCTCCAGCTGTCAGCTGAACTCATAGACCCAATTTAATAACTGCCTAGCCAATTTCACAGGATACCCATCCTCCATAGTACATATCAAGTCGCACAGGACCAAGTGGAATATTCCCATAAACACACACATTACCATTCTTAACAATTACAGCTCATCCTTTCAAGGCCATGGTTTCTCAATTACCTGGCCTCAACTTGGCAGGAGGGAGGTCCTAAAATGTGGTGGCGTGGGTGTGGATGTGTGTGCGTGCCTGCAGTGAAAGCAAAGTCCTATTTCATGAAAACCTTGGGTGCCCCATACATCTCGACCCCCAGCATCACAACAGCTCCCTTTTCTGCACACTCCGCCAGAGGATGTCACCCAAATGTCACTCATTGGCCTTCTATTGTCGCCAAGGGTCCTCACCCTGTGGCCGACCTATCTGACCTTACTCCCGGTGGGTTTCCCATTTCTTGCTGGGCTACCGGGGCCAAGACATGGTGGAGCCCCAGGCTTTCTGCTCTCCAGCAGACCCCGATCCAACCTCAGACACGCCTCACTTCCTCACCCACAAACCTTGCATGCAATGATCCCTCCCCAGCTGCCATTCATCTCTACCTACACCTGCAGTACATGCTAAAGGATGTGTTCCCACCTGCCGTTGCCTGCATACATTCAAACAATCACCAGTACTCAACAAACACAATCACCAGTGATGGAATTCCTTTATTCACAAAACCTTTTAACCCTTTTCACCCGGTAGACATGCTTGCCTATCATGGCCACTCTTACATGTCTCACATACCAATTCCCCAACTCACCTGCATACCTCCAAAAGCAAAGCATGGTGAGTCCTGACAATGGGGAAAGGTAAATGTAGTACAAATTCAATGATCACAGGGATGTATATGTGTGTATGTATGTATCAGAGTACTTCTGACAAAGTTCTCACCTGCCACAGCTGAACACCCAATGGTAACCCTGAGAAGAACCACTCTCTCAGGGAACTTGAAGTATTTGAGGAACATGACGACAGTCGCTGCTGTCACTCCAAGACAAGCTATTACCATAAATACTCTGTAAACTGCAAAATAAGCCGTTAATGTCAACACATTCGAAATTCGAAATTGTACAAATGATAGTTTTGTTGAAATCAAGCTTGCTGAGCAAATCCACCAAGACCATGATTTGTATGTTTGTAGCCGTAACACTGAATTGTTATAACAATATGTCTAACTTAAGCTCTGAGAGTATATTTTTCATTCTGGGTAAATGAGAGGGAGTTCTTTACCAGTACATGCTCCTGTCCAGCACTGATATGTTCGGCAAATATATCTCGAGTCAAAACGACACGTTTGCCACAGACCGAGAGTTCCCTCTCGTTCCAACAGCCAGCTGGGTAGAGCCGTGCCAACGATGGTGAACAGGCAACCGAGAACCAGCAACGCCAACGTGATGCGACGGAGAGACTCAGCAGACGGCATTGTTGCACCAAAGTGGAAACCTCGATTTGCTCAAGCTCCTCATTGACATCGATATCATATTGAAGATGTAACCACAAGGTGTTGTGAAACCCACACACAAAGGCATATCGTAAGGGATGTGTCCGTACTGCCTTATTTTCTCTCTCTCTTGTGTGGCCGCTCCTGGATCTGCTTTCCTTTGCTTCCAAGGAGGCACAATCTGGATCTGGAAAGGTTCCACCTGCTTTCAAGGAAACTCCAGTTTCCAAAATTGGGAAGGCTCCTGAATTACCAGGAAAGAGAAAAGGTGGACCCTTGTGATCCACGAATGAAATGCAGGTGACTGGCTTACTGAGGCTCACTGAGGCTGTGTGACCATCAGATTCAGTGCCGGATAGTTATACGTTAGTACGTCCAAGTTGGTGGAAAAGGTTCCATGCTGGGTAGCCAAAAGTTCCATTGCCTCATGATGAGGGAACTCAACTGACATCCCAGAGCTGCCTAGTCTGGGTTCCATTACCGATCCGACGAGAAAATGCAATCCTAATACTTCACAGGCAGGGCGTTGTATCACTGAGAACGCACCACATTAAAATGGACATTAAGCTGGCTGTCCAATTTGTATCAATGGGGGATGTTAAAAATCCACGTAGTGTTTTTTTCACAAAGAGAAGACAATTGTGTGAACAAATCGAAGTCGCTGTCCTAATTTACAGTGGGTACTGTGTGATTGGCATAACTAACAGATAACAAATGATGCAACCCATATCAACATGCTGCAAACAAACTAACTGATGCATTGCTGTCAATTATTAAAATAACACCCGATAACCAAAACTGTAATCGGAGTAGTTACCAACCAAACCTTGGTGTTGGCTTCATGGTTAAGGTAGCTGACTTAAGATCTTAGGATCTTGAGTTTGAGCCCCTGTTGTTCAATTAAATAACATCAGGTGGGTTGACTCAGAATGTCATCCTTTCGAGGTCGGCAAAATGAGTACCCAGTTTACTGGAAACAGGGGCACTGCATCAGTGGCACAGCCGTGCTTCCATAAAATGATGCAACCAGCAGCCACAGGTTGCATATGAAACAACAACAACAACAACCAACCAAACTGGGGATAAAGCTCCAGGCATGAAACCAAGCAGCCAATTTTGCTCTTGCACTAACTGCGAGCAAAGACCGGGTCGTTCCATGCTTCGGAGAAGTCTGACGCCATACCGGTTATTCATGGGGATTACTTTTATTGGAATCCTCCAGAGACCCCAAATGAACCCAAACGTTGGCCGACAAATGGTGGGAACATGAGGCACTTAAGAAAAAAGAAAAAAAATTATTCACAAAAAATATGGTTTAGAAAATCCTGGACAAAGAGAGACAGAAATTACAAATAAATAATTATTCCAGCTATGGTCCTACACACACACACACACACACACACACACACACACACACACACACAAACACACATACACACACCATGTACATAGGAACTAAGTAGAGATATATCAAATTACATAGGATTAAACTCAGGCTACAGCAAGACTAGAATGTGCAGCCAGCAGGTCAAAACATAGCCCCCCAAACAGGCAGAAGGATGTGTATAGCTGTCTCGGGGATGAAGGAACAACCGGAGTGCAGATGTCCCAGTGAAGGGGCGAACAGTCCAGCAGCAAGTCACCATCTCAGTGGTGAGTCCATCTCCAAGCAGCGTTGGCCCTAGTTTCAGGAGGGGACATGTTCTATCTCCGCTCACCTCCTCCCAGTCAAGTTTATAGATGGGACTCAATTACAACTAGATATCTGCGACCACAAAGCAATCGCTAATGGAAATCCAACCCCCGGCTTACCGTTGGTGATTTCACGCAACTTACCCATGGCCCACGATCCAATGATGGCATAATTTGTTCGGACTGTCACATCACCTTGACCTTCAACATTTAGGGATAGAGTGTAAACTCAGAAAAGATGTGCCCATCTCCCATCGATCCATAAACCTCAACATCATGAAAATTGGAAGAGAATTTTTCAACTTATGATCAAAAACGTGTTTTTTGTTAATTAGGTCACAATGCGAAAAAAAGTCGGTCAAGGAGGACACTAATCGAATATCAGGTGCACAACTTCAATGCAGGTACACTATTATGATGAAGAACATCTTGGAAGGCAAAGTCGTCTTGGAGATTCTGCAACGGCAAAATTGAGCGATGACACAAAAACACTTCTCTTTATTTTCAGACCGACCTTTAATTCAGAGGGGTATGATGTAAGTTAAGTGAAAGTGTGCCTTGTTCTACGATATCTAGAGGGAAATTTCATTCTGATCGGACAAACCAAAAACGAGTTTAGGTGAAAAATGTTAAAATCTCTATAATTGTGTCATGACCTTAATGAAATAGGTCAAGGTCAGAAAAATGATGTCAACCCAGCATACTTTCGATTCACATTATTGATGCAAAATTTAATTCCGAAAGTCCCAGCCGGATCTGAGATACAGCTCGGACATTGACAGAAAAGAAACAGGGAGAAAAACCTAACTGGTGGATTAGTCATCCTAGGTGGAGTAAGACCTTGACCTTACAGCTGGAGGGGTATGATGTAAACGGGGTTTAAATACGCCTTGATCGAGGCTATTTGAAGAGTGCAATTTCATTCTGATCGGACAAACCTTGGTTGAGGTTTGGTGGAAAATGTTAAAATATCTATAATTGGGTGATGACTTTAAAATAGGGGCAATGCCCCTGGGCACTTAACCTGGTCGTGGCTGAATAAGAATACCAGGGAATCTGGTAAGCGTGGATAGGTAGGCATGGATAGGTAGGCATGGATAAACCACAAAATATTTAACGGAGAAGAAAGTAAATATCTATGGATTTATTATTAATGCAGTGAACAAACTTTGGTACATCACGGGTGATGAAAGTTGTGGTCAAGTTTCATCAAAATTGTGTGTGGTTTCTGAGAAGAGAGAAAATACCTCCTGTAAAGCCCCTTAGACCATGCT
>CM068959.1:20877597-20912098 GCA_035128595.1 Eptatretus atami | reverse complement strand
CAGTGAACAAACTTTGGTACACCACGGGTGATGAAACTTATGGTCAAGTTTCAACAGGATTGTTTGTGTGGTTTCTGAGAAGAGAGAAAATACCTCCTGTAAAGCCCCTTAGACCATGCTTTACCTAATGCAGTGAACAACTTGGTACACCACGGGTGATGAAACTTATGGTCAGTTTCAACAGAATTGTGTGTGTAGTTTCTGAGAAGAGAGAAATACCTATTTTGGGGGCAACCCACACCTGAACCCTATCCCCCCCCCCCGTTTACCTCCTTAGACCTCGATTTTTCCAATGGCGTGAACAAACACTGGTACTTCACATGTGATGAAGGTTGTGGTCAAGTTTCATCAGAATTGTGTGTGTGGTTTTGGAGAAGAAAGCAAATGATATTTTGGGGGCAACCCCACCCCCTCTCCGTACACACCCTAAGACACCGATTTTTTTGATGTTATGAACAATTTTGGTACATCACGGGTGATGAAGGTGGTGGTCAAGTTTCATCGACATTGGGTGTGTAGTTTCGGAAAAGAAAGCCAACATATATTTTGGGGCAAATACATATTAGACTTAAAATTGAAACACCCCGTTAGACCCCAATTTTTAGACCCAGATCATTTTTAGACCCAAATTTAGACCCAGACCAAACATTAATACATCATGGATGATGAATGCTGTGTTGAAGTTTCATCGGAATTGAGTGCTGCAGTTACTGAGAAGAAAGCAAATACCTCTTCTTCTTTTTTCTTGGGGGGGGGGGCATAAACTCCCTCTGTAGACACCCTCAGACCCCGATTTTTTATGCCATGAGCAAACTTTGGTATGTCATGGGTGATGAAGGTTGTAATCAAGTTTCATCAGAATTGCATTTGTAGTTCTGATCAGAAAGCAAATACCTATTTTCGGGGCAATGCCCATAGACCTTCCTTCGGGCCAATTGTTTTTTTTTTTATGCCATGAACAAACTTTGGTAGATACGGGTGATGAAGGTTGCGATGAAGTTTCATCGAAATTGTGTGTGTAGTTTCAGAGAAGAAGTTGCAAGAATTTGTGGAACGGACGGATGACGATACGGACCCGGCGTGCCATCCCATAAGCTCCCCGGAACCACGTTCCATGTGAGGTAAAAACAAAAACCTAAATGGTGGTTTAGTACTCCTGGGGGGAACAACAACCTCTGGGGTGTCATTAGGAATTGTGGGCACTAATTGTAGAAACAAGTCCTGCAACAGCTATAAAACTCCCCCTGGGGAGGGCAAACCAATCACCTTCCTTCATGCAATAAGCTGGTACATGATATGTGCCCAAACAGATAGTCATGTGGGAGGGTGTATCACCCACCCCACCTCCTCCTGTCGTTATAGGAATCATGCCATTTAGCACCTTCTCTTATACCCAATCCCTACCCGATTTCATGAAGGAAGAACATGTAGACAAGACGTATTAGCCTATCCAGTCTGAATTAGACAAGACTCGTATATCTGGTGGGCCACACGAAAAACAACTAAATCGAAACACATGCATTTATTGCACAGTCAAGATATTCTTCGAATTTACAAAAACACAGATGGGGTTAAGGCTTCATCTAACCACTGCCCTCTACCCCACAAATGTACCAATACGTATTGAAGTTGTCACATCTCTATAAAACCGGTATCAAACTAATGAGAAACACCAAAAAGACAAACAACATGAATGAGTAATCAAACAAACTTTAATGTTTTCTTTACATTTCCATGATATGTCACATTTGTTATTAACAATGCTTTAACCCTTTGAACCTGAGCGGCCATTTTACCAGCCGCTATTCAAACCTCCATATACCTGAGCGGCTGGATTTTTCTCCAGGGAGCCCAGGGTGGGGGAGCCTGGGGGACACATTCACCAAATCAAACCTCCATCTCATTTATCTTTGCAGTGAATTTATCTATGATTGGGTCAGTAGAACAGGGGGGGGGTGCACATTAGGATGGATTCAGGCCTTCTCTCTCCTGGTTTTCCATTTTTATCAAATAACCAGCCACACCTGCACCAACTAAAGTCAGGGTCATGCCAATGCTTGTGATGGAGAATGCAGCCCCGGATCGGAAACCTTTGTAAATGCTCACGCAGTAGGCAGCATATGCTGTAATGGCACAAAACATCAGGATACCTGCAAGGGGTCGGGGAAGGAGACGAGAAATGACGATAGAATTAAAACCCAAGATTCGTTGTGCATTATCACAACCCGAATTATGCAGAAAACAACAAAATCACATCATAGTGACTCGTTTTCAAATACGAGTGGTCCCGTTGGACCAAATTTTTATTGGACTTCACAGCCTTGTTGCATTCTTGGTGGTAGTAAACACCGCCTGGAGACGTCTGGATTAATTTATAGTGGAGTCTTAAAGGGTCTGCATGGTCTTAAAGGTCTTTTGGGTCATCTTGGTCTTTTTGGTCCTTGGGGACTTTTGGGTCTTTTAGGTCCATGGGAACTTTTGGGTCCTCAGGGACTTTTGGGTCATCTGGGTCTTTAGGGTCTTTGGGGTCCTTGGGAACTTTTGGGTCTTCTGGGTCCTTTGGGTCCTTGGTGTCTTTTGAGTCTTTGTGGGCGTTTGGGTCTTTTGTATCTTCGAGGACGTTTGGGTCCTCAGCAACTTTAGGGTCTTTTGAGTCATCGGGGTCTTTTGGGTACTTGAGGTCTTTTGGGGTTTTCTCTGTCTTTTGGATCTTCAGGCACTTTTGGGCCTTCTGGGTCTTTTAAGTCCTTGGCGACTTTTGGGTATTTTGGGGCCTCGGAGTCTATTGGATCCTCGGGGTCTATTGGATCCTCGGGAACTTTTGGGTCATCTGGGTCTTTTGGGTCCTCAGGGACTTTAAAGTCTTTTAGGTTCTCAGGGTATTTTGGGTCTTTTGGATCTTCTGAGTCTTTTGGGTTATCTGCATTATTTTGGTCTTTTGGGTCCTCAGGATCTTTTGGGATCTCAGGGTCTGTTGCGTCCTTTGGGTCTTTTGGAACTTAAGGGTCTTGAGCGTATTGGGGGTCTAAAACGGTCTTCAGTGGTCGAATGAGTCTCAGCAGTCTAAAATGTCAAAAGGTACATTTCAGTCGTACGTAATTTCATTAATAGACGTACCGTAATTAATTAGCATAAAAAGCATTACACACCACAACACACAACCACACACACACACACACACACACACACACACACACACACACACACACAACGGTTTTTTCATGTCTGTTCCTCTACAATTGTACTTCTTTATTGAACAGTATGCTTGGTGTTGGCTTAATGGTTCAGGTGGTGGCTTGGAATCCTAGGATCCTGAGTTCAAAACCCCCTCGGCTGTTGAATTAACACCAGGTGAGGTTGACTCTACCTGTCACTTCTGAGGTCAGAAAAAATGAGTGCCAGCTTGCTGGTATCTGTGTCGGAGTGGCGACCCGGCCAGGATTGTGCCCTATCGCCAAGAGACTGCTTAGGCAGCACCAATGCTCTGCACAGAGTATGGTCCCAATGGATGGATGGATGGATGGATGGATATTGAACAGTGGGGTGTATGCAGGTTGTGTTTTCACCCCTGTCTATCTGTTTGTTACTTGGAAAAATAAAAAATTGACAAGGATGTTGATCACTTCTGTTTGTTTTTGATTGTCTGTCCGCTCACCATTAATCGCTTACAGGTCAAATTTTAAACCGATCTTCACGAAACCCCACCAAACGGTAGAGTTGGCGGTCTGAGAGAATCCTATTTAGTTTTGAGGTTAAAAAGGTCACTGGTCATAGGCCAAAGGTCATCAACTTTTTCGAATTTCTAAAATTGTCAATTTTTATTTGATTGACTTGAAATTTGAACAGGATTTGCAGATCAGCTCACTGAATTCAACCACCAACTATTTTTGAGGTCAAAATAGGCCAAAAGGTCAACATAGGTTAAAAGTCAACAATTTATATGCAATTTCTAAAATCCTCAATTTTCATCGGATTGACTTGAAATTTGAAAAGGATTGGCACATCAGGTCACTGAAATCAAACACCTATTATTTTGAGGTCAACATAGGCCAAAGGTCAACAACTTGGGTGGATTTTCTAAAATCCTCAATTTTCATCCGATTGAGTTGAAATTTGAAAAGGATTTGCATATTAGGTCAATTAATTCAACTACCTATTATTTTTAAAGTCAAAGTGTCAACATAGGCCTAATTTCTAAAATTGAGAGATATAGCCAAAAGCTATATATAATCATGATATCTCAAAACGTTGTGGACGAGTTATGACAAAATGAGGTGGATGAGTTGGTTCGGTGACAAGAACAAGTGGATTCGGTTTTGGTTCAGATCCAGCTCATCAGTGGGATACAAAACATAAACTGATCAGCCTGGCAGAGGTATGTGCTCTACTGAGTGCCGTTCTACTTTGTTCTGTTTTGCCAAGTGTCGCTCAATGAGTGATTTTTCATTTGTTTGTTTATTTGTGAACAAAATATCTCAAAAGGTTTTAGTCAGATTTGGATGAAATTTGGTGAGGAGCTTGAGTATGCGACACTGACAAAATTATGAGATTTTGTTGAAGATCCGAATCCGGATTTGGATCGGAGAATTTTATAAAGTGATTTTTCAGCATCAAGAGATTGGGTCAAAAAAGACAAATAGCAGCATATCTCAAAAAAGTTATGGACGGATTCGGATGAAATTTGGTGGATGAGTTGGTTAGGTGACAAGAATAAGCCAATTAAATTTTAGTTCAGGTCCGAATCAATATCTGACCTGTCAGTGGGATACAAAACGTAAACTAACGACTTACGCATCACATATTCCATTACATTACAATATATTCAATCATGCACACCTCACCTCGAAGAGAACACGTCCATCAACCAGCATGTCCACACCACATATCACAGAATCAAACTATTATTCAAATACAGTGCACATGTTCGACAATATCAAACACACACACACACACACACACACACACACACACACACACACACACACACACACACACACACACACACACACACACACACACACACCTTACAGGGCCTCAATTATTCATATATTTTTTGTACGGTCGGTGGGGGAACATTTTTGTCCAGAATTCGATCCTGAACCAGCAAGCAATTGTAAATCCTGCTTAATTCTACTACTACTCAGCAGACGCATCAGAGATGGAGTTCACAATGTCGTGCCATGAGTCTTTGTCCATCATCAGTGTCTGCAAGTCCGCCATGTCATGCTGGATATCCCTTGCTATGCAGTCGATGTAGTTCAGTGGCCTTCTTCCTCTGGTTGGGCAAGGCAATCTCAAGCAGATAACGTCAGATATTAATCTCAAGAGCAAGGCAATCTCAAGCTTAATTCACCTTCAGTCAAACATCCAAGTAAGAATGAAGGTGATTTAGGCAGTGTTCACAATTTGTTCAGGACAACGGTAATAGCTCACTTACCCTTCACAAAAGACACCGTGGGAATTTTAACGTCCAACAATGATCAATGTTGGCAAACAGCTAGGTTATCCGGTTTAACATCCTTTTGATAGACAATGCATACAATGATGCATCGTCTGCATGCGGAATATTAGGGACAGTTTCTCGCTGGGTCGATATATATACAGTATATACATATACCCTTTAGACTTTAGACCTTTTGATCCTTTAGACTGCTTGGACTCCTTCGACCTTTAAAGACCATTTAAGACCCCCAAACCCTTAAGACCCAAAAGGCCAAGAGACCCCAAGGACCCAAAAGACCTTGAGTACCCAAAACTCCCTGAGGACGCAAAAAACCCAGAAGACCCAAAAGACCCTGAGGACACAAAAGACCCAGAAGACCCAAAATACCCTGAGGACCCAAAAGACCCAGATAACCCAAAAGACTCCAGACACACTGTAGACCCTTTAAGACTCGACTTTAAGTTAAGGAGATAGGTGTGTGTGTGTGTGTGTGTGTGGCTAAGTTAATTAGGCTAATTAACTACAACAAATCTGGAAGCATTCTCATGTTTTAAACGCCATGCCATGTTAAGGTATATATAGCAGTTTAATACATCCTTCCACTATGGCATGGCATTCAAATTACAAAATAAATAACAAAAACAATGATAACATTGCAACAAAAAGCATGTATTAATTAATACTAATAATATTTACAGCAATAATAAGAATAATAGTATCATATGGCAATAATAACCAAAAAAAAGAGCAATCAGATTGCAGACCCTTGCCAGGACTTGTTTTGTGTTGTGTATCTACTATGGCGTTTGTGTACTGGAGTGTTACGTAATTAATAAGAGACATAACTGGAACTGCCACTATATAACTGCTGGCAGTGATGACCGGGTACCAAGACGTCCTGCTTTGATGCAACTCGCTTTGATTAGACACCTGACGTTTTTTTTTATTATTATTCAATTGAATTCAGAATGGGATTAAAATAAATTCAATTCAAATCAAATGGAAGACCAAATAGGTACAGTCCTGCATTGGACTAATTAGAAGGAACCCAAACAAGCAAAAAGCAAAGATGAAGTCATCAGGAGGAACCTGGATAGGATTCACATTTCAGCTGCTACTCCTGTACCCTCAAATCCATGCAGGCACAGCGAAGTGAGCCTTATTCAAAATAAAAATAAATGAAAAAGAACCCAGATCTAAGAAAATAAAAATTCTCGCTGCCAGACCATGCATCTGATCAAGTTGAAATTTAAAACATGTATTTCCCATCACTACTCCATAATAATTGTGAGGTTTCACATTGATTTATTATGCGGTTCCAGAGAAAACATTATTTAATATTTTCTTCAATCCAATATGGCTGCGAAACCATGTGACCTATCAATTATTCCTTTACAAACTTGTACACCCAAGGCTTGGGGAACATTTATGTGAAGTTTCCCCTTGATCTGTTCAGCCATTTCAGAGAAGATTTTTGAAGATTTAATTTTTTTTAACAATATGGCTGCCGAATCACATGACTGATGGTGTCATCAAAACAATTTTTGTGGACCATTTTATCCCGAGATGGCCCTCAAACATTTTCATACTGATCGGATGTGGCGTCCTACACATGCAACTATGACGTCATAACGAAGGCACCTATGACGTCATAAAAATCACACTCATTCCCCATGAGGAGTACTTGCCGTGTGCTAAGTTTCAATTTTTTCAGTGGTGAGGTTTCAGAGATACAGAGATCCAAGATTTTTCCAACATGGCTGCCGCACCACGTGAACCATGATGTCATAGTTATCATTAAAACATTCTATGCCAGTAGTCGCTCCAATGGTGAAAATTTTGTCTCAATCCAACAAGCAGTTGCGGAGAAAAACACGAAAGTTATGTGTGGACAAACAAACAAACAAACCCAAATGCAATACCCTCTCCTTCGGCGAGGGTAATAATGAACATATATTTCCCACGCTGGCCCCAAACATATCAGTGCTTGGTGAAAGGCAAGCTCATGCTCAAGCAGCACAGCAGGAAGGTATGCAACAAGACTGTGAAGACAAATGAAAATTTGGTCCAATGGATGAATGGGCCCACGAGTTCATTCAAATCTCCATGTTCAATTCTACAGTAATCATACAGATAATAAACAAACTTAAAATTGAAACTGAATTAATTTATTACAATAAACACAAGTTATCTGTAAAAAAATGAATGATCTGCCACCCCTCTCCGTCTGCCACCCTCTCCTTCCGCAACCCCTCGCCGTCCTCAACCCCTCTCTGTCCGAAACCCCTCTCCATCTGCCACCTCTCTCCATCCACCACCCCTCTCTGTCTGCCACCCCTCTCCTTCCGCAACCCCTCACCGTCTGCCACCCCTCTTCATCTACCACCCCTCTCCATTCGCCACCCCTCTCCGTCCGCAACCCCTCTCCGTCCGCAACCCCTCTCCGTCCGCCACCCCTCTCCGTCCGCCACCCCTCTCCATCTGCAACCCCTCTCCATCTGCCACTGAAATAAAACGTTTTTCCCCCTCATTATCACTGCCAGCATTGGCCCAACTTCAGGAGGCAATCTAAAGTGCCGATATTTCAGCAAAGCGATACTTTCTTCTCGGACACTACAATTTTCGCCCACGCACCGTGCTGTTTTCATTTTTTAATTATTTTAATAATACCCACACTTATTATATTCTAAGCCTGGTGTTGGCTTAATGGTTAAGATAGCTGGCTTAAGTTATTAGGGTTTTAATTTCAATCCCCTGTTGTGCTGTTGAATTAACACCAGGTGGGTAGATTCAGCCTGTCATCCTTCTGAGGTTAGCATACCCATATGAGTACCAGGTTACTGGTAACAGGGAGGCACTGCATCAGTGGCATTGTCATGCTCCCAGAAATAATGCAACCTGGCAAATGTGTGTTTTACGAAAATTAACGCTAAGATGTTTGTAGTCATCAAAATGTTTCTGGAATAAATATTTACTGAAGTGTAATATAATCAACAAAATGTAACAAAATGTTTCTGGAATAAAGTAATCACTGCAGTGTAATATAATCAAACAAATGTTTCTGGAATAAACTATTACTGTAGTGTAATATACAACAAAATGAACAAAATGTTTCTGGAATAAACTATTACTGTTGTGCAATATAATTAACAAAATGTAAAAAATGTTTCTGGAATAAACTATTACTGTAGTGTAATATTAATCAATAAAATGTAACAATGTTTCTGGAAATAACTATTACTGTTGTGCATATTATTAACAAAATGTAACAAAATGTTTCTGGAATAAACTATTTACTGTCGTGTAATATAATTAACAAAATGTAACAAAATGTTTCTGGAATAAACTATTACTGTCGTGTAATATAATTAACAAATGTAACAAAATGTTTCTGGAATAAACTATTACTGAAGTGTATATAATCAACAAAATGTAAACAAAATGTTTTCTGCATAATTTACTAACAAATTACAGTTAATAGGTATTTCGTACAAGTAACATACATGCAGACATTTGTATTGTCATTGAATCAAACACAAAATTGTGATAACAAAATGTTTATCTGATGAATATCGAACTTGACCTATTTACTGTGTGTTTATATTAATTAACAAAATAAGTAACATATTAGTTGTTCTTCTTGATACAAATTAACTATTACTGAAGAAGTTGTAAATCATAATCAAACTCAAATATTGTAATTTAAAAATAATGTTTTGGATGATGAATACACATTTTATTACTGTTCGTGGATAATTATAATTAACATAAAAATAGTATAAAAACATGTTTTCTGGGAATATAAACTATTATCTGTATAGTTACATTACTTATATGATAATACAACATAAATGTCTATGATTAACAATATTGCTTCGATTCTGGCAATAAGTATAAATACTTTATTGCGAGTTTTGTTGGTTATTTATATATCAAACAAAATGATAACTAAAATTGTTTCTAGTCAATAATTACTTCTACCATGCATGAGCAGTTATTAGTAATATGTATTTCATACTTAAACTTACCAAAGGTATTTTGGATAACTAAGATAATTACTGGATTGTGCAAAATATAATTAACCAAAAAATTTTGTTGGTAAATCAAACATTGGTATTCGGAATAAAACATATTTACTGTAGTTGTTTTGTTTATATTGATCAAAATAAATTGAACAATAATGATTTCTGGAATAAACTGTTTACTGTCTGTATTGTCAATATATATACAAATGTTAACTCAAATATGTTCTCTTGACATATCAACTTCTACTGGTCTGTAGTTTTGTAACTATATCTAATATTAACCACAAATGCGTACCAAAATTGTTTTCTGGGAATTTTAAACACTAATTCTGTATTTGTAAGTTATAATTTACAAATGTAAAAATGTTGAAAAACTATTCTATCTGTTCGTGTAATATATAACTTAAAGGAATATAACTTAACATAATGTTCAATCGCATGAATAACTATATGTTATCTAGTATTTCTATAATTAACAAAATAGTTACTTATAAGATGTTTCGTGTAATAACATCTTATTTTGTTAGTTTGCGATTAGTAATTTAACATTATAATGAGATCAAATCAAATGTCCTTTGGAAAGTAACTATTACTAGTATGTCTTCTGTCCACGAATATAAATTACCACACAATTTGTTACATTTTGTTGTAGACACCTCATAAAATGTTTCTGGTTAAACACTTAACAAGTAAAATAGTTTAATTATCCAGTATTCACCTGATTTTTGTTTACATTTTTGTAATTCTTATAAATTTATAACGTAAATTGCTAACAAGACATGCTAAGTAATGCTTTTCTGGAATATATCCAATGAACATTACTTGTATATACTGTATTTTAGCGTGTTATATTCATTCTAAATTACAAAATGTATTGTTCGGTCGGACCATGACTACTCTACTTGCTAGTGTTATTCTCATGCAACAAAATGTACAATGTTTTCTGGAATGAACTATTAGCTGTAGTGTAATGCACAACAAAGTGTAACAAAATGTTTCTGGAATGAACTATTACTGTAGTGTAATGTAATCAACAAAATGTAACAAAATGTTTCTGGAATAAACTAATACTGCAGTGTAATATAAACAACAAAATGTTTCTGGAATAAACTATTACTGTAGTGTAATATAATCAACAAAATGTAACAAAATGTTTCTGGAATAAACTAATACTGCAGTGTAATATCATCAACAAAATGTTTCTGGAATAAACTATTACTGTAGTGTAATATAATCAACGAAATGTAACAAAATGTTTCTGTGAAAACATTGCAAAAATTAACTGTCAATAAACTATGACTGTGGTTTAATATATTTCACTTATGTTGTTAAACTCTCGTCAGCAAAGTGATGGGTGATATATGCGAGTGGTACACAAAACACTCGAAAATATCAGAGTAATTCTGACAAACTTTTCACCTGCAGAAGCTGAACACCCAATTGTAACCTTGAGAAGAATCGCTTTCTCGGGGAATTTGAAGTATTTGAGCAACATGATGATGGTTGCTGCTATCACTCCGAGACAACCCGTCACCATGAATATTCTGGAAGCTGCAAAATGTTCAAAAAAATAATTTTTTTTGGTGTAAAAATGTTGAAAAATGGAATTCTGCAATCGATACAACTTTGTTGAATCAGGGAATCAGGATTGCTCATCAAATACTCTTAGACCATGGTTTAGGTTGAATGCTGCACCATCATAAAAGTTATAACATTTCCAAATAAAAATATGAGAGTGTAAGGAAGGAAGGTCTTCACCAGTGCACGATCCCTTCAAGCACGAAAACGGGATGCATCCATGTTTCAAACGAAAACTACATGCTCTCCACAGACCAACAGTTCCATCCCTTCCCAACAGCCAGCTGGGTAGAGCCGTGCCAATGATAGCGAACAGGCAACCGAGAACCAGCAATGCCAAAGTGACGCGACGGAGTGTCTCAGCAGACGGCATTGTTGCACCAATGTGGAAACTTCGATTTGCTCAAGCTCCGCATTGACATCGATATTATACTGAAAAGGTAACCGCAAGTTGTTGTGAAACAAGGTCCCACATACGAAGACATATCTTAAAAAGGATGTGTCCACACTGCACCTTTTTTTTCTCTCTCTCTCTCTCTCCTCTCTCTCTTTCTCTCCTCTCTCTCTCTCTCTCTCTCTCTCTTCTCTCTCTCTCTCTCTCTCTCTCTCTCTCTCTCTCTCTTCTCTCACACACACACACATCTCCTCTGTCCTTTTGTGGCTCCTCTTGGATCTGTTTTCCATCGTTCTCACAGACGCACAATCTGGATCTGCACCGGTCAAACTCGGTTTCAAGGGAAATTAGGTTTTAAAAATAGAGAAGTCTCAGGAACTGCCAGGGAAGAGAAAAGGTGAACAGGTGTGACCCTCATGTGAAATGCAGGTGTTAAACAAACATATTTCATTCACTCCTCATTCTGAGGCTCACTTTTTATCTCCGCCACTAAAGGTGCACGGAGGTGACGTATTCACCCAGTTTGTTGGTCTGTTTGACTGTCTGTGAGTAGGATACCTCAAAAAGTTATGGACTGATTCGCATGAAACGTGGAGGACATGTTGGGTGCGTAACAAGGACAAATTGATTCGATTTTGCTTCAGGTCTGAATCCAGATCCGACCTATTAGTGGGATACAAATCATGAACTGTTCAGCCTGGTGGAGGTATACGCTCTACCGAGTGCCATTCTAGTATTTTATTTATTTATTTTCATCCAAGGTATTTTGCAAACAAAGCATGCATGGCTCATGTATAAAACAGGGGACTGACGTAGCACAGGAAATTTTTCTCGGGAAATATTTTTGTTTCGTTCCCCTGTCTGGGGCTCATTGTTTTTTTCACCCAGCTTGGGGATCATATTTTGGTAGTTGTCAGTCCATCTGTCTGTCACATCCAGAGCCTCCACTCCAAAATGACTGAATGCATTTCTTTCATATTCGCCACATGTATGTATGCAATATCTGTGCATGATAGAAGTGAAATTATTTTTGGATCGGAGACAAAAAAATTCATGGGACACACGCATGTGCATCGATCGGTGGGAAGGACATGTCAAATTAATTGAATACATTTTGTGAAAAGTTTGAATGAGCGCGAAATATGAAAAGTTTCTATGCTTTTTCAGAAGATATTTTACCTGAATGCCGTACGGGCCGAAAAGAATTAATTATATTCGGCCACAACCGCTCCGTATTGCGTACCACTCCATATCACGTGTGAACCGGCACTTGAGAACACTAGTTGATCACACTTGAGGGATTAAATGTTGTTGGAGCCACTTAAATATTGTCGGCTCACTTGTGTTTTTTACCTGGCTGGGAGATTATATTGTTATGGATCAGGGGTATGGGGTTATCACGAGGGAGCTCCTTGGACATTTATCCGGCCTCTGCTCCTGAGGCCGTTGGCCACAGATAACTTTGCGGTCCGACTGATTGCTAAGCATCCGTAGCTGCTGATTAGAACTGTGGAGCCAAGCAGGGTTTTCACTCCTTGGTTACGCATTACTTTACCGTTGGCAAGGCAATTTTAATTAGGGGTCAAACCCTCAACAGCCAGCCGTCTATTTATTAAATATGGCTGAGCAAACCATGGATGGCTTTTGGCTAATCCCACAGCCTACCAGTGGGGCAAAACTTCCCATCTAACTAAACTGACACACGATATCGGATCTATGGAAGAAAGGACGAGAGTGAGCAGGTCAGAAACGTTTATCAGTTCAACAAGCACATTTATTCAACATGCACAACACAATTTATTCAATCAGTAATGGCAGGTATTTACGATGGCAATCATGAGCATGTATTTACAATGGATGGACAGAAATCACAATGAAAAGACACAATTAAAAGATACATAAAGAAGCAGACTATCTTCGTGCTTACAGAGCCCACTTATATGGTCTTACTTATGCTAAACACAGGGCATGGCATGCCATCAATCATTCTGAGGAAGCATAGAGAGGAAGAAAGTAGATAAAGTATATTGAGTGCAGAGCGGAGCATGGGTACTGCTCCTGCCTCACCTTACACAGATTTGTGTAAGCTCATTAGGAATGCAAATTCATGCCGCATCCAGACCTGCGCAGCATGCAGCTCGTGCCACATGCAGACTTGTGCAGCATGCAGCTCGTGCCACACGCAGACTAGCGCAGCTCGTGCCATGTGCAGACTTGTGCAGCATGCAAGCTTGTGCCATGGGCAGACTCGTGCAGCATGGAAGCTCCACCTCTGTGGCTCTCGCGGTCCAAACAGGTAGACATGAGTGCAGGCTTGGCCAAAGGACTTATGATCAGGAGAGTTTCATGGATGAGAAAAGACAAATCAAAAGTCCCGTCACATGAGACGTGTCAACAGCAGAGACAGACCTCCCGGCAATTGGGACGAGTTACGAGCACTCCTGGCAAACAAGATGAGTTGAGATGTCCCGGCAAATATGACAAGTGGAGAGCGCTCCTGGAAAATAAGAAGAGTTGAGACCTCCCTGCAAATGAGACAAATCGAGAGCATGACTGGAAGGAGACGTGTGGTGAATCAAAGCGCTTGGTAGATCGAGATGCGTGGTGTATAAGAGTGCTTGGTAGATGAGAATGCCCGGTGAACAAGATGCATGGTAGATGGGAATGCCCGGTGGATAGATCGACTACGATTCAATACCTCCTGGCAGACAGGATGAGGGGAGTGCACACACCTGGTGGATCGGAGCCCCACGAGAGAAAACCTCCCGGCGGACAAGATGAGTGGAGTATTGAGTGGCAATATCTCTGTGGAAAAGCTGCTTGGTCTTCGAGAGCGCTTGCCGATCAGTGTGGAAAGACGTCTGGAATGTACTTTCCAATCTCTGTGGAAAGGCATCTCGAATGTCTGCTGATATCCATGGAAAGGCTCTCGTGAATCCCCACCAAACCCCATGGAAAAGCGTCCCAGAATCCCTTTGAGCTTGAAGAGTTCAAGCCTTTTACCACCGCCGAGAGTGGGTGTGGTTACTGCTCTTGTCATTTTGTCATCTTCACAGGCATGTTGTCTTCTCATTGGCATCTGTCTGGCTAGAGCACTGGAAGGTTGGTTCTGCAAGCAAACCACACCCCCTGGTGAGCAACTGCTGTTGTCTCTGATGGAGCAACATCATCATGACAAGTGTAGTTCTAATGATCGCATCTATTGTGTATTAAATGGAAGTTTTGCAGGAAATGAAAAGAACAAGTCCATTTAATTCTACAGTGATTGCTACACGATTATGGATCTTTTGTGAAGAGTTCGAGTAACTTGGATACATTGTATTGAACTAAATGGATAATTTGTGACATGCATGGTAGGGGGATGGTTTGCATATGGAATGAAAAGGAGGGAGATAAGTTTGAAGGGGTGGTGTGAAGTGGGGGTTTTGAGGCGAAAGGACGAGGGGAGGGGTTTGAGATGGAGTAGCGAAAGGGTAGATTCAGGTGCAGCGAGGGAAGTTTACCATGGGGGCTATTTGGTTTTAGAGGCAAAAAGCAGGATTGTGGGGAATTATGGGGTTTGGAAGGCAAAGAGCAAAGGACTGGCGATGGATGGGTAGCAGGAGTGAAAGAAGGGTCAAAAGATGGATGAATAGATGGAGGGATTTAAGACAGATTGAAAGATGGATTGTTGGACTAAAAGTTGGAAAGTCGGGGGGACATTACACCGAGAATGAACATGCTAAACTCACAACGCATCTCCCTCCAAAAATCCCTCCAAACAATGGGTTGAAAATCTTTGTAAACACAAACTAAAGAAATATCTGTCTGGGGAAAATCCTACATGTCTCTGAATGCATACGGAGGTCTTTTCCATAATGCAACAAGTTCGCAGAGCCTCTACTCCAAAATGATTGCAGGCATTTATTTCATATTCACCACTGCACATATGCAATAATACCTGTAGTGGGGCGGCTTCGCTGATCAAATGTGCACTTTCCCTTAAAAGCATGAAACTTGGCACATGGTTAGAGTAAACATGACAAAATTTTAGTCCAGGGCCACCGAAATTGCACCCCATATGGTGGCCATCTTGGATTTCAAAATGGCACCAGTGTGGACCTGTTTGTTTAAATATTCCTTAACTAGTACAGATTATCGAGACAGTTGAACCGCCTATACCACATTTTATGCTTCTAGGAAGCCAATGGTGACATAAAATGTTTGAACATGTGGCTGCCATCTTGAAATAAATGGCGCCCATTGACAAACTATTTTGCTCAATATCTCATTAAGTAGCAAAGATATCAATACATTTTAACGCCTATACCACATTTTAGGGTCTAGGAATCCAATGGTGAGATTGAAATGTGGCAGCTATCTTATAATCTAAATAGCCACCATCCAAAGGCTACATAAACTATCATCAGTTAGCACAAATATGTGAAGGAATGAACCATCAAGAAACATCACAAGCAGTTGGCAAAAAACACAGTTACCGTCACTTGACTTTTCTAGTCTCTTTGCATCCCATCACAAGAACAAAGTACGTGCATGGAAGTGCAGACTTCTTACACCTGCAGCGATCAGTGCATCCTTTTGTGCATCCACACCGATAAGTTCATTGCAGATCTTTCGCGCTTCCGGTAGTGTTGTCCAAATCGGTTTTAAACTGACCGTCGGATGTTTTTTCCCAACCCCACTCACTTGGACATGGGAGCTCAGGCTGTGCATGTAATGCCTGGCCCAGCATAATGCTCCTTGGTACACTGCACACCTAACATGCCACCAGAGCATGGTGTGTAGGCGGAATTGACTCCAGAGGTCTGCCTTTCTGCAAACATTTCTTTCGTGCTGTGTTAATGTCACTACAGTACGTGTCGTATCATATATCAAAATGACGAATCTGCAATAATGCTCATACAGACTCAGTTATATCGTTTGTTCATGGTTGACTTCAGATAGTGCATCTGTGAGCTCTGGAACACTCCATACAGCCCATGCAGTTCGCTTACCACGCCAGCAAACGCTGACACAGTGTCACATCCTGTCAGTGCTAGAACATGGGAACCTTGGACTTCTCAGGCCGAGAGCATGGTATGTCATGAGGAATCGCAAGCTCTTCCCTGTTCCAAAGGCTAACCATATCTTCACAGAAAGTCTCCATTGCCATAACTGCAAGTACACAACATCTGTATCAATGGTTCGGATTAGGATCCTGTCATTCCCTCTCTGTGCCGCATCAGCTGCATGGAGGAACATGCAGCCATCTGCCTCTTCTTGGCTGCATGGAGCAAGTGATTCTAATTCATGCTGTGGTAGCAGTAAGAACCTCTGTTTCCAGTGTGACTACTAACTCTTTCTCTGTGTCTCAACTGACTTGATTATTTCATTGGACAGAAACTGAAAAGTTCTGTCTTGTTTTGTCGACACGAAGAAAATTCTGCATTGTCCAGGAACTGCAACTGAGGTACCCACACGTCGACGAACTCCCCTGCCACGCTTTCTCTGGGTCATGCTCTTCAGACTTTCAGGCAGGTAACGGTCCCACACCAGGTCAAATCGGGTTGCAGATTTGTACTGAGAGAACAAATGGATGAATACCTCTTTGGCATATTCCCCAAAGGTCTTCGCTTTTCCAGGCTTTAGCATTTGAACAATTGCTTGCCCCATCAAGTATTACGATGTAACCTCTTTGAGCCTGTGTACTTGCCGTGCAATTTCCTCAAAGTATTGCAAAAGATCACTCTTTGTTCCAGTTCGAAGCTTCCCTGCCTGGGACAGGGATGGAGGGAAAGGCTAATTTTCATGACGGAAATAATCATCAAGGTTTCCCTCACGTGTCTGATAAGCAATATAAAGGCGGGAAAACAATTGCACATCGCTCTTTAATGAGGCTACCTTCTGTTTGTCTTTAGGCTGGGCTTGTTCCTGATGAGCTGCCAAATAATGGCAACTTGTTGCGGGAGAGGACAATCATTGAGAGGCTTTTTACGCTCAATGAGCCTTTCTTGCACAAATGATTCCAAAGCCTCCTTCCCACCTTCTGCACATTTGTACCCTGCGAGTGTTGCTTCACCTTGTTTCACCTTTCGTTTACTGAGAAACTGAACCTTTTCAGTGATGTTCTGTTGACAAAGAATGCAGAGTTCCCATTGAGTAACTCGACCCATTTCAGCATCTGGCTTAGATGGATCCACAAGTTTGATGCGCTTTGCCATCTCCAGTTGCAGATGAACGGGCCTATGTAGGGTTGATCACTTGTGCAGTCACCATAACAATGGATGATGTCCTGAAATGAGTAGATGCATAACTACACCCCAGTTTCATAGTTTGATCAATAATTTTAAAGCATCAAAAATTTCTTTGTCTCTGAAATGTGAGCATAGACCTTTAGAGCAAAATAGCTGTGGATGGCGGGATTTCAGAGAGCAGCCACAATTTTCAAACATTTAATGTCACAATTGCATTCCTAGAGCCCTAAAATGTAGTTATAGGCGTTTCACACTGTCTTGATATCTGTACTAGTTTAGGAGATATTTAACAAAACAGGTCCACAGTGGTGGCCATTTTGAAATCCAAGATGGCGCCATACGGGGTGCAATTTCCGGTGGCCCCTGGACTAAAAATCATTGTATGGTGTTACTCTAACCATGTGCCAAGTTTTCAATACTTTTAAGGGAAAGTTCACAATCGACCTGTTTTTGGAGCTAAAGCCGCCCCACTACTGTGCATGATAGACGTCAAATTATTTTTGATCGGAGACAAAAAAAACAAGTTCGAAATTGCGAACATACCCCATGGGAGTTCATTCGTACAACTCTCAGGTGAGCGATAGCACGGACGACAATAGTGTTTGAATTTGATAAGATTTTCATCGCATCAGAAAAGAAACAGAACACCTCACAAGAGTGAGGCTAGTTTCATATCATCATTTACGATTTAATTGTGCATTGGGCATCGCCCAGCGCTATTTTTTTTATCTTTTAATAACAATTTAAAGTGGGCTGAAAGGGCCGTTTCTCGGCCCAAAGGGCCGGAATCGCACTTTGGTTCAGTTAATGCCTGCAGAGTGACCTCAAAAATATACCGTCAAATTTGGTCAGTTTCTTTCACAACTAGCATCCGTTGAAGACAAAGTCTCGATATCCCCTGCCATAGTAAATGAGGATTAACAAAGTTATATTCCCTAAGCATGTGGCAATATGCATGTGAAGTTTCCCCTTGATCTGACCAAGCCGTTCTGGAGAAGAAGATGTTTGAAGGTTTTAGGGTAAATTCAATATGGCCGCCAACCATGTGACCTATCAATTAGAAATTAACAAACTTCTGAAAGGATGTCTTGGGGAAAGTGTATGTGAAATTTTGCCTCAATCTGTCCAGCCGTTCTGGAGAAGAAGATTTTTAAAATTTATTAATTTTCAATCCAAGATGGCTGACGAACCATGTGACACTATTGACATCATAAATTTACATTCTGCTCCAATCCTCCAGTGGAATACGTGTGTGAAGTTTCGTGTTAATCGGAAGAGGTGTGTTTTTCTATCCAGATGGCCGCCAACCATGTGATTGTGACGTCATTAATTTCTACTATGTATGGCAGACATGAGGAAGATGATAGTTGCAAATTTTCGCTTCGTTAAGGTTATGTAAATTCCAAAGAAAACATTATTTAATATTTTTTCTGAATCCAACATGCCTGCCAAACCATGTTACCTATCAATTAGAAAAATAAATAGGCACCAGTTCACCACTTGCTTGATATGTGTACTAAATTTCGTAAACATATCTTGAGGGATTTGTAGTTAAGCTCCGGAAATGAAATGTGACGGACGGACGGACGGATGGATGGACGGAACCCGCATTTCTTTACTCCTAATCTCTATATTACGCCAACTTTGATTGGTTGGCGGGATAAATAACCGAGAAATAGCAATTTTAAGAAAATGGACCAAAAGGGCTGTTTCTTGGCCTAAAGGGCCGGAATCTCACTTTGGCTCAGTTTATGCCTGGGGAATGGTCTCTAGGATATACCTGTCAAGTTTGGTTCGGTTCCATCCACTAATAACCAAAAATAACAATTTTACGAAATGGGCAAAATGGGCCGTTCCTAGCCCGAAGGGCCGGAATCACAATTTGGGCACCGCTAGTGCCTGCCAACATATTTGTCTAGTACTGTCCTGTCAATTTTCATCAGAATTTTGTTTCACGATTAATGGAGAAATTGACGTTCAAAATGAACTGTACACAAGAAAAGAGAGAATGCGAGCCAGCTTGACAACACCGCCGGATATATAAAATTGTGTGAGACAAACACCAGCCCGAAATAAGCACTGCTCAGAACCTCGGAGACAAATGCCACCAAGGAGATAAACTCCTGCCCAGACACATCCTGAGCAAAACACGCGCCTGGAGACAAACATCGCCGAGACCACGTCCGGAGACAAACACAACCCGGACATGTCTTGAGACAAATGCCACCCAAGATAAAACGGCTGGCAGGACACATCCGAGACAAACACACTCCGGAGATAACACCACCCAGAACACGACCAGAGACAAACCCGCCTGCAACAAGCACCACCCAGAACGCTCAGAGACAAACATCGCCCAGACACCTGAAAACACAATCTGGACACGTCCGGAGCAAACACAGCCGGGGCAATGTCTGGAGACAAAACCCACCCGAAGAAGATAAACATGCGCTGGACACATCTGGAGACAAAACACCATTAAGATGTAAACAACACCCAGACAAGTCCAGAGATAAACACCACCCAGAACACATCCAGAGACAGACACTGTCTGGAAAAAAACACTGCCTCGACACATCTGGAGATAAACTTTGTCCAGAGACAAACACCCAACCGGACATCTACAAAGCCAAACACTGTTCAGATATAACACCGCCTGGACAATTCCTGGAGGCAAACACCATTTGAAGAAACCCTGCCTGGACACTTCCAGAGACAAACACTGTTTAGATATAAACACTGCCTAGACAAGTCTGGAGAAAACACCAACTGACACAATCCAGAGACAAGCACTGACCGGACATGTCCGCGGAGACAAACCCGACGGACCACCCGGAGACAAAAATGTCCTGAACCAAACACTGCCCAGACACGTCCGGAGACAAACTCTGTCCAGAAACAAACACACCCAGACACATCCGGAGACAAACACGCTGGCACGTATGGAGACAAAGCCACCCGGACACGCCCAGAAATTTGCAAATGCCAACTTGTGCCGCTGGTTATCCCTGCATGGAGGGAAGGATCTCTCAAGGAATCCTTTTTAGCGCACCTCGACTCTCAGTCCGGTGAGCTGATGCGATCGAGCAATTCTCCGTGGGTGTGTCAGCGAGTGAGTGAGTCCGTAAACATTTCATTCATAATCGCTTGAACTTGAACCAAACACAGAATTTTGATAAGCTTCATATCCATCCATCCATCCATTGGACCCATATGTGTGCAAAGCGTTGTTGCTGCCGAAGCAGTCTCCTTGGCTATTGGACACAATCCTGGATGGGTCGCCACTCCGCACAGATATCAGATGCCCAACAAAGGTGTATTTCCGCATCGATTAGATTTAGAAAAAACACTTGCTATCGCAATACTTTTTTCTGTAACATTTTACATTAAAACAAAAACTCTTCCCCCTTCATCTTCTTCTTCCACTTAATCAATCCCTTCTCATGTGTTCCTCCATCTTCTCTCCACAAATAATAATGGTGAGTCTCATTCAATCTCGTTTCTCATATCTATTAGATTCAGAAAACGTTTGCTATACTCAATACTTTTTCTTCAACAATGCAATTTTAATATCACCCCATCAAACACCAATTTCCAATTATACAACCACTTTTTAAAAAGCATCATATCACTAATTGGCAATACAGGTGAGAAAAGGATAAGAACAAAAAAACAACTGATATTGCAGTATGGTTTGGTTTCGTTGAGATTGGAATCACGTGGTGGATAAAACATCTTTGTAGGGAGAGTGATAAGTGGTTGTGTTTATATTATAAAAGGAGCCAGTTGTCTGTTGTCTGTTGTTCGTGTTAAACTTGAGAACGATTAACGATTTCAATAAATCCAACTAAGGTGGATTCAGGGAAAGGACATTTGAATTATTTTTTGTTTCAGCATTTTTGAAACTGAAAACACACTTGAGACTCTGGTTATACCTGCACTCTCAAGGAATCCTTTTTTCTTATTGTCCTATAGAGATATCACAGCAAAGATTGGTATTTCCTTCAGCCAACCGATCCAGACGGCATCAGCCCACGTGTCCTGAAAACCTGCTCTGCTGCTTCTGCTCAACCTCTCTCTCTGTTCTATTCACCCTCAATTTGCTCAAGGTCATCTGCCATCTGCTTGTAATCAGCACAAACATTACCCGCTCTGCAATAAAAAAGGTGCAAAAAACAGATCCCTGAAACTACAGACCAATCAGCCTTCTCCCAATCATCAAGCAAGGTTATGGAATCCATCATCGCTTCAGACATTAATCCTTCCTCTTCTCCAATGGCTTGATTTCCGATCGTCGAATCTGGTTTCAGACCTGTTCACTCTACATGGACATGCTTCTCTTCTGCTTTCCAAACAGTGGATGGAGGTACCAAATGCCAGACATGGAGATCAGAAGCCATCTCCCAGACGTATTGGCGTGCCTTCGATACGGTCTGGCACCCTGCCCTGCTCACCAATCTCTCTTCCTATGGTATTCAAGGACACCTCCACTCATGCGCAAGACTTCCTTCCTGTCGCAAGCCAACATGTGGCCGTTAATGAGTTCTCTCATCCCTCTTCTGTCTAAGGCTGGAGTTTCTCAAGGCAGCGTTCTGGCCGCCGTCTTTTTCTGGTTTTCATCAATGATCTCTCTACTCTCTGTAAAATTCCTCCTTATCTCTTTGCTGATGACTCCACCTTTTGCCGTACCATCTGTCATCCCTCAGATCAGGAAGCAGCAGCCTCTTCAGTCTCTGCAGATTTGGATAAAATCACAAACTGGTCCAACATGTGGAGCATGTCTTTCAACCCTGAACAAATCTCACACTCTCACTATGTCTCTCCTAAAGGACTGTCTGGAACACCCCTCCCCCAATCTACTTTCTTGAAGAATCCTCTTGAAGAAGTCCTTTCATTCAAGTTTCTGGGTCTCACTAGCTGCCATGATCTTTCCTGGAAAGCCACATTTCCAAGCTGGCCTCCAAAACTAGTCACCGACTGGGAATCCTCCGTCGTGCAAAGTCCTTCCTTGGCACACCTGAGGTCCTGACCATGAACAAAGCTTTGTCCACAAGCCTGATGGAGTACTCCTCTCACCTCTGGGATGGTGATCCTGCTCTCACGCTGTCTCAGCTTCACGCTGTGGAAACGAAGGCATTTAGGATCATTGGTATCCCCGCGATGAGGCTGAATCTTTCGCCTCTCATTTGCTCACCGCAGGCAGGTGGTGGTCTTTCTGTTCTGTCTTCTACCGTATCCTCTCCGGCATCGCCCCCCTGCTTTGTCTGAGATATGTCCCCCATATTTCCGCAGGGTGCTCATAAGGTCTGCCAGCAACCCCTTCTGGTAAAACTAACCAAAATCAAGAAATCACTGCTCACCTTCACTCATTCATTCCTCTTTTTTTCCCGCCTTTGAACAAACTCCCACACTCTCTTCAATCCCACTCTTCCATCCAGGTCTTCAATACAGTTGTTCACCACCATCTCTTGTCTTCACCCATCAAAAACCACGATCTTTTCTACCCCCGTTAATACACCCCCAAACCCACCTCCCTCAAATTCACTGCTTTCCTTCCTGAAGATCCCTTTCGTGTAAGGACCTGGCAAAGTCCCTGTAATGTCCATCTTGTTTATCCTGTGTACCTCGCCCATCCCTTTCCTTCCACAGATCCTTCTCATGTCTCTGTTCCCGCACTGTTTTTTCCTTCCATCTCACGCCCCTCTTGCTCTCCTGCTCCCCTTGTACAATTCTGTGTATTAGCTCTTATACGACCTCAACAGTGTATTAAATAAAATAAATAAATAAATAAAATAATTGAAAGAAAAGCAACGGGTCTTACATTCAGTTTCAGCTGAAATGTGATTCGCTTCGAGAATGTCTTTCACCCAAGCAGAATGTAAAAAATTAAAAAATGTGGAATTCACCTTCGCAGCAATTCTGACTGCCTAAAAAAAGTGTTTTATTTATCCAATCTCACCTCTCCATGCAAACTCAGGTTTCATGGTTGGAGTTCTGGAGGAGACACCGGCTGGCACACACACACACAGCACACACACACACAGCACACACACACACACACACACCATGACATATTTTATTATTATTGATAGATGTACACTTTACCATCTTGTTGCTAAGTTGTGCATGTTTGATATAGTCTGTTGGTGTTTTATGTTCGAGACTGCCCGATTACTTTTCTCCCAATTTTTCTGTTTTTGGCTGTTGATGAGTGCGGTAATTGTGGTTGTTTGAGGTACTAATTGCTCTTCGTCATGAAGGTAGGTTTGCCTTTGTTTGAGAGTATTTGATTGTTTAATTAATCTTTTTATTTCTGTTGTGAAGTTGGGATGAAATTTAAATTGGCCTTTTGGGATAATTTTTTTCGATAAAGCTCGGTTTCTATTTTGTTAAAATGTTCACCGCTGTTATCTATTTAAATTGAATGGAATTCATGTTCTTCTGTGACATTACAATGGATTTAGGGTTGAATTGATGATGATTTATGATGGGTAGGTGATCCGAAGAAAGGTCAGAAAAGTGTGCCAAGATATGGTAGTCTTGAGTATCAGAGAGGATCTCAAGTTATATCAGGGGTTTGTGGGAGAGTCCTGGTAGTGGAGAGGGAGTCCAGTGGGGCGAGTGGTGAATCATTAAGGATATGTTAAATGGTCTACTGTTCTGTAATTAGTGTACCTCTTGGATCTTGGTTTTTGTTGGTTAACCAGCAGGGGTCTTTTGCATTGAGGTCCCCTCCGATTATCAAGTCCGGATATTTTGGATTGTTAAGATGAGGTTGGTATCCTGGAAGGTACGAGGTTTCGGTGGGGTATGTATTGGTGATATGTGTTTCTCTGAATTTTCCAAGTTTTTATTTTTCTGCAGGTGATTTTGGATGGCTTGTCATTCGGAACAGATGGAGGGTGTCTGAATTGTGTTCAAGATATTATGTTTTGTGGATGAGGGTGAGTACCCCTCCACCACCTTATTTCTGGTCGATCCTTTCTGATGTAAGAGTAGTTTGGGAAGATGTGAGAGGATTTGGAGACATTGCTAAGTTTAGTCTTTGAATGAGTGCCACATCCATATTGTGTTTGTTGATATAAAAAAATTGGAGTTCTGTTATTTTTTTTGAATGCCACTTATGTTGCGCTGTAGAATGTTCTTGTGGAATTGATTCTTTGTGACTTGTGGGTAGACTGAAGGACTGCCGGGAGGTGTTGTATCGGACAGTCGACAGGTCCATTGCGAGCTGTAATCTTTGTACGAAGCTAAGGTTGTAACATTTGATGTGGAGCCTATCTGTTACATCTAGTGCAGAGAATGGAGGAGTGATGGTTGGGGATTTTAGGTTGCATCCAGGGCAGATATAGATCGTGGACCAAGGGTTGGGTTCAATGTCTCCAGCAAGTGTAAGAGCCCCAAACCTCTATCAGAAAAAAATTGAAAAGAATGTAATGTAATCCCCTAGAACACGGCTTGCACCGTCACTCGAATCCACCGTCTGGAGCTTTTCCATAGTGGGACTGCAAGCGGGGAGATGAATGGGGATCATCTGCTTCTTTGAAGTCGGAGCCACCACACAAAGGTGACACCTCTTCTGCACCTTTTTGGAAAGGGAATAATACAACTGCATTGAAACTCTTTTGATATCTCTAATTTGTTGAAGACATGGTTATCATAGGTTCAGCAAACATTGTTGAAAATCTTAAGCCTCCATCATCTTTCATTGCTATCATGTCCATGCCATGATTGTTTTGTGCCTTCTTCTCACGCACAAAAATAAGTTTTAGATTTAATATCCCTTTGTAAGTAATGAGGAGTGAGCAAAGAGTCATACCATAATAACAGCTAGGTAGGGCTGACAGGATGGCCTATAGGTACGCGCACTCGTTTCTAAGTTGGCTAGCATGGATTTGAATCCTGACCAAAGCTAATGAACTGTTTTTACAGGCAGGGCGATTCACAGTGTGTGTGCCGTCCCTCGGATGGACTTTAAATGGGCGTCCTGTCTGCTAGCATCATTGGTGGATGTTAAATATCGCATGGTATCTTCGCGAAGAGTAGGCAAGCTATCGCCAGTTCCAAATTCCTGCCTTATCCGACAGAGTGTACGCAGTCAGCGGCACAGCCGTGCTCTCAATCAATGATGCTACCCCACAGCCTTGTGCTACATTCGAACGAATAAAAATCACCAGATTCCTGGAGAAGTGTATCTATATCTTGGTAATCTTTTCTGTGGACCCAGAACAAACAAAACTTCTGAAACGAGACAAAGTTAAAATCCTAAGCCGTTGAGCAGACCCAAAATGAGGTTGATGAAATTTGTGAGGAATGTGGGATATTGATTAATTATCAGGATGAAAACACGTAGGCCAACATGGAAATGTCCTTTAACCTGTGCTTACCTGAGACCCAACAAAAAAGAGAAAAGGTGACGAGTGTATTGTAAGAAAAAAATTCAAGTGGGATCAAATTAAGAGACTGGGATTTGGGAATCACACATTTATAAAACCAGGAGCTTTCGCCATTGCTCCATCAATTGCTCTTTCACCCACAAACTAAGATCCACATAATGTACTCATTCATAGATACTCTGTTAAAGTGCCTTCATAAGAACCATTTAGGTTTTGTGTGCCTGAGAAAATAATTTTGTTTAAAAGTGCCCCATACGCAGTGTGGATGAAGTTGGGAGTGGTTGATACAGGTGCGCGGTGGGAGAGAATGAGGAGGAGGAGGAGAAGAAGGAGAGATGCATGATAGATCACGCTTCAACACTTGAGTTTATCGTAGCCTTTACTAAGGAATTCCAATGTGATGACAGATCGGTCACATGGTGTGTCTTCATTATTTCTTCTACTCCAGCTAATACTCTCACTCAAGTTACGCCATTATACACAATTAATCTAACTTTTCACACAAAAAAGAAAATCCCATCTTAGATGGAAAATCAAGAAACCAAATCCATGTTTTAGAGTTAGGTCATGACAGCAATCCACAATTGCATGCGAGGACAGAACATCAGTTATTCTCAATTGCTTCCTCCCTCAACACCCCCCCATTCCTGTTTTCCTCAACTTGGCCCGAATAATTTTCCAGTCATCGTCTTTGAAGCTCTTCCACAAACTCCACTGTTTGAAGAACAATCACATGTTCAATGCCTTTTTGTTCGTGAAGAGGTGTAAAGCAAGTGTACTTAAAAATGTGTAATGCAATGCAAGTACTTCTTGTAATATTTGCCATTATCAGTGCACATCTGCAGCAGAGGAATCAACAGGTTCGACCTCGAAAAGCAAGCAAAATTTCATGCCTTCAGGGCCGGACTTAAAATAATTATGAGTCACAGTTTAGCATCACTTGATGACGTCACATATATGCACAGGGCTGGCAGGGATGGTTTAGGACTACAGGCCCGAGAGATATGCACACTTTCCTCTGAGACGTTTAGCCTGGGGTTGAATCTCGGACAAGCTAACAAACTGTCAACCTGGTGTCTGGCAGGCAGGGCGAGGCATCGATGTGTTGTTCATTCCTCAGACGGACATTAAACTGGGCATCCCTCTGCCAGCATTAATTAGTGGACCTTAAAGATCCCATGGTTTCCTTTACAAAGAATAGGTGAGCTGTCGTTGGCACCACGACAAATTCCAAAATCCCTGCTCTCACCTGCTAAGGGACGCGACATTAGCGGTACAGCCGCGCCCCTCCTCGGCCAATTGTGTTCCTTGCAGCATGTGTTGCATATGGAAGGGGAAGACTTGTGCACAATTTTGTTTAAGTAGACTTGAGCCAACAGACATGTTTTAAAGTTATCTGGAGAACAGTGTGCACCATTGTCTTTTTGTTAAACTACACATGAAAATCTGGATCAAACGAATGCAATTAACAAAGACAACCAACATGAATGAATAAGTTCCAGTGGTCACGAAGGATTTATTTTCAAATTTCATGACGCGATGTGATAAAATGACTCATTTCGATTCGACTTTGTCATAAACAAGGATTAATTATAAGTGAGCAATACTAGTGCACTTCATTTCTTCATATTGATGCCCTGACAGGGGGGGGGGGTCGCAGCCACCCACAGGTACCAGCAGGAATGGACCACGCCCAAAAAATGATGGCCACACCCCAATTCAGCGGAGCAGATTTCAAGCTGTTGGAGTAATATAGGCCATTTTTGCAGAACTATCCAAAATTAATCAACATTTTCACAGTGCAGTACCACAACTAGTGGCCACTTTAAGTCATAATGTCCACAAGTTCAGCCAGCAACGAGTGGCACCATGACGCTTTACACGCTGGTGTCCCGTACTACGTATGTGCGATGGAAGAAGGAGCCATGACATAGTTTTAGGTAGCGATCAAACGCACCACCACTGTCAAGTCAAAGTTCGAAGAGTGAGCACAGTCATTGAACACTCTAAACGAAGCAGTGCATGTACACACACACACGTGTAATAGGTATTACGATAGAGATACCACTAATGCGTGCGGTGATTTTTATCTGGCTACAGGCTCAGCAAAAGGCCCAGCCGTCAAAATAATTTCATGCTTGCTGACGCAAAGATGTTTGAGATTTATTTTCGTCATTTTATTGATCTGGATGTTTTGTTTGTTCTTGTTGTTGTTGTTGTTGTTCTGCTGCAGTAAACACGGGACTTTTGAAAGGATGTATGAAGGCTTTTTGCGCATGTGCTGCATGTGTGTGTTTACACTGATTAAGTTCTGCTCGCCGGCACTTTTAACCGCCGTCGGTTGCCAGTACAAAAGTCTGTAATTTGAATCGTCCAACACAATTTTCTGCATCGACACGAAAGAGTGGCAATTTTGGAGTGGTTTACCATAAATGTGGTGTTCCCGGAATTAAATCGGGCTCATGGAATATGGGAATGTGAGAAATATCTGTGCGTGAGAGGAGTCGGGTTCGTACCATATCCTGTCAATACAAGCTCCGCAGCGGCAGTGGATATAACACACACAGATGGACACTTCTCCTTTTACCAACAGATGCAAAAATCTAGCATAATTTGTCTTGTAGTCCCGGAATTAAACATAAAATGTAATATTTATGTAACGACCTCACAGCCTATCCAACTCCCACTCCACCACCCCCCCTCCCTCCTCCCAAGCATGATATATAGTAAAATATTATCTTTAAAATTTACCTTCTGCATTGACAAGCCCCAGATATCCTGTCGGTGTTAGGAAGTACCCAAACAAATTACGGTGTCTCCCTTTGAGAAATCTGTCTGAATATTGGGAATGATGGCTTTGTCTTTTCTGAGAGCAGATGTCCATTAAATAAATCACGAAGCGCTGCCCTTTTTCACATGAGATATATCCCAACAGGTTCAAAGTCCACTCACTGGCAGGGATGATTGGGGAGGTCGGGTAGAACATGTGTCTGCAGTCTTGTCAGCGGCCCACATCGTCGGGAGTTTTTCTAGTACGGGCTGCAAGATGTCACCTTTTTGGGAGAGGTGAGAAAGTTCTCCAAATCTTTCATTGTGCTGAGGCAAACGCCCTTTCTCACAGTTACTTTTTCAAGTATTTTTGGCTATTTTAGAAGCTTTGTGAGCTATTTTATGTCACAATAATTATCTGGCATGCATGATGTATAGTTCGGCCCCCAAATGAACCTCACTGCTTGGGGGTTTCTGTGCATACACGATGAGCATTCTGGGGTGGATTACATAATTTGAAAGTCCTGTATTGCAGGTTTAAAATCCGTATGCAAATAGAAACCCACCCTCTCCCTTTAACCCCACCAGATCCTTCTCTTCCACCGACTCCCTATTTATCACTAATGCATAACTGTGAGAATGTCGATAATTTTTGACAGCCCTTAACTCAGATAACGAAGGAAGAGGGCTCATGCCACAATGTTGCGAATAAAACATAACTTCCTTTATTTGTCCTATTCCACAAATTAACCAAATTACCCAGATTATCTAAACCTATACTTAATTCAAGAATACACCAAAGCATACATATAGTTCACCAAAATGTGTCTGCAGTTGGACGAACATCAAGGGAATGAACGAACAGAAATGAGGACAGGATGGGAGGGGAGGAACCACAAAACTAGCAGTAAAATGTTTCAGCTGGGAAAGGTTAATGTGGATTAAATTATTTCGTAGACAGCCTGTGACTGCTGGTTGCGTCATTGCTGGGAGTGCCAACTGTATCGCTGTTGCAGTGCCCCTGTTTTCAGTAAGCTGGGACTCATTTTACTGACCTCAGAAATAACAAGCTGAGTCACCCACCTCCTGTCAGTTAAGCGGCACGTCAGGGGCTAAAACGCAAGACCCTAAGATCTAAGTCAGTCACTTTTAATTGTGAGCCACCCCAGCATAAACATCATGGGTAGAATTGGCCATGACAAAGAGAGGGCGTGCACTGCATGCGTGAAATCCTGGAGGGAAGAGTGAAACAAACATATCCTCTGGAAGGTGGTCCCCATCGACGGGGAGGTTAGGAATAAGAATTGAGGTGTGTAGAATGCCTGAATTTTGAAATTTAACCTTTAATCAGGAAGAGGTTACTGGAAGAATGCAGCATCATGGAATAATCATGGAGGGTCGGAATATAGATATCAGACAGGTAACAATGTTGAGAATAGACGGTAGAAAACAAAGACAATTCTTCAATATTCTGAAGAAAGGGAAGCAGTCACAGTATGTGAGCTCATCAAAATATTGTATCAAGCTCTTCTCCACTACTCCCTTTTAAACTTTGGAAAATGAAACCTCAATGATATATATATATATACTTGTGCACATATTCACACAACACGATATATATGAATACCTTGAGGTACTTGTAGGGAGCAGTAAACCTGTTCACATGTTCTGCAACTGCTTCGAAGTTCACCTTTGTCCACTGATTTATAAGCTTCATGAAAGCACAATGAAAGCTTTCAAACCTTGGAGAAAAACCACGCTCAAAATGAGTTTGAAATTTTCCTTAAAAAAAAAGAGATATTTGGACGTTGTTGCATGCTCTGCAAATGGAAGCAGCAACGTATCTCAACGTTTTCCACTTTAGCAAAAATTGGCTTTGTTTCACACACACACTCCATTCGAACAGACATGATGAGACATCAATGCACTTTTATGTGAATTACAAGGATCTCAAGAGACACTAGCAGATCAAGAGGTTTGGGATCTTGATCGGAAGTTCCCAGCATCTTGACCGTAAAGTGCTCTGGTGAGAGCAACAAACAGTGCTTGGGCCTTTGGAGTCAGTAATGTTTTTTTTTTTTTTATTCCAATGAGAGAATTCTGCAACTATACTTGGGTCCAACACTCACACCGAAGATACCAGAAACTTTAACATGAAACTCTCGATGCCATATTATGAGTGAAATCGGTTATTACCCTCCACAACCGAAGGTGGACAAAGGTTATGTTTTGACCTCTGCTTGTTTGTCTGTTTGTTATGTCTTTTTTTGAGCACGATATCTCAAAAAGTTAAGGACGGATTCGACGAAACTTTGTGGACAGGTTGGACGTGTGTCAAGGACGAATTGATTCTATTTTTCTGAAGATCCAGATGACAATTTTTGGATTTTCTTCGTGATTCTTGGGCCAAAAACAATATATAATATAATTGCAACAATATTTTAAAAAGTTGTGACGAATTATGACAAACGTGGTGGATCCATTTCATTTAATATCATTGGGAAGTTGACAAGAACAAAATGATTAGATTTGGTGTGCAACATGGATGAATGGTCAGGATGCAAGAGCCCAACCTATCATCATCACACGTTTGAAACCTTTATCCCTGAGCAGGGTCAGCTTTTTGGGGTTCCAATCATGGTACCCTTTCTTGTGGCATTGTTTTACGCCGGATGCCTGTCCTGATGCCAACCCTTTAGTCACCTTCGACACTGCAGGGATAATTAGCAGTATACTGGTGCTCATTTCGCTGATCGGAAGGATGACAGGCTGAGTCAACCCCCCTGATGTTATATCGAGTGGATAGCGGGGCTCGAAATCAGGACCCTGAGGATCCCAAGCCACTCACCCTAACCACGAAGCCAACTACCAGCATAATCAGATCCGACCTATCAGTGGGATAACCAAAACGTAAAAACTGTTCAGCATGGCTGAGAAATGTGCCATTTATACCGAGTGCCATTCTATTTTTTGTAAGTGATTCCTTTCAACATTTGAGAGACAGGGCTAAAAAACGATATATAGCACGATTCTTCAAAAGTTATGGACATATTCAGGACGAAACTTAGTGGACAGGTTGTGGGTGTGACAATGGAACAAATTGATTCGATTTTGGTGAAGATCCGGATCCGGATATGAAAATATTTAAAGTGATTCTTCACCAATGAGAATAAGGCCAAAAACGATACATGGCATGATATCTTTGCACGCAAGGACTGCCTTCGCAGGCAATGTGGGACACCAACCTGGAGGCAGATTATAAGAATGGATGCCCTTGTGGATAGTTAGTCAGTAATGAAAGGGAATGTTGAGAGTCAGGTGGAGAGAGAGAGAGGTAGTGAAGTGTGAGAAAAAGAGAGAAAAGACGAAACCTTGATGTGCCACTACGTTCTGGTAGGTATGTTTGATGAAATTGAAAGAACAACTACCGGAACGATTAAACGCACTCGCCATACACTGCATCAGCTTGCCCGCCACCTGGTGGACGTGCCGGCATTGCTGCCATCATTTCGATTGGTCCCCCAACATTGTATTTCTCTCCATTTGAGTTTCTTTCATAATCTGCAAATCCTAACATCTTTACCGCCATCCTCCATCAAGGTAGGCTTGCTGATACTATAATGCATCTGTAAAGGTTGAGTGTTTGTCTTGTCAGGGCTCCATGTGGGATTTGTACCCCTATCATGAAATATCAAGATGTCTATTCATGTATTCATTTTTTAAAAAAATTGTAATAAATGTAATAAATTGCACATTGTAACACGTTATAAATTATAATTTGAATGCACGAAGGGCAACACAATGCAATGTCCTCACCTCTCCTCGACTGAGTCTGGACTACTGACGACTGCAGATTCCAAACACTGCCGGTTTCCCATTCAGGGCGCTTTGACTTCAAAGGGCCCGATGGCGTATCTACAGTCAGACCATGTCAATAACAAGCATCCATGCCATCCATTGGGACCATACTCTGTGCAGAGGCGTTGGTGCTGGCCTAAGCAGTCTCCTTGGCTATTGGCACAATCCACCGGTCACAACTCCAACACGGATGACAAGCATCACACTCTATTAGTCAGGATATTATCAGACAATAACGGGAAAAAGTAGGATATTAGTGCTCATTAAAATCAACAAAGAAAAAGACTATTATTCGACTAAAACAACAAAAGAATCAAATAGGCATCATCTATTTATATGTACGAATGGAGGAGTTGTTCTCGTTAGGCCCTGCTAATGCAATGTTAAGCTATGGGAAGTCTTGGTTGCATCTGGACTTGCAAATCCTTCTTGTCAAATACGTACTTCATTTGTTGTATTTGCACAAAAAAAAAAAAATCAACAATTTAAAAGTTTATTTTCATTAATATCCAACCTTCTATTTAAGAACATTTCAGGTTGAGAGTAATATTGTAATCACAAATACACTTCACAAGATAATTTATGGTGGGGTGATCAGGTGGAGCTGTAAAATAAATAGAGAAAAACTCCTCATTGTTTGCATGTGTATAACAAAAAAAAGAGCAATCAGAAGATTGCAGATCCCTCAACAAGACTTTTTTGTGTGGTGTATTTTGTGTGACGGTTTGTGTACTGGGTGTTATGTAATTAATAAGAAGAAATAAATTAGAACTGCCACTTTATAAACTGCTGGCAGTGATGACCGAGGAACCAAGACGTCCCGCTTTGATGCAACCCAGCTTTGATCGGACACTTGACCCTACCCATGATGTTTATTATTATTTAATTGAATTCAAAATGGGATTAAAATAAATTAAATTCAAATCAAATGGAAGACCAAATCGGTACAGTCCTGCATTTGAATCATCAGAAGGAACCAGAACAAGCAAAACAGCAAACATGACGTCATCAGGTGAACTTGGATAGGATTTGCATTTCAGCTGCTACTCCTCTCCTTCCAAAACCAATTCAGGTGCAGCCAAGTGAGACTGATTCAAAATAAAAAATATATAAATAAAGAGTAACCCAGATTAAAAAAAATTAAAATAATTCTGCCTGCCAGACCAATGTGTGCAATCAGAGGTTGAAATTTAATAACAACTACATCCATATCAGAAATAGATCATAATTGTAAAGTTCATGTCAATCAATGAAGTGGATCAAGAATATAATTTTTAAAGATTTTGTTCAATCCAATGTGGCTGCCAGCTGTGTGATTTATCCATTATTTGTGAACAACCCATGTATCTCCAAGCTGTGGGAAACATAGTGTGTGAAGTTTCCCTCGATCTGTCCAGCCGTTCTGAGAAGATTTTTAAGTTTAAGGATAAATCCAATAATGCTTGCCAAATCATGTACCTATGATGTCATATATGTGATATGTTTTGTCCTCATGGATAGGCAGCATGCTGTAAAAATTTGCCTCGACTGTTTCAGCTGTTTCAGAGGACGAAGATGTTTGAAGATTAAAAAAAAAAATATATAATATTATATATATATGTGCTGCTAAACACATGACCAAAATGACGTGCAATCAATTTTTTTCTGTGGACCAAAGTTATCCCAAGATAACCCTAAAAAAAATTCATACTGATCGGATGTAGCGTTCTACGTATGCAATTATGATCATAATGATAGGCCCTATGACGGCAATGAAAAATCACACCTATTCCCCACGCAGAGTACTGTCATGTGCCAAGTTTCCA
>CM068959.1:20860484-20877572 GCA_035128595.1 Eptatretus atami | reverse complement strand
CTTTTTACGCTCAATGAGCCTTTCTTGCACAAATGATTCCAAAGCCTCCTTCCCCACCTTCTGCACATTTGTACCCTGCGAGTGTTGCTTCACCTTGTTCACCTTTTCGTTTACTGAGAAACTGAACCTTTTCAGTGATGTTCTGTTGACAAAGAATGCAGGTTCCCATTGAGTAACTCGACCGCATTTCAGCATCTGGCTTAGATGGATCCACAAGTTTGATGCGCTTCTGCATCTCCAGTTGCAGATGAACGGGCCTATGTAGGGTTTGATCACTTGTGCAGTCACCATAACAATGGATGATGTCCCTGAAATGAGTAGATGCATAACTACACCCCAGTTTCATAGTTTGATCAATATTTTAAAGCATCAAAAATTTCTTGTCTCTGAAATGTGAGCATAGACCTTTAGAGCAAAATAGCTGTGGATGGCGGGATTTCAAGAGGCAGCCACAAATTTTTCAAACATTTAATGTCACAATTGCATTCCTAGAGCCCTAAAATGTAGTTATAGGCGTTTCAACTGTCTTGATATCTGTACTAGTTTAGGAGATATTTAACAAAACAGGTCCACAGTGGTGGCCATTTTGAAATCCAAGATGGCCGCCATACGGGGTGCAATTTCCGGTGGCCCCTGGACTAAAATCATTGTATGGTGTTACTCTAACCATGTGCCCAAGTTTTCATACTTTTAAGGGAAAGTTCACAATCGACCTGTTTTTGGAGCAAAGCCGCCCCACTACTGTGCATGATAGACGTCAAATTATTTTTGGATCGGAGAACAAAAAAAACAAGTTCGAAATTGCCGAACATACCCCATGGGAGTTCATTCGTACAACTCTCAGGGTGAGCGATAGCACGGACGACAGATAGTGTTTGAATTTGATAAGATTTTCATCGCATCAGAAAAAGAAACAGAACACCTCACAAGAGTGAGGCTAGTTTCATATCATCATTTACGATTTAATTGTGCATTGGGCATCGCCCAGCGCTTATTTATTTTTACTTTTAATAACAATTTGAAAGAAATGGGCTGAAAGGGCCGTTTCTCGGCCCAAAGGGCCGGAATCGCACTTTGGTTCAGTTAATGCCTGCAGAGTGACCTCAAAAATATACCGTTCAATTTGGTCAGTTTTCTTTCACAACTAGCATCCGTTGAGACAAAGTCTCGATATCCCCTGCCATAGTAATGAGGATTAACAAAGTTATATTCCCTAAGCATGTGCAATATGCATGTGAAGTTTCCCCTTGATCTGACCAAGCCGTTCTGGAGAAGAAGATGTTTGAAGGTTTTAGGTAATTTCAATATGGCCGCCAAACCATGTGACCTATCAATTAGAAATAACAAACTTCTGAAAGGATGTCTTGGGGAAAGTGTATGTGAAATTTTGCCTCAATCTGTCCAGCCGTTCTGGAGAAGAAGATTTTTAAAATTTATTAATTTTCAATCCAAGATGGCTGACGACCATGTGACCTATTGACATCATAAATTTACATTCTGCTCCAATCCTCCAGTGGAATACGTGTGTGAAGTTCGTGTTAATCGGAAGAGGTGTGTTTTTCTATCCAGATGGCCGCCAACCATGTGATTGTGACGTATTAATTTCTACTATGTATGCAGACATGAGGAAGATGATAGTTGCAAATTTTCGCTTCGTTAGGTTATGTAAATTCCAAAGAAAACATTATTTAATATTTTTCTTGAATCCAACATGCGCTGCCAAACCATGTTACCTATCAATTAGAAATAATAAATAGGCACCAGTTCCCACTTGCTTGATATGTGTACTAAATTTCGTAAACATATCTTGAGGGATTTGTAGTTAAGCTCCGGAAATGAAATGTGACGGACGGACGGACGGAGGATGGACGGAACCGCATTTCTAATTCTCACTAAACTTCCTATATAACGCCAACTTGGTATAGGTTGGCGGGATAAATAACCGAGAAATAGCAATTTTAAGAAAATGGACCAAAAGGGCTGTTTCTTGGCCTAAAGGGCCGGAATCTCACTTTGGCTCAGTTTATGCCTGGGAATGGTCTCTAGGATATACCTGTCAAGTTTGGTTCGGTTCCATCCACTAATAACCAAAAATAACAATTTTACGAAATGGGCAAAATGGGCCGTTCCTCAGCCCGAAGGGCCGAGAATCACAATTGGGCACCAGCTAGTGCCTGCCAACATTAATTTGTCTAGTATCTGTCTGTCAATTTTCATCAGAATTTTGTTTCACGATTAATGGAGAAATTGACGTTCAAAATGAACTGTACACAAGAAAAGAGAGAATGCGAGCCACGCTTGACAACACCGCCGGATATATAAAATTGTGTGAGACAAACACCACGCCCGAAAATAAGCACTGCTCAGACCTCGGAGACTAAATGCCACCAAGGAGATAAACTCCTGCCCCAGACACATCCTGAAGCAAACACACGCGCCTGGAGACAAACATCGCCGAGACCACGTCCGGAGACAAACACAACCCGGACATGTCTTGAGACAAATGCCACCCAAGATAAAACGCTGGCAGGACACATCCGAGACAAACACACTCCGGAGATAACACCACCCAGACACGACAGAGACAAACCCGCCTGCAACAAGCACACCCAGAAACGCTCAGAGACAAACATCGCCAGACACTTCTGGAGCAAACACAATCTGGACACGTCCGGAGCAAACACAGCCGGGGCAATGTCTGGAGACAAAACCCACCCAAGAAGATAAACCTGCCTGGACACATCTGGAGACAAAACACCATTAAGATGTAAACAACACCCCAGACAAGTCCAGAGATAAACACCACCCAGAACACATCCAGAGACAGACACTGTCTGGAAAAAAACAACTGCCTCGACACATCTGGAGATAAACTTTGTCCAGAGACAAACACCAACCGGGACATCTACAAAGCCAAACACTGTTCAGATATAAACACCGCCTGGACAATTCCTGGAGGCAAACACCATTTGAAGAAACCCTGCTGGACACTTCCAGAGACAAACACTGTTTAGATATAAACACTGCCTAGACAAGTCTGGAGAAAACACCAACTGGACACAACCAGAGACAAGCACTGACCGGACATGTCCGCGGAGACAAACCCGACGGACACACCCGAGACAAAAATGTCCTGAACCAAACACTGCCCAGACACGTCCGGAGACAAACTCTGTCCAGAAACAAACACACCCAGACACATCCGGAGACAAACACGCTGGCACGTATGGAGACAAAGCCACCCGGACACGCCCAGAAATTGCAAATGCCAACTTGTGCCGCTGGTTATCCCTGCATGGAGGGAAGGATCTTCAGGAATCCTTTTTAGCGCACCTCGACTCTCAGTCCGGTGAGCTGATGCGATCGAGCAATCTCCGTGGGTGTGTCAGCGAGTGAGTGAGTCCGTAAACATTTCATTCATAATCGCTTGAACTTGAACCAAACACAGAATTTTGATAAGCTTCATATCCATCATCCATCCATTGGACCCATATGTGTGCAAAGCGTTGTTGCTGCCGAAGCAGTCTCCTTGGCTATTGGACACAATCCTGATGGGTCGCCACTCTCGACACAGATATCAGATGCCCAACAAAGGTGTATTTCCGCATCGATTAGATTTAGAAAAAACACTTGCTATGCAATACTTTTTTCTGTAAACATTTTACATTAAACAAAAACTCTTCCCCTTCATCTTCTTCTTCACATATAATCATATCCCTATTTCTCATGTTGTTCCCCATCTTCTCTCCACAAATAATAATGGTGAGTCTCATTCAATCTCGTTTCTCATATCTATTAGATTCAGAAAACGTTTGCTATACCAATACTTTTCTTCAACAATGCAATTTTAATATCACCCCATCAAACACCAATTTCCAATTATACACCACTTTTTAAAAAGCATCATATCACTAATTGGCAATACAGGTGAGAAAAGGATAAGAACAAAAAAACAACTGATATTGCAGTATGGTTTGGTTTCGTGAGATTGGAATCACGTGGTGGATAAAACATCTTTGTAGGGAGAGTGATAAGTGGTTGTGTTTATATTATAAAAGGAGCCATGTTGTCTGTTGTCTGTTGTCGTGTTAAACTTGAGAACGGATTAACGATTTCAATAAATCCAACTCAAGGTGGATTCAGGGAAGGACATTTGAATTATTTTTTGTTTCAGCAATTTTTGAACTGAAAACACACTTGAGACTCTGGTTATACTCACTCTCAAGGAATCCTTTTTTCTTATTGTCCTATAGAGATATCACAGCAAAGATTGGTATTTCCTTCAGCCAACCGATCCAGACGGCATCAGCCCACGTGTCCCTGAAAACCTGCTCTGCTGCTCTGCTCAACCTCTCTCTCTGTTCTATTCACCCTCATTTGCTCAAGGTCATCTGCCATCTGCTTGTAAATCAGCACAACATTACCGCTCTGCAAATAAAAAAGGTGCAAAAAACAGATCCCTGTAACTACAGACCAATCAGCCTTCTCCCAATCATCAGCAAGGTTTATGGAAATCCATCATCGCTTCAGACATTAAATCCTTCCTCTTCTCCAATGGCTTGATTTCGATCGCAATCTGGGTTTCAGACCTGTTCACTCTACCATGGACATGCTTCTCTTCTGCTTTCCAAACAGTGGATGGAGGTACAAATGCCAGACATGAGATCAGAAGCCATCTCCCAGACGTATTTGCGTGCCTTCGATACGGTCTGGCACCCTGCCCTGCTCACCAATCTCTCTTCCTATGGTATTCAAGGACACCTCCACTCATGCGCAATAGACTTCCTTCCTGGTCGCAGCCAACATGTGGCCGTTAATGAGTTCTCTCATCCCTCTTCCTGTCTAAGGCTGGAGTTTCTCAAGGCACGTTCTGGCCGCCGTCTTTTTCTGGTTTTCATCAATGATCTCTCTACTCTCTGTAAAATCCTCCTTATCTCTTTGCTGATGACTCCACCTTTTGCCGTACCATCTGTCATCCCTCAGATCAGGAAGCAGCAGCCTCTTCAGTCTCTGCAGATTTGGATAAAATCACAAACTGGTCCAACATGTGGAGCATGTCTTTCAAACCCTGAACAAATCTCACACTCTCACTATGTCTCTCCTAAAGGACTGTCTGGAACACCCCCTCCCCCAATCTACTTCTTGAAGAATCCTCTTGAAGAAGTCCTTTCATTCAAGTTTCTGGGTCTCACTAGCTGCCATGATCTTTCCTGGAAAGCCACATTTCCAAGCTGGCTCCAAAACTAGTCACCGACTGGGAATCCTCCGTCGTGCCAAAGTCCTTCCTTGGCACACCCTGAGGTCCTGACCATGAACAAAGCTTGTTGTCCACAAGCCTGATGGAGTACTCCTCTCACCTCTGGGATGGTGATCCCTGCTCTCACCTGTTCTCAGCTTCACGCTGTGAAACGAAGGCATTTAGGATCATTGGTATCCCCGCGATGAGGCTGAATCTTTCCGCCTCTCATCTTGCTCACCGCAGGCAGGTGGTGGTCTTTCTGTTCTGTCTTCTACCGTATCCTCTCCGGCATCGCCCCCCTGCTTTGTCTGAGATATGTCCCCCATATTTCCGCAGGGTGCTCAAGGTCTGCCAGCAACCCCTTCTGGTAAAACTACCAAAATCAAGAAATCACTGCTCACCTTCACTCATTCATTCCTCTTTTTTTCCCGCCTTTGAACAAACTCCCACACTCTCTTCAATCCCACTCTTCCATCCAGGTCTTCAATACAGTTGTTCACCACCATCTCTTGTCTTCACCCATCAAAAACACGATCTTTTCTACCCCCGTATACACCCCCAAACCCACCTCCCTCAAATTCACTGCTTCCTTCCTGAAATCCCTTTCGTGTAAGGACCTGGCAAGTCCCTGTAATGTCCATCTTGTTTATCCTGTGTACCTCGCCCATCCCTTTCCTTCCACAGATCCTCTCATGTCCTTGTTCCCGCACTGTTTTTTTCCTTCCATCTCACGCCCCTCTTGCTCCTGCTCCCCTTGTACATTCTGTGTATTAGCTCTTATACGAGCCTCAACAGTGTATTAAATAAAATATAATAAATAAATAAAATAATTGAAAGAAAAGCAACGGGTCTTACATTCCTAGTTTCAGCTGAAATGTGATTCGCTTCGAGAATGTCTTTCACCCAAGCAGAATGTAAAAAATTAAAAAATGTGGAATTCACCTTCGCAGCAATTCTGACTGCCTAAAAAAAAGTGTTTATTTATCCAATTCTCACCTCTCCATGCAAACTCAGGTTTCATGGTTGGAGTTCTGGAGGAGACACCGGCTGGCACACACACACACACACACACACACACACACACACACACACACACACACCTGACATATTTATTATTATTGATAGATGTACACTTTACCATCTTGTTGCTGATAGTTGTGCATGTTTGATATAGTCTGTTGGTGTTTATGTTCGAGACTGCCGATTACTTTTCTCCCAATTTTTCTGTTTTTGGCTGTTGATGAGTGCGGTAATTGTGGTTGTTTGAGGTACTAATTGCTCTTCGTCATGAAGGTAGGTTTGCCTTTGTTTGAGAGTATTTGATTGTTTAATTATCTTTTTATTTCTGTTGTGAAGTTGGGATTGAAATTTGAAGATTGGCCTTTTGGGATAATTTTTTTCGATAAAGCTCGGTTTCTATTTTGTTAAAATGTTTCACCGGCTGTTATCTATTTAAATTGAATGGAATTCATGTTCTTCTGTGATCATTCAATGGATTTAGGGTTGAATTGAGGATGATTTAGATGGGTAGGTGATCCGAAGAAAGGTCAGAAAAGTGTGCCAAGATATGGTAGTCTTGAGTATCAGAGAGGATCTCAAGTTATATCAGGGGTTTGTGGGAGAGTCCTGGTAGTGGAGAGGGAGTCCAGTGGGGCGAGTGGTGATCATTAAGGATATAGTTAAATGGTCTACTGTTCTGTAATTAGTGTACCTCTTGGATCTTGGTTTTTGTTGTTAACCAGCAGGGGTCTTTTGCATTGAGGTCCCTCCGATTATCAAGTCCGGATATTTTGTGGATTGTTAAGATGAGGTTGGTATCCTGGAAGGTACGAGATTTCGGTGGGGGTATGTAATTGGTGATATGTTTTCTCTGAATTTTCCAAGTTTTTATTTTTCTGCAGGTGATTTTGGATGGCTTTGTCATTCGGAACAGATGTGAGGGTGTCTGAAGTTGTGTTCAAGATATTATGTTTTGTGGATGAGGGTGAGTACCCCTCCACCACCTTATTTTCTGGTCGATCCTTTCTGATGTAAGAGTAGTTTGGGAAGATGTGAGAGGATTTGGAGACATTGCTAAGTTTAGTCCTTTGAATGAGTGCCACATCCATATTGTGTTTGTTGATATAAAAAAATTGGAGTTCTGTTATTTTTTTTGAATGCACTTATGTTGCGCTGTAGAATGTTCTTGTGGAATTGATTCCTTTGTGATTGTGGGTAGACCTGAAGGACTGCCGGGAGGTGTTGTATCGGACAGCGACAGGTCCATTGCGAGCTGTAATCTTTGTACGAAGCTAAGGTTGTACATTTGATGTGGAGCCTATCTGTTACATCTATGCAGAGAATGGAGGAGTGATGGTGGGGATTTTAGGTTGCATCCAGGGCAGATATAGATCGGTGGACCAGGGTTGGGTTCAATGTCTCCAGCAAGTGTAAGAGCCCCAAACCTCTATCAGAAAAAAATTGAAAGAATGTAATGTAATCCCCAGAACACGGCTTTGCACCGTCACTCGAATCCACCGTCTGGAGCTTTTCCATAGTGGGACTGCAAGCGGGGAGATGATGGGGATCATCTGCTTCTTTTGAAGTCGGAGCCACCACACAAAGGTGACACCTCTTCTGCACCTTTTTGAAAGGGAATAATACAACTGCATTGAAACTCTTTGATATCTCTAATTTGTTGAAGACATGGTTATCATAGGTTCAGCAAACATTGTTGAAAATCTTAAGCCTCCATCATCTTTCACTTGCTATCATGTCCATGCCATGAACTTGTTTTGCTGCCTTCTTCTCACGCACAAAATAAGTTTTAGATTTAATATCCCTTTGTAAGTAAATGAGGAGTGAGCAAAGAGTCATACCATAAAACAGCTAGGATAGGGCTGACAGGATGGCCTATAGGTACGCGCACTCGTTTCTAAGTTGGCTAGCATGGATTTGAATCCTGACCAAGCTAATGAACTGTTTTTACAGGCAGGGCGATTCACAGTGTGTGTGCCGTCCCTCGGATGGACTTTAAATGGGCGTCCTGTCCTGCTAGCATCATTGGTGGATGTTAAATATCGCATGGTATCTTCGCGAAGAGTAGGCAAGCTATCGCCAGTTCCAAATTCCTGCCTTATCCGACAGAGTGTACGCATCAGCGGCACAGCCGTGCTCTCAATCAATGATGCTACCCCACAGCCTTGTGCTACATTCGAACGAATAAAAATCACCAGGATTCCTGGAGAATGTATCTATATCTTGTAATCTTTTCTGTGGACCCAGAACAAACAAAACTTCTGAAACGAGACAAAGTTAAAATCCTAAGCCGTTGAGCAGACCCAAAATGAGGTTGATGAAATTTGTGAGGAATGTGGGATATTGATTAATTATCAGGATGAAAACACGAGGCCAACATGGAAATGTCCTTTAACCTGTGCCTTACCTGAGACCCAACAAAAAAGAGAAAAGGTGACGAGTGTATTGAAGAAAAAATTCAAGTGGGATCAAATTAGAGACTGGGATTTGGGAATCACACATTATAAACCAGGAGCTTTCGCCATTGCTCCATCAATTGCTCTTTCACCCACAAACTAAGATCCACATAATGTACTCATTCATAGATACTCTGTTAAAGTGCCTTCATAAGAACCATTTAGGTTTTGTGTGCCTGAGAAAATAATTTTGTTTAAAAGTGCCCCATACGCAGTGTGGGATGAAAGTTGGGAGTGGTTGATACAGGTGCGCGGTGGGAGGAGAATGAGGAGGAGGAGGAGAAGAAGGAGAGATGCATGATAGATCACGCTTCAACACTTGAGTTATCGTAGCCTTTACTAAGGAATTCCAATGTGATGACAGATCGTGTCACATGGTGTGTCTTCATTATTTCTTCTACTCCAGCTAATATACTCTCACTCAAGTTGACGCCATTATACACAATTAATCTAACTTTTCACACAAAAAAGAAAATCCCATCTTAGATGGAAAATCAAGAAACCAAATCCATGTTTTAGAGTTAGGTCAATGACAGCAATCCACAATTGCATGCGAGGACAGAACATCAGTTATTCTCATTGCTTCCTCCCTCAACACCCCCCATTCCTGTTTTCCTCAACTTGGCCCGAATAATTTTCCAGTCATCGTCTTTGAAGCTCTTCCACAAACTCCACTGTTTGAAGAACAATCACATGTTCAATGCCTTTTTGTTCGTGAAGAGGTGTAAAGCAAGGTGTACTTAAAATGTGTAATGCAATGCAAGTACTTCTTGTAATATTTGCCATATCAGTGCACATCTGCAGCAGAGGAATCAACAGGTTCGACCTCGAAAAGCAAGCAAATTTCATGCCTTCAGGGCGCGGACTTAAAATAATTATGAGTCACAGTTTAGCATCACTTGATGACGTCACATATATGCACAGGGCTTGGCAGGGATGGTTTAGGACTACAGGCCCGAGAGATATGCACACTTTCCTCTGAGACGTTTAGCCTGGGGTTGAATCTCGGACAAGCTCAACAAACTGTCAACCTGGTGTCTGGCAGGCAGGGCGAGGCATCGATGTGTTGTCATTCCTCAGACGGACATAAACTGGGCATCCCTCTGCCAGCATTAATTAGTGGACATTAAAGATCCCATGGTTTCCTTTACAAAGAATAGGTGAGCTGTCGTTGGCACCACGACAAATTCCAAAATCCCTGCTCTCACCTGCTAAGGGACGCGACATTAGCGGTACAGCCGCGCCCCTCCTCGGCCAATTGTGTTCCTTGCAGCATGCTGTTGCATATGGAAGGGGAAGACTTGTGCACAATTTTGTTTAAGTAGACTTGAGCCAAACAGACATGTTTTAAAGTTATCTGGAGAACAGTGTGCACCATTGTCTTTTTGTTAAACTACACATGAAAATCTGGATCAAACGAATGCAATTAACAAAGACAACCAACATGAATGAATAAGTTCCAGTGGTCACGAAGGATTTATTTTCAAATTTCATGACGCGATGTGATAAAATGACTCATTTCGATTCGACTTTGTCATAAACAAGGATTAATTATAAGTGAGCAATACTAGTGCACTTCATTTCTTCATATTGATGCCCTGACAGGGGGGGGGGGTCGCAGCCACCCACAGGTACCAGCAGGAATGGACCACGCCCAAAAAATGATGGCCACACCCCAATTCACGGAGCAGATTTCAAGCTGTTGGAGTAATATAGGCCATTTTTGCAGAACTATCCAAAATTAATCAACATTTTCACAGTGCAGTACCACAACTAGTGGCCACTTTAAGTCATAATGTCCACAAGTTCAGCCAGCAACGAGTGGCACCATGACGCTTTACACGCTGGTGTCCCGTACTACGTATGTGCGATGGAAGAAGGAGCCATGACATAGTTTTAGGTAGCGATCAAACGCACCACCACTGTCAAGTCAAAGTTCGAAGAGTGAGCACAGTCATTGAACACTCTAAACGAAGCAGTGCATGTACACACACACACGTGTAATAGGTATTACGATAGAGATACCACTAATGCGTGCGGTGATTTTTATCTGGCTACAGGCTCAGCAAAAGGCCCAGCCGTCAAAATAATTTCATGCTTGCTGACGCAAAGATGTTTGAGATTTATTTTCGTCATTTTATTGATCTGGATGTTTTGTTTGTTCTTGTTGTTGTTGTTGTTGTTCTGCTGCAGTAAACACGGGACTTTTGAAAGGATGTATGAAGGCTTTTTGCGCATGTGCTGCATGTGTGTGTTTACACTGATTAAGTTCTGCTCGCCGGCACTTTTAACCCCGTCGGTTGCCAGTACAAAAGTCTGTAATTTGAATCGTCCAACACAATTTTCTGCATCGACACGAAAGAGTGGCAATTTTGGAGTGGTTTACCATAAATGTGGTGTTCCCGGAATTAAATCGGGCTCATGGAATATGGGAATGTGAGAAATATCTGTGCGTGAGAGGAGTCGGGTTCGTACCATATCCTGTCAATACAAGCTCCGCACGGCAGTGGATATAACACACACAGATGGACACTTCTCCTTTTACCAACAGATGCAAAAATCTAGCATAATTTGTCTTGTAGTCCCGGAATTAAACATAAAATGTAATATTTATGTAACGACCTCACAGCCTATCCAACTCCCACTCCACCACCCCCCCTCCCTCCTCCCAAGCATGATATATAGTAAAATATTATCTTTAAAATTTACCTTCTGCATTGACAAGCCCCAGATATCCTGTCGGTGTTAGGAAGTACCCAAACAAATTACGGTGTCTCCCTTTGAGAAATCTGTCTGAATATTGGGAATGATGGCTTTGTCTTTTCTGAGAGCAGATGTCCATTAAATAAATCACGAAGCGCTGCCCTTTTTCACATGAGATATATCCCAACAGGTTCAAATCCACTCACTGGCAGGGATGATTGGGGAGGTCGGGTAGAACATGTGTCTGCAGTCTTGTCAGCGGCCCACATCGTCGGGAGTTTTTCTAGTACGGGCTGCAAGATGTCACCTTTTTGGGAGAGGTGAGAAAGTTCTCCAAATCTTTCATTGTGCTGAGGCAAACGCCCTTTCTCACAGTTACTTTTTCAAGTATTTTTGGCTATTTTAGAAGCTTTGTGAGCTATTTTATGTCACAATAATTATCTGGCATGCATGATGTATAGTTCGGCCCCCAAATGAACCTCACTGCTTGGGGGTTTCTGTGCATACACGATGAGCATTCTGGGGTGGATTACATAATTTGAAAGTCCTGTATTGCAGGTTTAAAATCCGTATGCAAATAGAAACCCACCCTCTCCCTTTAACCCCACCAGATCCTTCTCTTCCACCCACTCCCTATTTATGACTAATGCATAACTGTGAGAATGTCGATAATTTTTGACAGCCCTTAACTCAGATAACGAAGGAAGAGGGCTCATGCCACAATGTTGCAATAAAACATAACTTCCTTTATTTGTCCTATTCCACAAATTAACCAAATTACCCAGATTATCTAAACCTATACTTAATTCAAGAATACACCAAAGCATACATAGAGTTCACCAAAATGTGTCTGCAGTTGGACGAACATCAAGGGAATGAACGAACAGAAAAGAGGACAGGATGGCAGGGGAGGAACCACAAAACTAGCAGTAAAATGTTGCAGCTGGGAAAGGTTAATGTGGATTAAATTATTTCGTAGACAGCCTGTGACTGCTGGTTGCGTCATTGCTGGGAGTGCAACTGTATCGCTGTTGCAGTGCCCCTGTTTTCAGTAAGCTGGGACTCATTTTACTGACCTCAGAAATAACAAGCTGAGTCACCCACCTCCTGTCAGTTAACGGCACGTCAGGGGCTAAAACGCAAGACCCTAAGATCTAAGTCAGTCACTTTTAATTGTGAGCCACCCCAGCATAAACATCATGGGTAGAATTGGCCATGACAAAGAGAGGGCGTGCACTGCATGCGTGAAATCCTGGAGGGAAGAGTGAAACAAACATATCCTCTGGAAGGTGGTCCCCATCGACGGGGAGGTTAGGAATAAGAATTGAGGTGTGTAGAATGCCTGAATTTTGAAATTTAACCTTTAATCAGGAAGAGGTTACTGGAAGAATGCAGCATCATGGAATAATTATGGAGGGTCGGAATATAGATATCAGACAGGGTAACAATGTTGAGAATAGACGGTAGAAAACAAAGACAATTCTTCAATATTCTGAAGAAAGGGAAGCAGTCACAGTATGTGAGCTCATCAAAATATTGTATCAAGCTCTTCTCCACTACTCCCCTTTTAAACTTTGGAAAATGAAACCTCAATGATATATATATATATACTTGTGCACATATTCACACAACACGATATATATGAATACCTTGAGGTACTTGTAGGGAGCAGTAAACCTCTTCACATGTTCCTGCAACTGCTTCGAAGTTCACCTTTGTCCACTGATTTATAAGCTTCATGAAAGCACAATGAAAGCTTTCAAACCTTGGAGAAAAACCACGCTCAAAATGAGTTTGAAATTTTCCTTAAAAAAAAAGAGATATTTGGACGTTGTTGCATGCTCTGCAAATGGAAGCAGCAACGTATCTCAACGTTTTCCACTTTAGCAAAAATTGGCTTTGTTCACACACACACTCCATTCGAACAGACATGATGAGACATCAATGCACTTTTATGTGAATTACAAGGATCTCAAGAGACACTAGCAGATCAAGAGGTTTGGGATCTTGATCGGAAGTTCCCAGCATCTTGACCGTAAAGTGCTCTGGTGAGAGCAACAAACAGTGCTTGGGCCTTTGGAGTCAGTAATGTTTTTTTTTTTTTTATTCCAATGAGAGAATTCTGCAACTATACTTGGGTCCAACACTCACACCGAAGATACCAGAAACTTTAACATGAAACTCTCGATGCCATATTATGAGTGAAATCGGTTATTACCCTCCACAACCGAAGGTGGACAAAGGTTATGTTTTGACCTCTGCTTGTTTGTCTGTTTGTTATGTCTTTTTTTGAGCACGATATCTCAAAAAGTTAAGGACGGATTCGACGAAACTTTGTGGACAGGTTGGACGTGTGTCAAGGACGAATTGATTCTATTTTTCTGAAGATCCAGATACAATTTTTGGATTTTCTTCGTGATTCTTGGGCCAAAAACAATATATAATATAATTGCAACAATATTTTAAAAAGTTGTGACGAATTATGACAAACGTGGTGGATCCATTTCATTTAATATCATTGGGAAGTTGACAAGAACAAAATGATTAGATTTGGTGTGCAACATGGATGAATGGTCAGGATGCAAGAGCCCAACCTATCATCATCACACGTTTGAAAGCCTTTATCCCTGAGCAGGGTCAGCTTTTTGGGGTTCCAATCATGGTACCCTTTCTTGTGGCAAGTTTTACGCCGGATGCCTGTCCTGATGCCAACCCTTTAGTCACCTTCGACACTGCAGGGATAATTAGCAGTATACTGGTGCTCATTTCGCTGATCGGAAGGATGACAGGCTGAGTCAACCCCCCTGATGTTATATCGAGTGGATAGCGGGGCTCGAAATCAGGACCCTGAGGATCCCAAGCCACGCACCCTAACCACGAAGCCAACTACCAGCATAATCAGATCCGACCTATCAGTGGGATAACCAAAACGTAAAAACTGTTCAGCATGGCTGAGAAATGTGCCATTTATACCGAGTGCCATTCTATTTTTTGTAAGTGATTCCTTTCAACATTTGAGAGACAGGGCTAAAAAACGATATATAGCACGATTCTTCAAAAGTTATGGACATATTCAGGACGAAACTTAGTGGACAGGTTGTGGGTGTGACAAAGGAACAAATATGATTCGATTTTGGTGAAGATCCGGATCCGGATATGAAAATATTTAAAGTGATTCTTCACCAATGAGAATAAGGCCAAAAACGATACATGGCATGATATCTTTGCACGCAAGGACTGCCTTCGCAGGCAATGTGGGACACCAACCTGGAGGCAGATTATAAGAATGGATGCCCTTGTGGATAGTTAGTCAGTAATGAAAGGGAATGTTGAGAGTCAGGTGGAGAGAGAGAGAGGTAGTGAAGTGTGAGAAAAAGAGAGAAAAGACGAAACCTTGATGTGCCACTACGTTCTGGTAGGTATGTTTGATGAAATTGAAAGAACAAACTACCGGAACGATTAAACGCACTCGCCATACACTGCATCAGCTTGCCCGCCACCTGGTGGACGTGCCGGCATTGCTGCCATCATTTCGATTGGTCCCCCAACATTGTATTTCTCTCCATTTGAGTTTCTTTCATAATCTGCAAATCCTAACATCTTTACCGCCATCCTCCATCAAGGTTAGGCTTGCGGATACTATAATGCATCTGTAAAGGTTGAGTGTTTGTCTTGTCAGGGCTCCATGTGGGATTTGTACCCCTATCATGAAATATCAAGATGTCTATTCATGTATTCATTTTTTAAAAAAATTGTAATAAATGTAATAAATTGCACATTGTAACACGTTATAAATTATAATTTGAATGCACGAAGGGCAACACAATGCAATGTCCTCACCTCTCCTCGACTGAGTCTGGACTACTGACGACTGCAGATTCCAAACACTGCCGGTTTCCCATACAGGGCGCTTGACTTCAAAGGGCCCGATGGCGTATCTACAGTCAGACCATGTCAATAACAAGCATCCATGCCATCCATTGGGACCATACTCTGTGCAGAGGCGTTGGTGCTGGCCTAAGCAGTCTCCTTGGCTATTGGCACAATCCACCGGTCACAACTCCAACACGGATGACAAGCATCACACTCTATTAGTCAGGATATTATCAGACAATAACGGGAAAAAGTAGGATATTAGTGCTCATTAAAATCAACAAAGAAAAAGACTATTATTCGACTAAAACAACAAAAGAATCAAATAGGTATCATCTATTTATATGTACGAATGGAGGAGTTGTTCTCGTTAGGCCCTGCTAATGCAATGTTAAGCTATGGGAAGTCTTGGTTGCATCTGGACTTGCAAATCCTTCTTGTCAAATACGTACTTCATTTGTTGTATTTGCACAAAAAAAAAAAAATCACAATTTAAAAGTTTATTTTCATTAATATCCAACCTTCTATTTAAGAACATTTCAGAGTTGAGAGTAATATTGTAATCACAAATACACTTCACAAGATAATTTATGGTGGGGTGATCAGGTGGAGCTGTAAAATAAATAGAGAAAAACTCCTCATTGTTTGCATGTGTATAACAAAAAAAAGAGCAATCAGAAGATTGCAGATCCCTCAACAAGACTTTTTTGTGTGGTGTATTTTGTGTGACGGTTTGTGTACTGGGTGTTATGTAATTAATAAGAAGAAATAAATTAGAACTGCCACTTTATAAACTGCTGGCAGTGATGACCGAGGAACGAAGACGTCCCGCTTTGATGCAACCCAGCTTTGATCGGACACTTGACCCTACCCATGATGTTTATTATTATTTAATTGAATTCAAAATGGGATTAAAATAAATTAAATTCAAATCAAATGGAAGACCAAATCGGTACAGTCCTGCATTTGAATCATCAGAAGGAACCAGAACAAGCAAAACAGCAAACATGACGTCATCAGGTGAACTTGGATAGGATTTGCATTTCAGCTGCTACTCCTCTCCTTCCAAAACCAATTCAGGTGCAGCCAAGTGAGACTGATTCAAAATAAAAAATATATAAATAAAGAGTAACCCAGATTTAAAAAAATTAAAATAATTCCTGCCCTGCCAGACCAATGTGTGCAATCAAGGTTGAAATTTAATACAAACTACATCCATATCAGAAATAGATCATAATTGGTAAAGTTCATGTCAATCAATGAAGTGGATCAAGAATATAATTTTTAAGATTTTGTTCAATCCAATGTGGCTGCCAGACTGTGTGATTTATCCATTATTTGTGAACACCCTGTATCTCCAAGCTGTGGGAACATAGTGTGTGAAGTTTCCCTCGATCTGTCCAGCGTCTGAGAAGATTTTAAGTTTAAGATAAAATCCAATAATGGCTGCCAAATAATTGACCTATATGTCATATATTGATATGATTTTGTCCTCATGGATAGCAGCATGCTGTAAAAATTGCCTCACTGTTTCAGCGTTTCAGAGGACGAAGATTTTTGAAGATTAAAAAAAAATATATATATAATATTATATATATATGCTGCTAAACCACATGACCAAATGACTGCAATCAATTTTTTTCTGATGGACCAAGTTATCCCAAGATAACCCTAAAAAAAATTCATACTGATCGATGTAGCGTTCTATCGTATGCAATTATGATCATAATGAAGGCCCTATGAGGCATGAAAAATCACACCTATTCCCCACGCAGAGTACTGTCATGTGCCAAGTTTCCA
>CM068959.1:20832608-20848493 GCA_035128595.1 Eptatretus atami | reverse complement strand
TTTTTCCCGCCTTTGGAACAAACTCCCACACTCTCTTCAATCCCACTCTTCCATCCAGGTCTTCAATACAGTTGTTCACCACCATCTCTTGTCTTCACCCATCCAAAACCACGATCTTTTCTACCCCCGTTAATACACCCCCAAACCCACCTCCCTCAAATTCACTGCTTTCCTTCCTGAAAGTCCCTTTCGTGTAAGGACCTGCAAGTCCCTGTAATGTCCATCTTGTTTATCCTGTGTACCTCGCCCCATCCCTTTCCCTTCCACAGATCTTCTCATGTCTCTGTTCCCCACTGTTTTTTTCCTTCCATCTCACGCCCCTCTTGTCTCCTGCTCCCCTTGTACATTCTGTGTATTAGCTCTTATACGAGCCTCAACAGTGTATTAAATAAAATATAATAAAATAAATAAAATAATTGAAAGAAAAGCAACGGGTCTTACATTCCAGTTTCAGCTGAAATGTGATTCGCTCGAGAATGTCTTCACCCAAGCAGAATGTAAAAAATTAAAAAATGTGGAATTCACCTTCGCAGCAATTCTGACTGCTAAAAAAAAAGTGTTTATTTATCCAATTCTCACCCTCCATGCAAATCCTAGGTTTCATGGTGTTGGAGTTCTGGAGGAGACACCCTGCTGGCACACACACACGCACACAACACACACACCACACACACACACAACACACTGACATATTTATTATTATTGATAGATGTACACTTTACCATCTTGTTGCCACTGAGTTGTGCATGTTTGATATAGTCTGTTGGTGTTTTATGTTCGAGACTGCCGATTACTTTTTCCCCAATTTTTCTGTTTTTGGCTGTTGATGAGTGCGGTAATTGTGTTGTTTGAGGTACTAATTTGCTCTTCGTCATGAAGGCTGAGGTTTGCCTTTTGTTTGAGAGTATTTGATTGTTTAATTATCTTTTTTATTTCTGTTGTGAAGTTGGGATTGAAATTTAGAATGTGGCCTTTTGGGATAATTTTTTTCGATAAAGCTCGGTTTCTATTTTGTTAAAATGTTTCACCGCTGTATCTATTTAATTGAATGGAATTCATGTTCTTCTGTGATCATTACGAATGGATTTAGGGTTGAATTGATGGATGATTATGATGGGTAGGTGATCCGAAGAAAGGTCAGAAACAGTGTGCCAAGATATGGTAGTCTTGAGTATCAGAGAGGATCTCAAGTTATATCAGGGGTTGTGGGAGAGTCCTGGTAGTGGAGAGGGAGTCCAGTGGGCGAGTGGTGATCATTAAGGATAGTTAAATGGTCTTACTGTTCTGTAATTAGTGTACCTCTTGGATCTTGGTTTTTGTTGGTTAACCAGCAGGGGTCTTTTGCATTGAGGTCCCCTCCGATTATCAAGTCCGGGATATTTTGTGGATTGTTAAGATGAGGTTGGTATCCTGGAAGGTACGAGTTCGGTGGGGGTATGTAATTGGTGATATTGTTTCTCTGAATTTTCCAAGTTTTTATTTTTCTGCAGGTGATTTTGGATGGCATTGTCATTCGGAACAGATGGAGGGTGTCTGAAGTTGTGTTCAAGAATATTATGTTTTGTGGATGAGGGTGAGTACCCCTCCACCACCTCTATTTTCTGGTCGATCCTTTCTGATGTAAGAGTAGTTTGGGAAGATGTGAGAGGATTTGGAGACATTGCTAAGTTTAGTCTCTTGAATGAGTGCCACATCCATATTGTGTTTGTTGATATAAAAAAAATTGGAGTTCTGTTATTTTGTTTTGAATGCCACTTATGTTGCGCTGTAGAATGTTCTTGTGGAATTGATTCCTTTGTGACTGTGGGTAGACTGAAGGACTGCCGGGAGGTGTTGTATCGGACAGCCACAGGTCCATTGCGAGCTGTAATCTTTGTACGAAGCTAAGGTTGTACATTTGATGTGGAGCCATCTGTTACATCTAGTGCAGAGAATGGAGGAGTGATGGTTGGGGATTTTAGGTTGCATCCAGGGCAGATATAGATGGGTGGACCAGGGTTGGGTTCAATGTCTCCAGCAAGTGTAGACGCCCAAACCTCTATCAGAAAAAAATTGAAAGAATGTAATGTAATCCCCAGGAACACGGCTTTGCACCGTCACTCGAATCCACCGTCTGGAGCTTTTCCATAGTGGGACTGCAGCGGGGAGGATGATGGGGATCATCTGCTTCTTTTTGAAGTCGGAGCCACCACACAAAGGTGAACCTCTTCTGCCACCTTTTTTGGAAAGGGAATAATACAACTGCATTGAAACTCTTTTGATATCTCTAATTTGTTGAAGACATGGTTATCATAGGTTCAGCAAACATTGTTGAAAATCCTTAAGCCTCCATCATCTTTCACTTGCTATCATGTCCATGCCATGACTTGTTTTGCTGCCTTCTTCTCACGCACAAAATAAGTTTTAGATTTAATATCCCTTTGTAAGTAATGAGGGAGTGAGCAAAGAGTCATACCATAATAACAGCTAGGATAGGGCTGACAGGATGGCCTATAGGTACGCGCACTCGTTTCTAAGTTGGCTAGCATGGATTTGAATCCTGACCAAGCTATGAACTGTTTTTACAGGCAGGGCGATTCATCAGTGTGTGTGCCGTCCCTCGGATGGACTTTAAATGGGCGTCCTGTCTGCTAGCATTCATTGGTGGATGTTAAATATCGCATGGTATCTTTCGCGAAGAGTAGGCAAGCTATCGCCAGTTCCAAATTCCTGCCTTATCCGACAGAGTGTACAGCATCAGCGGCACAGCCGTGCTCTCAATCAATGATGCTACCCCACAGCCTTGTGCTACATTCGAACGAATAAAAATCACCAGGATTCCTGGAGAAGTGTATCTATATCTTGGTAATCTTTCTGTGGACCCAGAACAAACAAAACTATGAAACGAGACAAAGTTAAAATCCTAAGCCGTAGAGCAGACCCAAAATGAGGTTGATGAAATTTGTGAGGAATGTGGGATATTGATTAATTATCAGGATGAAAAAAAACACGAGGCCAACATGGAAATGTCCTTTAACCTGTGCCTTACCTGAGACCCAACAAAAAGAGAAAAGGTTGACGAGTGTATTGGAAGAAAAAAATTCAGTGGGATCAAATTGAGACTGGGATTTGGGAATCACACATTATAAACCAGGAGCTTTCGCCATTGCTCCATCAATTGCTCTTTCACCCACAAACTAAGATCCACATAATGTACTCATTCATAGATACTCTGTTAAAGTGCCTTTCATAAGAACCATTTAGGTTTTGTGTGCCTGAGAAAATAATTTTGTTTAAAGTGCCCCCATACGCAGTGTGGGATGAAAGTTGGGAGTGGTTGATACAGGTGCGCGGTGGGAGGAGAATGAGGAGGAGGAGGAGGAGAAGGAGGAGGATGCATGATAGATCACCTTCAGACACTTGAGTTTATCGTAGCCTTTACTAAGGAATTCCAATGTGATGACAGATCGTGTCACATGGTGTGTCTTCATTATTTCTTCTACTCCAGCTAATTACTCTCACTCAAGTGACGCCATTATACACAATTTAATCTAACTTTTCACACAAAAAAGAAAATCCCATCTTAGATGGAAAATCAAGAAACCAAATCCATGTTTTAGAGTTAGGTCATGACAGCAATCCACAATTGCATGCGAGGACAGAACATCAGTTATTCTCATTGCTTCCTCCCTCAACACCCCATTCCTGTTTCCTCAACTTGGCCCGAATAATTTTTCCAGTCATCGTCTTTGGAAGCTCTTCCACAAACTCCACCTGTTGAAGAACAATCACATGTTCAATGCCTTTTTGTTCGTGAAGAGGTGTAAAGCACAGGTGTACTTAAAATGTGTAATGCAATGCAAGTACTTTCTTGTAATATTTGCCATAATCCAGTGCAACATCTGCAGCAGAGGAATCACAGGTTCGACCTCGAAAAGCAAGCAAATTTCATGCCTTCAGGGCCGGACTTAAAATAATTATGAGTCACAGTTTAGCATCACTTGATGACGTCACATATATGCACAGGGCTGGCAGGATGGTTTAGGACTACAGGCCCGAGAGATATGCACACTTTCCTCTGAGACGTTTAGCCTGGGGTTGAATCTCGGACCAGCTACAAACTGTCAACCTGGTGTCTGGCAGGCAGGGCGAGGCATCGATGTGTCTGTCATTCCTCAGACGGACATTAAACTGGGCATCCCCTCTGCCAGCATTAATTAGTGGACCATAAAGATCCCATGGTTTCCTTTACAAAGAATAGGTGAGCTGTCGTTGGCACCACGACCAAATTCCAAATCCCTGCTCTCACCTGCAAGGGACGCGACATTAGCGGTACAGCCGCGCCCCTCCTCGGCCAATTGTGTTCCTTGCAGCCATGTGTTGCATATGGAAGGGGAAGACTTGTGCACAATTTTGTTTAAGTAGACTTGAGCAGCAACAGACATGTTTTAAAGTTATCTGGGAGAACAGTGTGCACCCATTGTCTTTTTGTTAAACTACACATGAAAATCTGGATCAAACGAATGCAATTAACAAAGACAACCAACATGAATGAATAAGTTCCAGTGGTCACGTAGGATTTATTTTCAATGTTCATGACCGATGTAGATAAAATGACTCATTCGATTCGACTTTGTCATAAACAAGGATTAATTATAATGTGAGCAATACTAGTGCACTTCATTTTCTTCATATTGATGCCTGCACAGGGGGGGGGGTCGCAGCCACCCACAGGTACCAGCAGGATGACCACGCCCCCAAAATGTGATGGCCACACCCCAATTCACGGAGCAGATTTCAAGCTGTTGGAGTAAATAGGCCATTTTGCATGGAACTATCCAAAATTAATCAACATTTTCACAGTGCAGTACCACAACTAGTGGCACTTTAGTAGCATAATGTCCACAAGTTCAGCCAGCAACGAGTGGGCACCATGACGCTTTACACGCTGGTGTCCGATCTACGTATGTGCGATGGAGAAGGAGCCATGACATAGTTTTAGGTAGCGATCAAACGCACCACCACTGTCAAGTCAAAGTTCGAGAGAGTGAGCACAGTCATTGAACACTCTAAACGAAGCAGTGCATGTACACACACGTGTAATAGGTATTACGATAGGAGATACCACTAATGCGTGCGGTGATTTTTATCGAGCTACAGGCTCAGCAAAAGGCCCAGCGTCAAAATAATTTCATGCTTGCTGGACGCAAGATGTTTGAGATTTATTTTCGTCATTTTATTGATCTGGATGTTTTGTTGTTCTTGTTGTTGTTGTTGTTGTTCTTGCTTGCAGTAAACACGGGACTTTTGAAAGGATGTATGAGGCTTTTTGCGCATGTGCTGCATGTGTGTGTTTACACTGAATAAGTTCTGCTCGCCGGGCACTTTTAACCTGTCGTTGCCAGTACAAAAGTCTGTAATTTGAATCGTCCAACACAATTTTCTGCATCGACACGAAAGAGTGGCAATTTTGGAGTGGTTTACCATAAATGTTGTGTTCCGGAATTCAAATCGGGCTCATGGAATATGGGAATGTGAGAAATATCTGTGCGTGAGAGGAGTCGGGTTCGTACCATATCCTGTCAATACAAGCTCGCAGCGGCAGTGGATATAACACACACAGATGGACACTTCTCCTTTTACCAACAGATGCAAAAATCTAGCATAATTTGTCTTGTAGTCCCGGAATTAAACATAAAATGTATATTTATAACGGACCTCACAGCCTATCCAACTCCCACTCCCACCACCCCCCCTCCCCTCCTCCCAAGCATGATTAATAGTAAATATTATCTTTTAAAATTTACCTTCTGCATTGACAAGCCCCAGATATCCTGTCGGTGTTAGGAAGTACCCAAACCAATTACGGTGTCTCCCTTTGAGAAATCTGTCTGAATATTGGGAATGATGGCTTTGTCTTTCTGAGAGCAGATGTCCATTAAATAAATCACGAAGCCTGCCCTGTTCACATGAGATAATCCCACGAGGTTCAAAGTCCACTCACTGGCAGGGATGATTGGGGAGGTCGGGTAGAACATGTTGTCTGCAGTCCTTGTAGCGGCCCACATCGTCGGGAGTTTTTCTAGTACGGGCTGCAAGATGTCACCTTTTTGGGAGAGGTGAGAAAGTTCTCCAAATCTTTCATTGTGCTGAGGCAAACGCCTTTCTCACAGTTACTTTTTCAAGTATTTTTGGCTTATTTTAGAAGCTTTGTGAGCTATTTTATGTCACAATAATTATCTGGCATGCATGATATATGTTCGGCCCCCAAATGAACCTCACTGCTTGGGGGTTTCTGTGCATACACGATGAGCATTCTGGGGTGGATTACATAATTTTGAAAGTCCTGTATTGCAGGTTTAAAATCGTATGCAAATAGAAACCCACCCCTTCCTCCTTTAACCCCACCAGATCCTTCTCTTCCACCCACTCCCTATTTATACTAATGCATAACTGTGAGAATGTCGATAATTTTTGACAGCCCCTTAACTCAATACGAAGGAAAGAGGGCTCATGCCACAATGTTGCCAATAAAAACATAACTTCTTTATTTGTCCTATTTCCACAAATTAACCAAATTACCCAGATTATCTTAAACCTATACTTAATTCAAGAAATACACAAAGCATACATAGTTCACCAAAATGTGTCTGCAGTTGGACGAACATCAAGGGAATGAACGAACAGAAAGAGGACAGGATGGAGGGGAGGAACCACAAAAACTAGCAAGTAAAATGGTTCAGCTGGGAAAGGTTAATGTGGATTAATTATTTCGTAGACAGCCTGTGACTGCTGGTTGCGTCATTGCTGGGAGTGCAACTGTATCGCTGTTGCAGTGCCCCCTGTTTTCAGTAAGCTGGGACTCATTTTACTGACCTCAGAAATATAACAAGCTGAGTCACCCACCTTCTGTCAGTTAACGGCACGTCAGGGGCTAAAACGCAAGACCCTAAGATCTTAAGTCAGTCACCTTAATTGTGAAGCCAACCCCAGGCATAACATCATGGGTAAGAATTGGCCATGACAAGAGAGGGCGGTGCACTGCATGCGTGAAATCCTGGAGGGAAGAGTGAAACAGAACATCCTCTGGAAGGTGGTCCCATCGACGGGGGAGGTGAGGAATAAGAATTGAGGTGTGTAGAATGCCTGAATTTTGGAAATTTAACATTTAATCAGGAAGAGGTTACTGGAAGAATGCAAGCATCATGGAATAGATATGGAGGGTCGGAATATAGATATCAGAGGTAACAATGTTTGAGAATAGACGGTAGAAAACAAAGACCAATCTTCATATTCTGAAGAAAGGGCAGCAGTCACAGTATGTGAGCTCATCAAAATATTGTATCAAGCTCTTCCTCCACTACTCCCCTTTTAAACTTTGGAAATGAACCTCAATGATATATATATATACTTGTGCACATATTCACACAACACGATATATATGAATACCTTGCGAGGGTACTTGTAGGGAGCAGTAAACCTCTTCACATGTTCCTGCAACTGCTTCGAAAGGTTCACTTTGTCCACTGATTTATAAGCTTCAGAAAGCACAATGAAAGCTTTCACAACCTTGGAGAAAAACACGCTCAAAATGAGTTTGAAATTTTCCTTAAAAAAAGAGATATTTGACGTTGTTGCATGCTCTGCTAATGGAAGCAGCAACGTATCTCAACGTTTTCCACTTTAGCAAAAATTGGAGCTTGTTCACACACACACTCCATTCGGAACAGACATGATGAGACATCAATGCACTTTTATGTGAATTACAAGGATCTCAAGAGACAACTAGCAGATCAAGAGTTTGGGATCTTGATCGGAGTTCCCAGCATCTTGACCGTAAAGTGCTCTGGTGAGAGCAACCAACAGTGCTTGGGCCTTTGGAGTCAGTAATGTTTTTTTTATTATTATTCCAATGAGAGAATTCTGCAACTATAACTTGGGTCCAACACTCACACCGAAGATACCAGAAACTTTTCACATCCAACTCTCGATGCCATATTATGAGTGAAATCGTTATTACCTCCACAACCGAAGGTGGACAAAGGTTATGTTTTGACCTCTGCTTGTTTGTCTGTTTGTATGTCTGTTTTTGAGCACGATATCTCAAAAAGTTAAGGACGGATTCGGACGAAACTTTGTGGACAGGTTGGACGTGTGTCAAGGACGAATTGATTCTATTTTTCTGAAGATCCAGATGACAATTTTTGGATTTTCTTCGTGATTCTTGGGCCAAAAACAATATATAATATAATTGCACAATATTTTAAAAAGTTGTGGACGAATTATGACAAAACGTGGTGGATCATTTCATTTAATATCATTGGGAAGTTGACAAGAACAAAATGATTAGATTTTGGTGTGCAACATGGATGAATGGTCAGGATGCAGAGCCAACCTATCATCATCACACGTTTTGAAAGCCTTTATCCCTGAGCAGGGGTCAGCTTTTTGGGGGCTCCAATCATGGTACCCTTTCTTGTGGCAATGTTTTTACGGCCGGATGCCTGTCCTGATGCCAACCCTTTAGTCACCTTCGACACTGCAGGGATAATTAGCAGTATACTGGTGCTCATTTCGCTGACCTTCGGAAGGATGACAGGCTGAGTCAACCCCCCTGATGTTAATTCAGTGGATAGCGGGGCTCGAAATCAGGACCCTGAGGATCCCAAGCCACCACCCTAACCACGAAGCCAACACCAGGCATATCAGATCCGACCTATCAGTGGGATACAAAACGTAAACTGTTCAGCATGGCTGAGAATGTGCCATTATACCGAGTGCCATTCTAATTTTTGTAAGTGATTCTTCACCATTGAGAGACAGGGCTAAAAACGATATATAGCACGATTTCTCAAAAGTTATGGACATATTCAGGACGAAACTTAGTGGACAGGTTGTGGGTGTGACAAGGACAAATTGATTCGATTTTGGTGAAGATCCGGATCCGGATATGAGAATATTTTAAGTGATTCTTCACCAATGAGAGATAAGGCCAAAAACGATACATGGCATGATATCTTTGCACGCAAGGACGTGCCTTCGCAGGCAATGTGGGACACCAACCTGGAGGCAGATTATAAGAATGGATGCCCTTGTGGATAGTTAGTCAGTAATGAAAGGGAATGTTGAGAGTCAGGTGGAGAGAGAGAGGTAGTGAAGTGTGAGAAAAAGAGAGAAAAGACGAACCTTGATGTGCCACTACGTTCTGGTAGGTATGTTTGATGAAATTGAAAGAACAACTACCGGAACGATTAACCACTCGCCATACACTGCATCAGCTTGCCCGCACCTGGGTGGACGTGCCGGCATTGCTGCCATCATTTCGATTGTCCCCCAACATTGTATTTCTCTCCATTTGAGTTTCTTTCATAATCTGCAAATCCTACATCTTTACCCATCCTGCCATCAAGGTCAGGCTTGCGATACTATAATGCATCTGTTAAGGTTGAGTGTTTGTCTTGTCAGGGCTCCATGTGGGATTTGTACCCCTATCATGAAATATCAAGATGTCTATTCATGTATTCATTTTTTAAAAATTGTAATAAATGTAATAAATTGCACATTGTACACGGTTATAAATTATAATTTGAATGCACGAAGGGCACACACAATGCAATGTCCTCACCTCTCCTCGGACTGAGTCTGGACTACTGACGACTGCAGATTCCAACACTGCCGGGTGTTCCATCAGGGCGCTTTCGACTTCAAAGGGCCCGATGCGGTATCTACAGTCAGGACCATTGTCAATAACAAGCATCCATCCATCCATTGGGACCATACTCTGTGCAGAGCGTTGGTGCTGCCTAAGCAGTCTCCTTGGCTATTGGGCACAATCCCACCGGTCACCACTCCAACACAGGATGACAAGCATCACACTCCTATTAGTCAGGATATTATCAGACAATAACGGCGAAAAAGTAGGATAATTAGTGCTCATTAAAAATCAACAAAGAAAAAGACTATTATTCGACTAAAACAACAAAAGAATCAAATCGGATCATCTATTTATTATGTACGAATGGAGGAGTTGTTCTCGTTAGGCCCTTGCTGATGCAATGTGTAAGCTATGGGAAGGTCTTCGGTTGCATCTGGACTTGCAAATCCTTCTTGTCAATACGTACTTCATTTGTTGTATTTTGCACCAAAAAAAAAAATCACAATTTAAAAGTTTATTTCAATTTAATATCCAACCTTCTATTTAAGAACATTTCAGGTTTGAGAGTAATATTGTAATCACAAATACACTTCACAAGATAATTTATGGTGGGGGTGATCAGGTGGAGCTGTAAAATAAATAGAGAAAAACTCCTCATTGTTTGCATGTGTAACAAAAAAAAAGAGCAATCAGAGATTGCAGATCCTCAACAAGACTTGTTTTGTGTGGTGTATTTTGTGTGACGTTTGTGTACTGGTGTGTTATGTAATTAATAAGAGAAATAATTAGAACTGCCACTTTATAACTGCTGGCAGTGATGACCGAGGAACCAAGACGTCCCGCTTTGATGCAACCCAGCTTTGATCGGACACTTGACCCTGACCCATGATGTTTATTATTATTTAATTGAATTCAAAATGGGATTAAAATAAATTAAATTCAAATCAAATGGAAGACCAAATCGGTACAGTCCTGCATTTGAATCATCAGAAGGAACCAGAACAAGCAAAACGCAAACATGACGTCATCAGGTAGAACTTGGATAGGATTCGCATTTCAGCTGCTACTCCTCTACCTTCAAACCAATTCAGGTGCAGCCAAGTGAGACTGATTCAAAAATAAAAAATATATAAATAAAGAGTAACCCAGATTAAAAAAATTAAATAATTCTGCCTGCCAGACCATGTGTGCAATCAGGTTGAAATTTAACAACTACATCCATATCAGAAATAGATCATAATTGTAAAGTTTCATGTCAATCAATGAAGTGGATCAAGAGATATAATTTTTAAAGATTTTTGTTCAATCCAATGTGGCTGCCAGACTGTGTGATTTATCCATTATTTGTGAACACCCTGGTATCTCCAAGGCTTGGGGAACATGTGTGTGAAGTTTTCCCTCGATCTGTCCAGCCGTTCTGGAGAAGATTTTTAAAGGTTTAAGGATAAATCCAATATGGCTGCCAAATCATGTGACCTATGATGTCATATATGTGATGATTTTGTTCCTCATGGATAGGCAGTCATTGCTGTAAAGATTTGCCTCGATCTGTTCAGCTGTTTCAGAGACGAAGATTTTTGAAGATTAAAAAAAAAATATATATATATATATATATATATGGCTGCTAAACCACATGACCAATGACGTCATCAATTTTTTTCTGTGGACCAAGTTATCCCAAGATAACCCTAAAAAAAAATTCATACTGATCGGATGTAGCGTTCTACGTATGCAATTATGATGTCATAATGAAGGCTCCTATGACGGCATGAAAAATCACACCTATTCCCCACGCAGAGTACTGTTCATGTGCCAAGTTTCAATTTTTTTCCTTGGTGCAGTTTTGGAGATCCAGAGGTCCAAATTTTTCCTTTTTTCCAACATGGCTGCTACTCCACGTGACCTTCGACGTCATAATTATCATGAAAACATTCTACATGAGTAGTCACTCCAATGATGAAAATTTTGTGTCAATCTGACAAGTGGTTGTGGAGAAAAACACGAAAGTTCTGTGTGGACAAACAAACAAATAGACAGACAGACAGACAGACAGACAAATGGACCCAAATGTAATACCCTCTCCTCTTGCGAGGGTAATAACTGCATTCCACTGAATGGGATCTTGGTAATATCATTATGTTACCATGATTTGACTCAAAGAGAGCAGAATGTGTCTTACCCTGAGGAGATCATGACATCATCAGCTCTCCCAACAAACCAGAAATAATTATCTTCATCCCGCACACCCAGATCGCCTGTCAAGTAAAAATCTCCTCTCATTGTGGCTGCTGTGGCCTCTGGATCATTCTGGAGCAGAGAAATGAGTTACGTAGTTGGTAAATAATGGATTTTACTCTCACTGCCCGACATCTCGGGGATACTAAAGTCTGAAAAATAAAAGTGGAGGTTGGCATGGCACATCCTTCATACCATTTTGAAATTATTACATATACAGTCGTGGCAAAAAATATTGGCACCCTTGTACTTTTTTTCAAATAACGCACCATTTCTTCCAGAAAATTGATGGCAACAGATGACAATCTGTTGCCAACTCAATGAAAGGGGGTTCAATGGTAGGAGACCCAGGAGGATCCCACTGCCGAGAGAGAGACATAAGAAAACCCAATTGGAATTTGCCAAAACACACCTGAACAAGCCAAAATCTTTCTGGGAGAATGTTCTGTGGACAGATGAGACCAAATTAGAGCTTTTTGGAAAAGTACATCATCTCTATGTTTACAGAAAACAAAATGAGACCTTCAAAGAAAAGAACACCTTCCCTACGGTCAACCATGGAGGAGGTTCAGTGATGTTTTGGGGTAGCTGTGTTCCCTCTGACATTGGGTGCCTTGAATGTGTGGATGGCATCATGAAATCAGGAGATTACCAAGGCATTTTGGAGTGCAATGTTCAACCCAGTGTCAGAAAACTGGGTCTCCGTCGAAGGTCATGGGTCTTGCAGCAGAACAATGACTCAAAACACACGTCAAAAAGCACACAGGATTGGTTCAAAACAAAATGCCTTATTTCTGAAGTGGCCAGCAATGAGTCCAGATCTAAATCCCATTGAATACCTGTGTGAAGATCTGAAAACAGCAGTTGGGAGAAGGCAACCTTCAAATCTGGGAGAACTGGAGCAGTTTGCAGAAGAAGAGTGGGCCAAACTGCCATCAGAGAGGTGTACGAAGCTCATTCATGGCTGCAGGAAGCGCTTGACGGCAGTTATTTTGTCCAAAGGCTGTGCTACCAAATAATATGTCTCCATTTACACCTAACTATCCAAAAAAATGGATCAACTTCTATCCTTTCATCCGAACTCTCTCTTCCTCATATGTGGCGACTTCAGTTGTCATCATGCCAGTTGGCTGGGAGTGGGTACCTCTCTCATCTTATCACTGGCACTTCAGCAAGAACTGCTGCTGACTCATTGGGACTGACTCAATCGGTCAACTTCCCAACCCAGATCTCAACCAACAGTACTCCATCTCTTCTGCATCTGATTTTGACAAATTTCACTGAAAATATCTGTGGTTCTTCATCTGTTCCAATTGGTTCTTTTGACCACATGCTTGTCAAAGTAGACATCTCTCTGGCTCTTATTAGAGAACCTCCTCAGCGCCGTCGAGTCTGCCATTTCACTCAGGCTGACTGGCACGGTCTCCAAGCAGCTATCAAACTTCCAGACTGGTCTCCCATCGCTACTTTCTCCGACATCAACTTGTCCTGGGAATTCTTTCAAAGAAACTTGCTCTCTCTCTCTCATGCACAGATTTATCCCATCTTGTCTTCAGTTGTCCAACCCTTCCTCCAGCCCGTGGTTCACTGAAGCTTGTGATGATGCAGTTGTCCTGAAACAACTTGCCTTTGCCTCATGGAAAGCAAATCCAACTGAGGGTAATCTCAGTTCCTTCCATAAAGATCGGAACAAGTGTGTGTCTACCCTCGGCAGAGCCAGAAAAACAACATCATTCTCATCTCAAGTCTGAACTCTCAAACTTCTCTCCCTCCTCCAAACCCTGGTGGCATCTAATCAAATATGTTTCTGGTGTATGTTGCCCCTCCATTATCTCAAATGGCCACACTGCGAACACCACACGTGAAAAGGCCGAATGCCTAAACTCCGTGTTTGCATCTAAATCTTGTGTCCGAAACCCATCACTTTCAGTACCCACCTTACCCAGTCGCACCCAGCTGTTCCTGGACTCTGTGTCCTTTTCTTCTGACAAAGTGGAGAGCTTGCTTTCAAACCTCAACTCAGATTCTTCAACCGGTCCAGACGGCATCAGCCCACTTGCCCTAAATCCTGCTCCTCTGCTCTTGCTCACCCTCTCTCTATTCTATTCACCCTCTCATTTACTCAAGGTCATCTGCCATCTGCTTGGAAATCAGCAAACATTACCATCACACCAATTTTAGAGCCTGTTTCCTGAGCAGGGGTCAGCTTTTTGTGGGCTCCAATCATGGTACCCTTTCTTGTGGCAATGTTTTTACGGCCGGATGCCCTTCCTGATGCTAACCCTAGAGTCGCCTTCGACACGCAGGGATAATTACCAGTACACTGGTGCTCATTCCGCGGACGTTGTAAGGATGACAGCTGAGCCAATCCCCTTGATGTTAATTCAGTGGCCAAAATTCAGTGCGGGGCTCGCACTCAGGACCCGCGGATCCCAAGCGACCACCCTAACCACTAAGCCAACACCAGGCTCAAATCAGCAAAAACTACTACTCTGCATAAAAGAGGTGCAAAAACAGATCCCTGCAACTGCGACCAATCAGCCTTCTCTCAATCATCAGCAAGGTGATGGAATCCATCATCGCTTCAGACATAAATCCTTCCTCTTCTCCAATGGTTGATTTCCATCATCAATTTGGTTTCAGACCAGGTCACTCGACCTGGATATGCTGCTTCTGCTCTCCAAACAATGGATGAAGGTCCTCAATGCCAGACATGAAATCAGAGCCATATCCTAGACATATCACGTGCTTTTGACACAGTCTGGCACCATGCCCTGCTCACCAAACTCTCTTCCGATGGTATCCAAGGCCATGTCCACTCATGGCTCGCAGACTTCCTCTCCTGTCACAGCCAACGTGTGGCCCCAAATGGAGTTCTCTCATCCACTCTCCTGTCCAGGCTGGAGTTCCTCAAGGCAGTGTTCTGGGCCCTGTTATTTTTCTGGTTTTCATCATTGACTCTCCGACTCTCTGGAAAATCCTCTTTATCTCTTTGCTGACGACTCCACCCTCTGCCATACATATGTCATCCCTCAGACCAGCAAGCAGCAGCTTCTTCGCTCTCTGCAGATCTGGATAAATCACAAACTGGTCCAACATTTGGAACATGTCTTTCAATCCTGAAAATCTCACACTTTCACGATGTCTCTCCGAAAGGACCATTTGGAACCTCCCCCCTCCCCCACATCTACTTTCTCAACAATCTTGTGGAAGAAGTCCTTTCATTCAAGTTTCTAGGTCTCACTATTGCCATGATCTTTCCTGGGAAAGCCACATTTCCAACCTGACCGCCAAAGCCTGTTGTCGACTTGGCATCCTCCATTGTGCATAGTCCTTCCTCAGCCCACCTGAGCTCCTGACCGCATAAAAAGCTTTCATCCGCAGCCTAATGGAGTACTTCTCTCCCCTCTGGGCTGGTGCTCCTGCCTCTCACCTTTCTTGGCTTCATGCTGTGGAAACCAAGGCATTTAGGTTCATTGGTATCTCTGCGGTGAGGCTGATCTTTGCACCTCTCACTCTCTAACCGCAGGCTGGTCGGTAATCTTTCTGTCTTGTACAGTTCCATCTCCTCTGCGGTCTCGTCCCACCTGCTCTATCTGCGATAGATAGAGCCTGCTCTATCTCTATCCCCACCTGCCTGCCGCCCCATATTTCCGCAGGTCACTCAAGGTCCGCCAGCAACCCTCTTCTGGTAAAACTACCAAAATCACGAATCACTGCTCACCTTCACTCTTTCATTCTTCTTTTTCCCCGTTTTTGGAATAAACTCCCACACTCTCTTCAATCCCATTCTTCTCTCCAGGTCTTCAAAACAGCTGTTCACCACCACCTCTTATCTATTCACCACCCCGCATTCAAAACCTCGATCTTTTCTACCCCCGTAAATCCACCCCAAACCCACCTCCTTCAAATTCCCTGCCTTCCTTCCCTGAAGTTCCCTGTCATGTAAGGTCCTGGATGTCCCTGTAGTGTCCATCTTGTATTCCCCATGTTCCTCACCTCCATCCCTCTCCCTT
>CM068959.1:20820214-20832583 GCA_035128595.1 Eptatretus atami | reverse complement strand
AGGACAAAACAAGGGGGACAGCGAGACATCAGGAGATCTGTGGAAGGGAGAGGGATGGAGGTGAGGAACATGGGGAATACAAGATGGACACTACAGGACATCCAGGACCTTACATGACAGGGAACTTCAGGGAAGGAGGCAGGGAATTTGAAGGAGGTGGGTTTGGGTGGATTTACGGGGGTAGAAAAGATCGAGGTTTGAATGCGGGGTGGTGAATAGATAAGAGGTGGTGGTGAACAGCTGTTTTGAAAGACCTGGAGAGAAGAATGGGATTGAAGAGGTGTGGGAGTTTATTCCAAAACGGGGAAAAAGAAGAATGAAAGAGTGAAGGTGAGCAGTGATTCGTGATTTTGGTAGTTTTACCAGAAGAGGGTTGCTGCGGACCTTGAGTGACCTGCGGAAATATGGGGCGGCAGGCAGGTGGGGATAGAGATAGAGCAGGCTCTATCTATCGCAGATAGAGCAGGTGGGACGAGACCGCAGAGGAGATGGAACTGTACAAGACAGAAAGATTACGCGACCAGCCTGCGGTTAGAGAGTGAGAGGTGCAAAAGATCAGCCTCACCGCAGAGAATACCAATGAACCTAAATGCCTTGGTTTCCACAGCATGAAGCCAAGAAAGGTGAGAGGCAGGAGCACCAGCCCAGAGGGGAGAGCAGTACTCCATTAGGCTGCGGATGAAAGCTTTTTATGCGGTCAGGAGCTCAGGTGGGCTGAGGAAGGACTATGCACAATGGAGGATGCCAAGTCGACAACAGGCTTTGGCGGTCAGGTTGGAAATGTGGCTTTCCAGGAAAGATCATGGCAAGATAGTGAGACCTAGAAACTTGAATGAAAGGACTTCTTCCACAAGATTGTTGAGAAAGTAGATGGGGGGAGGGGGGAGTTCCAAATGGTCCTTTCGGAGAGACATCGTGAAAGTGTGAGATTTTCAGGATTGAAAGACATGTTCCACATGTTGGACCAGTTTGTGATTTATCCAGATCTGCAGAGAGCGAAGAAGCTGCTGCTTGCTGGTCTGAGGGATGACATATCGTATGGCAGAGGGTGGAGTCGTCAGCAAAGAGATAAAGAGGATTTTCCAGAGAGTCGGAGATCAATGATGAAAACCAGAAAAATAACAGGGCCCGAACACTGCCTTGAGGAAACTCCAGCCTGGACAGGAAGTGGATGAGAGAACTCCATTTGGGGCCACACGTTGGCTGTGACAGGAGAGGAAGTCTGCGAGCCATGAGTGACATGGCCTTGGATACCATCGGAAGAGAGTTTGGTGAGCAGGGCATGGTGCCAGACTGTGTCAAAAGCACGTGATATGTCTATGGATATGGCTCTGATTTCATGTCTGGCATTGAGGACCTTCATCCATTGTTTGGAGAGCAGAAGCAGCATATCCAGCGTCGAGTGACCTGGTCTGAAACCAAATTGATGATCGGAAATCAATCCATTGGAGAAGAGGAAAGGATTTCATGTCTGAAGCGATGATGGATTCCATCACCTTGCTGATGATTGAGAGAAAGGCTGATTGGTCCGCAGTTGCAGGGATCTGTTTTTGCACCTCTTTTATGCAGAGTAGTAGTTTTTGCTGATTTGAGCCTGGTGTTGGCTTAGTGGTTAGGGTGGTCGCTTGGGATCCGCGGGTCCTGAGTGCGAGCCCCGCACTGAATTTTGGCCACTGAATTAACATCAAGGGATTGGCTCAGCTGTCATCCTTACAACGTCCGCGGAATGAGCACCAGTGTACTGGTAATTATCCCTGCGTGTCGAAGGCGACTCTAGGGTTAGCATCAGGAAGGCATCCGGCCGTAAAAACATTGCCACAAGAAGGGTACCATGATTGGAGCCCACAAAAAGCTGACCCCTGCTCAGGGAAACAGGCTCTAAAATGGTGTGATGGTAATGTTTGCTGATTTCCAAGCAGATGGCAGATGACCTTGAGTAAATGAGAGGGTGAATAGAATAGAGAGAGGGTGAGCAAGAGCAGAGGAGCAGGATTTAGGGCAAGTGGGCTGATGCCGTCTGGACCGGTTGAAGAATCTGAGTTGAGGTTTGAAAGCAAGCTCTCCACTTTGTCAGAAGAAAAGGACACAGAGTCCAGGAACAGCTGGGTGCGACTGGGTAAGGTGGGTACTGAAAGTGATGGGTTTCGGACACAAGATTTAGATGCAAACACGGAGTTTAGGCATTCGGCCTTTTCACGTGTGTGTTCGCAGTGTGGCCATTTGAGATAATGGAGGGGCAACATACACCAGAAACATATTTGATTAGATGCCACCAGGGTTTGGAGGAGGGAGAGAAGTTTGAAGAGTTCAGACTTGAGATGAGAATGATGTTGTTTTTCTGGCTCTGCGAGGGTAGACACACACTTGTTCCGATCTTTATATGGAAGGAACTGAGATTACCCTCAGTTGGATTTGCTTTCCATGAGGCAAAGGCAAGTTGTTTCAGGACAACTGCATCATCACAAGCTTCAGTGAACCACGGGCTGGAGGAAGGGTTGGACAACTGAAGACAAGATGGGATAATCTGTGCATGAGAGAGAGAGGCAAGTTTCTTTGAAAGAATTCCCAGGACAAGTTGATGTCGGAGAAAGTAGCGATGGGAGACCAGTCTGGAAGTTTGATAGCTGCTGGAGACCGTGCCAGTCAGCCTGAGTGAAATGGCAGACTCGACGGCGCTGAGGAGGTTCTCTCATAAAGAGCCAGAGAGATGTCTACTTTGACAAGCATGTGGTCAAAAGAACCGATTGGAACAGATGAAGAACCACAGATATTTTCAGTGAAATTTGTCAAAATCAGATCCAGAAGAGATGGAGTACTGTTGGTTGAGATCTGGTTGGGAAGTTGACCGATTGAGTCAGTCCCAATGAGTCACAGAAGTCTTTTGCTGAAGTGCCATGGCAGATGAGAGAGGTACCCACTCCCAGCCAACTGGCATGATGACAACTGAAGTCGCCACATATGAGGAAGAGAGAGTTCGGATGAAAGGATAGAAGTTGATCCATTTATTTGGATAGTTAGGTGTAAAATGGAGACATATTATTTGGTAGCACAGCCTTTGGACAAAATAACTGCCATCAAGCGCTTCCTGCAGCCATGAATGAGCTTCGTACACCTCTCTGATGGCAGTTTGGCCCACTCTTCTTCTGCAAACTGCTCCAGTTCTCCCAGATTTGAAGGGTGCCTTCTCCCAACTGCTGTTTTCAGATCTTCACACAGGTATTCAATGGATTTAGATCTGGACTCATTGCTGGCCACTTCAGAAATAAGGCACTTTGTTTTGAAACAATCCTGTGTGCTTTTTGACGTGTGTTTTGAGTCATTGTTCTGCTGCAAGACCCATGACCTTCGACGGAGACCCAGTTTTTGACACTGGGTTGAACATTGCACTCCAAAATGCCTTGGTAATCTCCTGATTTCATGATGCCATCCAAACATTCAAGGCACCCATGTCAGAGGGAACACAACTACCCCAAAACATCACTGAACCTCCTCCATGGTTGACCGTAGGAAGGTGTTCTTTTCTTTGAAGGTCTCATTTTGTTTTCTGTAAACATAGAGATGATGTATCTTTTCCAAAAAGCTCTAATTTGGTCTCATCTGTCCACAGAACATTCTCCCAGAAAGATTTTGGCTTGTTCAGGTGTGTTTTTGGCAAATTCCAATTGGGTTTTCTTATGTCTCTCTCTCGGCAGTGGATCCTCCTGGGGCTCCTACCATTGAACTCCCTTTCATTGAGTTGGCAACAGATGTCATCTGTTGCCATCAATTTCTGGAAGAAATGGTGCGTTATTTGAAAAAAGTACAAGGGTGCCAATATTTTTTGCCACGACTGTATATGTAATAATTTCAAAATGGTATGAAGGATGTGCCATGCCAACCTCACTTTTATTTTTCAGACTTTAGTATCCCCGAGATGTCGGGCAGTGAGAGTAAAATCCATTATTTACCAACTACATAACTCATTTCTCTGCTCCAGAATGATCCAGAGGCCACAGCAGCCACAATGAGAGGAGATTTTTACTTGACAGGCGATCTGGGTGTGCGGATGAAGATAATTATTTCTGGTTGTTTGGGAGAGCTGATGATGTCATGATCTCCTCAGGGTAAGACACATTCTGCTCTTCTTTGAGTCAAATCATGTAAACATAATGATATTACCAAGATCCCATTCAGTGGAATGCAGTTATTACCTCGCAAGAGGAGAGGTATTACATTTGGGTCCATTTGTCTGTCTGTCTGTCTGTCTGTCTATTTGTTTGTTTGTCCCACACAGAACTTTCGTGTTTTCTCTCCACAACCACTTGTCAGATTGACACAAAATTTTCATCATTGGAGTGACTACTCATGTAGAATGTTTTCATGATAATTATGACGTCGAAGGTCACGTGGAGTAGCAGCCATGTTGAAAAAAGGAAAAATTTGGACCTCTGGATCTCCAAACTGACACCAAGGAAAAAAATTGAAACTTGGCACATGAACAGTACTCTGCGTGGGGGAATAGGTGTGATTTTTCATGCCGTCATAGGAGCCTTCATTATGACATCATAATTGCATACGTAGAACGCTACATCCGATCAGTATGAATTTTTTTTAGGGTTATCTTGGATAACTTGGTCCACAGAAAAAAATTGATGACGTCATTGGTCAAGTGGTTTAGCAGCCAATATATATATATATATATATATATTTTTTTTTTATTCTTCAAAAATCTTCGTCTCTGAAACAGCTGAACAGATCGAGGCAAATCTTTACAGCAATGACTGCCTATCCATGAGGAACAAAATCATCACATATATGATCATCATAGGTCACATATTTGGCAGCCATATTGGATTTATCCTTAAACCTTTAAAAATCTTCTCCAGAACGGCTGACAGATCGAGGGAAAACTTCACACACATGTTCCCCAAGCCTTGGAGATACCAGGGTGTTCACAAATAATGGATAAATCACACAGTCTGGCAGCCACATTGGATTGAACAAAAATCTTTAAAAATTATATCTCTTGATCCACTCATTGATTGACATGAAACTTTACAATTATGATCTATTTCTGATATGGATGTAGTTGTTAAATTTCAAACCTGATTGCACACATGGTCTGGCAGGCAGAATTATTTAATTTTTTTAATCTGGTTACTCTTTATTTATATATTTTTTATTTTTGAATCAGTCTCACTTGGCTGACCTGAATTGGTTTGAAGGTAGAGGAGTAGCAGCTGAAATGCGAATCCTATCCAAGTTCTACTGATGACGTCATGTTTGCGTTTTGCTTGTTCTGGTTCCTTCTGATGATTCAAATGCCAGGACTGTACCGATTTGGTCTTCCATTTGATTTGAATTTAATTTATTTTAATCCCATAATTAATTAAATAATAAATAACATCATGGGTCAAGGGTCAAGTGGTCGATCAAAGCTGGGTTGCATCAAAGCGGGACGTCTTGGTTCCTCGGTCATCACTGCCAGCAGTTATAAAGTGGCAGTTCTAATTATTCTCTTATTAATTACATAACAAACACCAGTACAACAAACGTCACACAAAATACACCACAAAACAAGTCTTGTTGAGGATCTGCAATCTCTGATTGCTCTTTTTTTTGTTACACATGCAAACAATGAGGAGTTTCTCTATTTATTTTACAGCTCCCCTGATCACCCCCACCATAAATTATCTTGTGAAGTGTATTTGTGATTACAATATTACTCTCAAACCTGAAATGTTCTTAAATAGAAGGTTGGATATTAAATTGAAATAAACTTTTAATTGTGATTTTTTTTTTGGTGCAAAAACAAACAAATGAAGTACGTATTGACAAGAAGGATTTGCAAGTCCAGATGCAACCGAAGACCTTCCCATAGCTTACACATTGCATCAGCAAGGGCCTAACGGAGAACAAACTCCTCCATTCGTACATAATAAATAGATGATCCGATTTGATTCTTTTGTTGTTTTTAGTCGAATAATAGTCTTTTTCTTTGTTGATTTTTAATGAGCACTAATTATCCTACTTTTTCGCCGTTATTGTCTGATTAATATCCTGACTAATAGGAGTTGTGATGCTTGTCATCCTGTGTTGGAGTGGTGACGGTGGATTGTGCCCAATAGCCAAGGAGAACTGCTTAGCAGCACCAACGCTCTGCACAGAGTATGTCCAATGGATGGATGGATGCTTGTTATTGACAATGGTCCTGACTGTAGATACCGCATCGGGCCCTTGAAGTCGAAAGCGCCCTGATGGAACACCCGGCAGTGTTGAATCTGCATTCGTCAGTAGTCCAGACTCAGTCCGAGGAGAGGTGAGGACATTGGCATTGTGTGTGCCCTTCGTGCATTCAAATTATAATTTATAACCGTGTACAATGTGCAATTTATTACATTTATTACAATTTTAAAAATGAATACATGAATAGACATCTTGATATTTCATGATAGGGGTACAAATCCCAACATGGAGCCTGACAAGAACAAAACACTCAACCTTAACAGATGCATTATAGTATCGCAAGCCTGACCTTGATGGCAGGATGGGTAAAGATTGTAGGATTTGCAGATTATGAAAGAAACTCAAATGGAGAGAAATACAATGTTGGGGACAATCGAAATGATGGCAGCAATGCCGGCACGTCCACCCAGGTGCGGGCAAGCTGATGCAGTGTATGGCGAGTGGTTAATCGTTCCGGTAGTTGTTCTTTCAATTTCAATCAAACATACCTACCAGAACGTAGTGGCACATCAAGGTTCGTCTTTTCTCTCTTTTTCTCACACTTCACTACCTCTCTCTCTCCACCTGACTCTCAACATTCCCTTTCATTACTGACTAACTATCCACAAGGGCATCCATTCTTATAATCTGCCTCCAGGTTGGTGTCCCACATTGCCTGCGAAGGCACGTCCTTGCGTGCAAAGATATCATGCCATGTATCGTTTTTGGCCTTATCTCTCATTGGTGAAGAATCACTTAAAATATTCTCATATCCGGATCCGGATCTTCACCAAAATCGAATCAATTTGTCCTTGTCACACCCCACAACCTGTCCACTAAGTTTCGTCCTGAATATGTCCATAACTTTGAGAAATTCGTGCTATATATTCGTTTTTAGCCCTGTCTCTCAATGGTGAAGATCACTTACAAAAAATTAGAATGGCACTCGGTATAATGGCACATTCTCAGCCATGCTGAACAGTTTACGTTTTGTATCCCACTGATAGGTCGGATCTGATATGCCTGGTGTTGGCTTCTGGTTAGGGTGGTGGCTTGGATCCTCAGGGTCCTGATTTCGAGCCCCGCTATCCACTGAATTAACATCAGGGGGTGACTCAGCCTGTCATCCTTCCGAAGGTCAGCGAAATGAGACCAGTATACTGCTATTATCCCTGCAGTGTCGAAGGTGACTAAAGGGTTGGCATCAGGACAGGCATCCGCCGTAAAAACATTGCCACAAGAAAGGGTACCATGATTGGAGCCCCCAAAAAGCTGACCCCTGCTCAGGGATAAAGGCTTTCAAAACGTGTGATGATGATAGGTTGGCTCTGCATCCTGACCATTCATCCATGTTGCACACCAAAATCTAATCATTTTGTTCTTGTCAACTTCCAATGATATTAAATGAAATGATCCACCACGTTTTGTCATAATTCGTCCACACTTTTTAAAATATTGTGCAATTATATTATATATTGTTTTTGGCCCAAGAATCAAGAAGAAAATCCAAAAATTGTCATCTGGATCTTCAGAAAAATAGAATCAATTCGTCCTTGACACACGTCCAACCTGTCCACAAAGTTTCGTCCGAATCCGTCCTTAACTTTTTGAGATATCGTGCTCAAAAACAGACATACAAACAGACAAACAAGCAGAGGTCAAAACATAACCTTTGTCCACCTTCGGTTGTGGAGGTAATAACGATTTCACTCATAATATGGCATCGAGAGTTTCATGTTAAAAGTTTCTGGTATCTTCGGTGTGAGTGTTGGACCCAAGTTATAGTTGCAGAATTCTCTCATTGGAATAAAAAAAAAAAAACATTACTGACTCCAAAGGCCCAAGCACTGTTGGTTGCTCTCACCAGAGCACTTTACGGTCAAGATGCTGGAACTCGATCAAGATCCCAAACTCTTGATCTGCTAGTTGTCTCTTGAGATCCTTGTAATTCACATAAAAGTGCATTGATGTCTCATCATGTCTGTTCCGAATGGAGTGTGTGTGTGAACAAGCTCCAATTTTTGCTAAAGTGGAAAACGTTGAGATACGTTGCTGCTTCCATTAGCAGAGCATGGCAACAACGTCAAATATCTCTTTTTTAAGGAAAATTTCAAACTCATTTTGAGCGTGTTTTTCTCCAAGGTTGTGAAAGCTTTCATTGTGCTTTCTGAAGCTTATAAATCAGTGGACAAAGTGAACCTTTCGAAGCAGTTGGCAGGAACATGTGAGAGGTTTACTGCTCCCTACAAGTACCCTCGGCAAGGTATTCATATATATCGTGTTGTGGTGAATATGTGCCAAGTAATATATATATAATATATATCATTGAGGTTCATTTCCAAAGTTTAAAAGGGGAGTAGTGGAGGAAGAGCTTGATACAATATTTTTGATGAGCTCACATACTGTGACTGCTGCCCTTTCTTCAGAATATGAAGATTGGTCTTTGTTTTCTACCGTCTATTCTCAAACATTGTTACCTCTGATATCTATATTCGCGACCCTCCATATCTATTCCATGATGCTTGCATTCTTCCAGTAACCTCTTCCTGATTAAATGTTAAATTTCCAAAATTCAGGCATTCTACACACCTCAATTCTTATTCCTTCCCTCCCCGTCGATGGGACCACCTTCCAGAGGATGTTCTGTTTCACTCTTCCCTCCAGGATTTCACGCATGCAGTGCACCGCCCTCTCTTGTCATGGCCCAATTCTTACCTGATGTTATGCTGGGGTTGGCTTCAAACAATTAAGGTGACTGACTTAAGATCTTAGGGTCTTGCGTTTTAGCCCTGACGTGCCGTTAACTGACAGAAGGTGGGTGACTCAGCTTGTTTATCTTTCTGAGGTCAGTAAAATGAGTCCCAGCTTACTGAAAACAGGGGGCACTGCAACAGCGATACAGTTGCACTCCCAGCAATGACGCAAACAGCCAGTCACAGGCTGTCTACGAAATAATTAATCCACATTAACCTTTCCCGCTGAACCATTTTACTTGCTAGTTTTAGTGGTTCCTCTCCATCCTGTCCTCTTTCTGTTCGTTCATTCCCTTGATGTTCGTCCAACTGCAGACACATTTTGGTGAACTATATGTATGCTTTGTGTATTTCTTGATAAAGTATAGGTTTAAGATAATCTGGGTAATTTGGTTAATTTGTGGAAATAGGACAAATAAATGAAGTTATGTTTTATTGGCAACATTGTGGCATGAGCCCTCTTTCCTTCGTATTGAGTTAAGGGGGCTGTCAAAAATTATCGACATTCTCACAGTTATGCATTAGTATAAATAGGGAAGTGGGTGGAAAGAAGGATCTGGTTGGGTTAAAGGAGGAAGGGGTGGGTTCTATTTGCATACGATTTTAAACCTGCAATACAGGACTTTCAAAATTATGTAATCCACCCCAGAATGCTCATCGTGTATGCACAGAAACCCCCAGCAGTGAGGTTCATTTGGGGGCCGAACATACATCATGCATGCCAGATAATTATTGTGACATAAAATAGCTTCACAAAGCTTCTAAAATTAGGCCAAAAATACTTGAAAAAGTAACTGTGAGAAAGGCGTTTGCCTCAGCACAATGAAAGATTTGGAGAACTTTCTCACCTCTCCCAAAAAGGTGACATCTTGCAGCCCGTACCTAGAAAAACTCCCGACGATGTGGGCGCGCTGCAAGGACTGCAGACAGCATGTTCTACCCGACCTCCCCAATCATCCGCTGCCAGTGAGTGGACTTTGAACCTCGTGGGATTATCTCATGTGAACAGGGCAGGCTTCGTGATTTATTTAATGGACATCTGCTCTCAGAAAGACAAAGCCATCATTCCCATATCTCAGACAGATTTCTCAAGGGAGACACCGTAATTGGTTTGGGTACTTCCTAACACCGACAGGATATCTGGGGCTTGTCAATGCAGAAGGTAAATTTAAAAGATATATTTACTATTAATCATGCTTGGGAGGAGGGGAGGGGGGGGGTGGTGGGAGTGGGAGTTGGATGGCTGTGAGGTCTGTTATAAATATACATTTTATGTTTAATTCCGGGACTACAAGACAAATTATGCGCTAAGAATTTTGCATCTGTTGGTAAAAGGAGAAGTGTCCATCTGTGTGTGTTATATCACTGCCGCTGCGAGCTTGTATTGACAGGATATGGTACGAACCCGACTCCTCTCGACGCACAGATATTTCTCACATTCCCATATTCCATGAGCCCGATTTGAATCCGGAACACAACATTTATGGTAAACCACTCCAAAATTGCCACTCTTTCGTGTCGATGCAGAAAATTGTGTTGGACGATTCAAATTACAGACTTTTGTACTGGCAACGCACAGGTTAAAAGTGCCCGGCGAGCAGAACTTAGTCCAGTGTAAACACACAGCATGCAGCACATGCGCAAAAGCCTCATACATCCTTTCAAAAGGTCCCGTGTTTACTGCAAGCAAGAACAACAACAACAACAACAACAAGAAACAACAAAACATCCAGATCAATAAAAGTGACGAAAATAAATCTCAAACATTTGCGTCCAGCAAGCATGAAATTATTTTGACGCTGGGGCCTTTTTGCTGAGCCTGTAGCTCGATAAAAATCAACCGCACGCATTAGTGGTATCTCGTCGTAATACCTATACACGTGTGTGTGTGTACATGCACTGCTTCGTTTAGAGTGTTCAATGACTGTGCTCACTCTCTCGAACTTTGACTTGACAGTGGTGGTGCGTTTGATCGCTACCTAAAACTATGTCATTGGCTCCTTCTCCATCGCACATACGTAGATCGGACAACCAGCGTTTAAAGCGTCATGGTGCCCCCATCGTTGCTGGGCTGAACTTGTGGACATTATGCTACTAAAGTGGCCACTAGTTGTGGTAGCTGCACTGTGAAAATGTGATTAATTTTGGATAGTTCCGTGCAAAATGGCCTATTTATCCAACAGCTTGGAATCTGCCTCCGTGAATTGGGGTGTGGCCATCACAATTTGGGGCGTGGTCATCCTGCTGGTACCTGTGGGTGGCTGCGACGCCCCCCCCTGTGCAGGCATCAATATGAAGAAAATGAAGTGCACTAGTATTGCTCACATTATAATTAATCCTTGTTTATGACAAAGTCGAATCGAATGAGTCATTTTATCTACATCGGTCATGAACATTGAAAATAAATCCTGCGCGTGACCACTGGAACCTTATTCAATTCATGTTGGTTGTCTTTGTTAATTGCATTCGTTTGATCCAGATTTTCATGTGTAGTTTAACAAAAAGACAATGGGTGCACACTGTTCTCCCGATAAGCTTTAAAACATGTCTGTTGCTGCTCAAGTCTACTTAAACAAAATTGTGGGCACAAGTCTTCCCCTTCCATATGCAACACATGCTGCAAGGAACACAATTGGCCGAGGAGGGGGCGCGGCTGTACCGCTAATGTCGGCGTCCTTGCCAGGTGAGAGCAGGGATTTGGAATTTGGTCGTGGTGCCAACGACAGCTCACTATTCTTTGTAAAGGAAACCATGGGATCTTTAAGGTCCACTAATCAATGCTGGCAGAGGGTATGCCCAGTTTAATGTCCGTCTGAGGAATGACATACACATCGATGCCTCGCCCTGCCTGCCCAGACACCAGGTGACAGTTTGTAGCTGGTCCGAGATTTCAACCCAGGCTAAACGTCTCAGAGGAAAGTGTGCATATCTCTCGGGCCTGTAGTCCTAAACCATCCTGCCAGCCCTGTGCATATATGTGACGTCATCAAGTGAATGCTAACTGTGACTCATAATTATTTTAAGTCCGGCCTGAAGGCATGAAATTTGCTTGCTTTTTCGAGGTCGAACCTGTGATTCCTCTGCTGCAGATGTTGCACTGATAATGGCAATATTTACAAGAAAGTACTTGATTGCATTACACATTTTAAGTACACCTGTGCTTTACACGCTCTTCAGAACATCCCTCTCCCACCCCTCTTGTCTCCTGCCCCCCTTGTTGTGCATTGTGTGTTAGCTCTCATATGAGCCTCAACAATGTTTACAAAATAAAAAAAATTACGTCTGGTGTGTCAATAATTTTGTCAATGCCATTTCGTTATGTTTTCTGATTTAAAAGGATATATTAAGTTCTGAATCAAATATAAAGGTTCTGTAATATTGACAGTGAAATAAAGAATTGTGGAGACCAAAT
>CM068959.1:20802837-20820204 GCA_035128595.1 Eptatretus atami | reverse complement strand
ATTTCAACTTATTTTTGGAGAAAATTGTGAGTGATTTGAAAAAAGTGCAAGGGTGACAATATTTTTGGCCACGACTGTCAGTCAGGTCAGGTGTCAAGTCAGGCCATATTAGATGTGTGACTTGCTACAGGTACCATGTAAACCTGTACAAACCTGTTTCATGGTCGTGGTGTCGTTGACTAAACCATCTCCCCCTCCATGTTTCCTGGTGAGGAGGGTGTATGGATATGGACACCCAGCAGGAATAAAAACAAAATCTGTCAAAGGATGGAGGAGCTCCTTGAGAGCCAACGGCCATCCATATCTGTATTGTATGTGAACTGGTACAATCACCCCCATCCAAAACTCCACACAGGTTCGTGCTCCCGAGCCTTTATTCTGATCGCCCGTGCACTCTCCGAGAGCGCTGCCCTCAGGGAAGCTCATCAAACATGATCCCCCCAGAGCCACAACCACTTTCATCTCACACAACATATTGTCCCCCATTCTGAAATAAACCCGTTATCCATTTCAAAATCCAAGATCCACAATATCAACCCAAAACTGAGACCAACATTTTCTATCATATGTGATCAAAGATTTAAAGTTCATTTTGAGGAAGGTTGCACCATATTCATGGATTATGAACTTTATGTACACAGGTAATCTCTCAAGTATTGAGGACACTTCCGAATACGACCAGATTTGCGTTCACCAGGTTGTAGCCCAGCTGAATCATTGTGATGCTGAGATTGATCCTCATCGTGAAGATTTTGTGGAAAGAATAGGCAGTTGTCGTCATTCTCTGTATCTTGGATGTTGGTTGTTACCAGATGTTGTGCATTCCACTTTGTGCCATCTCCGAGTAGGTAGCTATGATGACCCAGTTGCGGCAAGATCTGTCGGGGGAGGTGATCATGAAGTCGCTCGTTGATGTGCGCGGTTGGGGCGTTTCACTCTGACCCATTTGCCCACTGCAAATGAAGGTGACTTTGCTCTCCACCGCTTGTCTGCGTATTCCTTCATTTTCTGCTGTTGCTTCGCAAAAGACTTTTCCATCACTTCAATCTTTGCATCTGCCGATGTAGGTGATTTTCGGAGATTAAGTGGCAGGTGCAAGTTACCCTATCATTAGCTCCGCGGGTGTCCTCCGGTCAACGGACAAGGCGTAGAGCGATATGAGTGCAACAGAGTATGAATAGCCTGATCAAATGTCTGTTCATCAGCCAGACTTGCTTTTATGCTCTCTTTGATGACTCTGTTGAACCTCTCCACCACACTGTTGCTCTGTGGATTATACCATGTTGTTAGGTGATGTACGATGCCATTGGCCTTGAGGTATTGTGTGAATTCCTCAGATATAAATTGAGGTCCGTTGTCTGTCGTAATGGACTCGGGAAGCCCCCATCTTGTAAAATTATTGTCCTGGATGCTGATAATGGACGAAGTTGTAATCAATCTAGTAGCCAACGATCTCAGGCCATTTGCTGTGAAGATCATGGACTACAACTAAGTATTCCTGGTTGTGAGGTGCAACTTGAACCTCATGGAAGATATCCACTTGTAGCTGTTGCCACAGTTTCTCCGGCCATAAACTAGGCTGAAGAGGAGAAAGATGTGGATCTCCTGCTTTCTCGCTGAGGACACATGCTTTGCAATTCTTCACAAACTGTTCAATGTGTGTGTCAATGCCAGGCCTCCAAACCGAATCACGACATTTCTGTTTTGTTTTGACGATCCCGGGATGTCCCTCATGTGCGAGATGCATCACTCACTGCTGTAGTTCTTTTGGGATCACCGCACAGGTGCCACGCGTGAGACAACCTTCATCAAAGATGGATAGCTCATGTTGAATCCTGTAGTGGGGTAGTAGCTCCTCTGTGATTTGTTGAGGCCAGTCCATTTTGAGGAATTTGCACAGTTTTTGCAGAATTTCATCCTGTTGAGATTTTGATGTGAGCTCATCGCGAGTGACTAAATATGCGGTTGCATTTGCAATAACGGTATTTACAAAGGCGTCAACTTCACTAATAACCTCATTCATGGTGTTCACTACTGGGCTTATATGACTGAACATGTCCGCCACTTGATTGTGGGACCTCACCAAGTATTCTCTGTCAAAGTCATACTGGTAGAGACAGTCTGACCATCTGTAAATTCGAAGTGGTCGATGTCCAGATCCCGATGTAGCGAGTATTGTTGTCAGTGCTTTATGGTCTGTGTGGAGCGTGAACTTTCTACCATACAGATAGACGTGCCAGTGTTCACATGCATAGATACATGATATCGCTTCACGTTCCCCTGTGGAGTACTTGCGTTCTGTTTCCGAAAGTGTGCCAGATGCGAATGCTACAGGTTATTCGCTACCTGCGATCCATTGTGAAAGTACTGCTCCCACTGCCGTACCTGATGCATCCATGGTGACGGTAGTCTTTGCATTAGGATCAAAATGTGTGTGGACTGGAGGAGATGTGACATTCTCCTTCAGTGTGACAAATGCATGTTGCTGGGTATGAGTCCATTCCCAGGGCACATCCTTGTGCAGTAGTTTATGAAGAGGTTCAGCGATCTCTGCGTAGGTGGGTACAAACTTGAGGTGGAAGTTGGTAGTCCCGAGGAATGATGCAAGCTCTTTTGCATTTGATGGACTAGGAAGAGTCCTAACTGCTTCGATTTTGTCCTGCGTCGGGTACACCCCCTTGGCTGTCACGTGATATCCTAAGAAGTCAATATCTGATGCTGCAAAGGTACACTTTCCCTCATTCAGCATCAAGTTGTGTTTCGCTAGTTGTGATATCACTTCATCCAGGCGCTGATCGTGTTCTACTTTGTCTTTCCCATCGACGACGATGTCATCAAAGAGATTGAGAGTTCCCTCAATACCAGAAAGGACTGAAGAGACGATCTTCTGAAATGCACTTGGTGCAGAACTGAGGCTATATGGCATTCTATGATACTGGAACATGCCTTCATGAGTCTCGAATGCAGTCAAATGTCTGCTCTGCTTTTCTGGAGGTACCTGTAGGTAGCTATTCCTCAGATCTAGCTTTGTAAACACTGTGGAACCGTGAAATGAAGTCGAAAGTTAATTGATGGTTGGAAGTGGGTATTTATCAGGAATAACAGCTTTATTCACTGACTTAAGATCAACACAAAGTCTGAATTCTCCATTCTTACATCGTGCAATGACGAGATTCGACACCCATGGAGATGGATCAATGCATTCAATGATGCTCTCTGATTCAAGGAATTTTATCTCCTTAGAAACCCCTTCGCGAACAGTGAAAGGTAGACGTCTCAAACTTTCAGATGCTGGTGGAACCGCAAGGTCCACTCGAGGAGCATGACAGTAACTCTTACACTCCCCAAACCCAATAAAGAGGAAAGGGTACAGGTGTTTGTATGCATTGTGTTTGTCTGCAATCATGTGGATGTGTGCACCAATCGGGTCTAAAACTTTGAACCCAAGCTTGTCGAACAGATGAACCCCCATTAGGCTCTTGCCTTTTGAAACATAAAAGGTGAAATTGTTGAGCTTGATACCCTTGTAGTTCACAGGAACAGTTATCATTCCCAACACCCGGATGATGGAGTCATCGTAGGCTTGAAGTATAGATTGCGCAGAGTTGAGTGGATAAGACGAAAAGTACTTATGGTAGAGATTGTCACTCACAATGTAGACTTTTGCACCTACATCAAGGAGTGGTGATACCGAAATCCCTGCGATATCAACTTCACAATCCTTGAAGTTGCCCCCTTGCTGAGGACGGAAAGGCATTTTGGCTGTGATGGTGTGCACAGTGTGTTGTCTTTCAACATCAGAAGCACTTGGTTCATCAACTTGACGAATGGATGATGTCTGCTTCTTTGATGACCTGCATACTTGTGCAAAATGGTTCATTTTAAAACAAGCATTGCATTGTTTTCCACGTGCAGGACATTATACTTTGACGCCATGTTGTCGACCACAAGCTTGACATGGCTTCGTTTGAGGTACTTGGGCAGGGAGTGGATGGAGCTGTAGTTGTCGGTTGGTTCGAAGCCCTTGTACATGAGCTGTCTGCAACCGTGTTGCCGGTTGCTTTCCTGGTGCTGAGGTTGCTGGAGATGTATGGATCAGCTTAGAATCCATCATGGCTGATTCTATCTGGATATCCAGAGCTGTAGCCTTCTCTAAAGTGAGTCGATCATCCTCCATTAGCAACCGTTCCCGAATACGAGGAATGGAAGTCTTTTCCATGAGCTGAACTCTGATGAGCTCATCTGTTAAAACCTCAAAATTACAGGTAGCAGACAGTTCAGAAAGTGAAGCAACATATTGTTGGACAGGTTCACCATTTCCCTGGTAGCACTGATGGAATTTATACCGTTCAATCATCGTACTCTTTTTCGGCCCAAAGTGGCTCTCAAGTGCACTCACCACATTTCCGAACGTGGAGGTATCGGCTGTTATCTGAGCGAAAAATCGCTGGCCCTTGGTGCCCAAGCAGTGAATCAAGATTGCCCGCTTACGAGTGTTTGCGACATCCATACTGTCTAGGCCAGTAGCTTCCAAATAGGTTTGAAAAGCTGCAATCCATCAAGGCCATGGAAGAGGCGGGACCCCAGAGAAGCCAAGAAGGGAGGTGGAGCTGGTAACTGTAAACCAGCCATCCTCGCCGTCAAATGTATTGTATGTGAACTGGTACAATCACTACATCCAAAAGTCCACACCGGTTCGTGCTCCCGAGCCTTTATTCCGATTGCCAGTGGACTCTCAGAGTGCGCTGCTCTCAGGGCAGCTCATCAAACATGATGCACCCAGAGCCACAATCACTTTCATCGAACACAACAATATCTAGTGCCCAACTGTGTCTGTGGATTTCCTCCTGCAGTTGGGTTACTTTGTTTTTTAGGATGTTGGTGGCAGGATTTGCACTCCAGCCACCGTAAAACCCTTCACTCTGCAAAATACAAGAAAAACACAAAGAAAATTGAAAACCCATTCTGTGGGAGTACCTCCTGTGCAGCTGCCATTTGCAGGGCAGCTTACCAGGTGATGGGATTGAGGCAAAGTCTTCGGGACCCCCACTCTTTGATGATAGGAGGAAAACCACGGAGTAACCTTCCCCGGATCAAATTGCAATGGTGTGTGTCGGGGTGGTGCTGAGGTGTCATCCATCAGAAGGCGGTCTCCTTGGGATAACCTGAAACAGTCCCTTTGGGTGGGTGCCTGGAATGTCCTGACCCTAACAGAGGATGACCACCGGTCTCTGTTATCATCTGAGCTCAAGTGTTTGAACATCTCTGAGGTTCGGAGACCGGATAGTGGCGAGATCATGGTGGGTGGTTACACCTACTATTGGTCTGGTCGCTCTGATGGTTACCATACTCAGGGAGTTGCTGGAGCTGTGTCCAATAAGCTGACTCCAATGATAATTGAGGTAACACTGGTCAACGAGCATATTATGAGTCAAAGGATTCGTCACTCCTTGGGTGTCATTTCCCTGGTCTCTGTTTATGCTCTGACTGAGGCGAGTGATCTCACTGTGAAGGACGCATTCTATGCCATGCTTGAGTCTGTGGTTGATCAGTGTCCCAGGCGAGATACTGTTCGAGTATTGGGGGATTTCATTGCATCGACTGGAACTGATAAGGATGGTTATGAAACATGTGTTGGTCTCCATGGGTCTGGAACTGTGAACCAGAATAGCACTAAGTTCCTTGACTTTGCAAGAAGTCATGGACTTACGGTGGCGAGTTCATGGTTTCAGCATCCATAGGCTCATCGCTGGACTTGGTGGTCCATTGCTGATGGTGTGGAAAAGGAAACTGACCCTGTGCTCGTTGGTGGTCGCTGGAGGATGATCCAGAACTGCAGGACCTACTGCATTGCTCAATAGCGATATATAGCAACGACAGGCTTGTTGTAGCAACTCTGAAGTTGCAGCTTAAATCGGAGAGAATGGTACAATTCCAGTCTAGGTTGGATTTTGACAATCTCAGGGATAAGAGGGTAGCAGAGGAGTTTGTGAACAGGCTGAGTGGGGATTTGTGGGCCTGGGTGCTTTGGGGAATCCTGAAGAGTTGTGGAGTGCCTTCAAGCCCACCATCCTTTATGTTGCCAGGGGGTGTCTTGGAACTCACCACAGGGCGAAGATTAATTTTGTCTCTCAAGGGACACTGGATACAATTGACCAGAGTCACAGGGGCAGGCTGAATGGCAGAGCTGAGCTGTTATGGAGTTGAGGCATAAAACTGTATGTGGGATGAGGGTGGACAAGGAGGCCTATCTGTGAGGAATCTGTGAGGGTGTAGAGCATCTCCTGTGGTCAAGTAATTCTCCTCCTGCTTACAGGGGAATTCGCACATTGCATTCCTCCAAGCCCATCCCTTCGTGTGTAACTGCAGTCAGAGTGGGAGGGTGGTGGGCTCTTGACAGAAGAGTCCAAGTGAAGGCCGCTGGCCAGTTATGTTGAGCGGCGTGTCCAGGATGATCCACCAGCTGTTGAGTTGGATGTCCGGGGTGTTACCATCCCTATTGTGACCTCAATCAACTGCAATCCACCTTCATTTGTGGAAACACAGCTGCGTTGAATCCAGTTGAAATGGGGTATAACTCCTGGGATCTGTGGCATCAATGCTGTACTTCTCAAGAAGGTGGAAATTCTGTACTCATGTTGTTGCATGCAGTTCTGCACTCATGTTGTTGCATCATCCAACTGACTGGAAGAGGGGCCTTGTTGTCCCTCTCTGGAAAGAGAAGGGTGATTGATAGGACTGCAACAACAACCGAGGGGTGACGCTGCTCTCAGTGCCAGGCAAGGTCTTTGCTCAGATAATTCTTGATCAGTGCCTCTTCTTAATGGGTTCTTCTAATGGGTTCAGTGCCCAGAGCAGACAGGCTTTACCCCAAAGAGGTCAACGATTGACCGTATCCTGGCCTTTGGGTCCTCACTGAACACAGACAAGAGTTTTGGCAGGGGCTGCTTGCAGCCTATGTTGATATCTGCAAAGCATTTGATTCAGTGAATCGGGATGCCCTCTGGAGGATTCTTGGTCTTGTGGGGTGCCACCAAAACTGATTAATCTGATGTCTGAACTCTACTGTGGGACTGAGAGTGCTGTGAGATGTAGTGTTGCCATCTCTGACTTATTTCCTCTTGTTATTGGAGTTTGTCAGGTGTGTGTATTGGCCCCCACACTTTTCAGCGCTTGTATGGATTGGTTTCTGGGGAGGATGTTGGAGAGATCAAGCTGCGGTGCATCGTTTGGGAATGTCAAGATCTCTGACCTTTGTTTCGCATATGATGCAGTCATCTTTGCGGAGACTCTGGATATCCTTTTGCTGAATGAGGAGTCGGAGTTGCTGGATTATGGTTTCCTGTGTCAAAACTAAGATCGAGGTTTAATGACATATTGGATCTGCTATATTGTCTGTACCTGTTTGTGGTGAGGATGTTGAGGTCCGGAGAGATTCACTTACCTTGACAGTGATATTCATGTCTCTGCTGGCTGTGAGCCAGAGGTCAATAGGCGTCTGTGTCGGGCCTGGGGAGTCATGGATTCACTGGATCATGGGGTATGGCACAGTCAGTTCCTGTGCACAAGGACGAAAGTCTGAGTCTTCAGGTCCTTGGTGCTTCCAGTCTTGCTCTACATATGTGAGACTTGGACTCTGACCAGGGATCTGAGAAAGAGATTTAATTCCTTTGGTACCAGGTCTCTTCGGAGAAACCTTGGCAATTGCTGGTCAGACTTTGTGTCCAACAAGCGTTTGTTGAGAGAGACTCAGATGAGATTTGTTTCCTGTACTGTGTCGTCCATTAGCATTAGCTGTGGCTGTATGGACGTGTGGCTCATTTTCCTGATGCTGATCCTGCTCACCAGATTCTCTCAGTGAAGGAGCCTCGTCAGTGGATCAAGGAAGCCAACGGGCCGATCATATGCCTCGTGGTTGCAGCAGGTTGATTGGCTTCTCAAGGATATGGGGATGGGCCAGCGTTGTGGGATGGAGAGACGGAGGCCCTTGGAGTACTGGCAGAAAATGGATGCAGTGACACGCTGCTCTGGCACATGCTCCCATACCTGACCTGACCTGCGTTCTACTTCTACTACCACCTCAGCCACTATTACTACCACTACTACCACTACTCAAATGATTCCTATCTTCTCATAAAGTCTGGTGAGGAACGATTTTGGCCTTCGTCTTTCACAAAATCGCTGGCCAACCAGTTTGACTGATGGTGGCAGGAATTTGTAATTTGTTTAGGGTGCATAACTTTTGCGACCCATCGCAAAAGACTCTCTGGGATCTTTATCATCCACCAACCACCATTACTGGTAGATGGATCCTATGGCTTAACATCCTTTTGATGGACGGTACATACACACATCGAAGCACTGTCCTGCATGCAAAACACCAGGGTGACAGTTTATACCTGGGTCGAGCTTCAAACCAAGGCTAGTCAGCTCAAAGGCAAGTGTGCTACCTCTATGCCATCCTGCTAACCATAGTAATTAGGCTTGTACGACATCAAAACAATCCAAACATGAAAAATCTAAATTCATGCACTTTAGTGTGAAGAACAAAAGTGGGCCTTCTGTTTGTGGTTTCACGGCCTTGCGTGAAGACTTGATTAGTTTTACCAATCGTATTATTTAGCGTCGACCTGTTGCTGTCCTTGTTACAATTGACAAACGTTGCTGTGTTTTATACTTGAGTTACCTGCTGCAAGTAATTTTTGCATATTTGTTTTTGGTGTTTGTTTGTATTTCTCACTAGGCCTCAGTGGGCCTGATTTATTAGCTTTGGAGATTCTGTTAACATTCATGGAGATGGAGATTCTGGAGATTCTGTTCCACACCGACACCCATGGAGATTCTGTTCTCACCCTTCTCCTGCATTTTCTCACCTTGTGACGTGGTTCACACATTTGTTCCTAGGCTACTGTTTTCCCTCCATCTCCATCTTGTCTGTTGAACTATTTCCGTCTTTCTTTGTACTCTTCCATGAGCTTCGATACCTGTATTGAAGAAATAAATAAAAGGGTGGTTTGGACAAACCAAGTTATCTCCAGCACCCTGAACAATTTACACCATAAAGCAGTCATTCAATAAACCAATCCTGGACCTTCGGCAAAAATGCATCGTCTTACAAGTAGCTAATATTATTATCATCATGGGTGGATTAACTACTCAAAGGAAGGAAAAATTCAGAGAGAAGAAAACCTTGAACGAAATGAAATATCAACCGAGGGAGAGATATCCATAGGGGATTCTCATGAACCATGACCCAAAAGGGGTCTGTGTAGTGGAACGTGAATAGAGAAGGGAAACTAGAAGGGCACTCAGTAGAGTACATACTTCTGCCACGCAATGCCTAATCCACGAGAACATATTGAGGCCATTACATTTTTGAAATATCACGCCATACAGGCCTATATCGTTTTTGGCCCGATCACTCAATGATGAAGAATCACTTTAAAAATTAAATCATTCTCTCATTCAGATGCGGATTCCTATATTCATCAAAATCTAATCACTTTGTCCTTGCCACACACCCAACCTGTCCACCAAGTTTGGTCCGAATCCGGCCACAACTTGTTGAGATGTCATGCTATATATTTGTTTCACCCTTTCTCTCAATGATGAAGATTCTAGTAGTAGTAGAAGATCACTTGAAAAATTCTAGTAGTCTGATCCGGATCCAGATCTTCACCAAAATCTAAAAAGTTCGTCCTTGTCACACACCCAACCTGTCCACAAAGTTTTATCCGGATCTGTTCAAAAAATTTTGAGATATCCTGTACACAAACAGACAAACAAACAGACAAGCCGGTAGGCGACGTGGGTGGTCGCTATATAATTGCATACTAGTCATACAGTTTTTGACGGATCGGGCTGAAATTTTTTGACAAAGAGGTAGATTATAGTGCGCATAAAAGCGCGGAAGCCGATTTTTTATTTTCGAAAAAAAAATATATATAAATATTTTTCGGATTTTTTCAAAAATTTCAAAGTCCCGTTGCTAGGCAACGGTGGCGTCCATAGCAACGGTGCTCAAAAGCATACAACTAGATCCTGGTATGAACCTACCAGTCAAGTTTCATCAAAATCGGTTGACTCCTCTGGCCTCCAGAGCTGTCTATTACATATATACAGACAGATGGAAAACCTGAGAATAACGGTAGTCTAGCGACCACCCAACAGACAGACAAACAGACAAACAAACAGACAGACAGACAAACAGACAGAAAGGGGTGAAAACATAACCTCATTCACCTTCGGTGGCAGAGGCAATAAGTTTGCGAGAAAGAAGGAGTAAGGGCAATGAAAGGAAGGGAGGTGTGTGTAGGAGGTCAGGGATGGGTTGTGCAGAGGGTGAGGGTAGGTTGGAGTTGGTGTGGGGTCAAAATTCTGCCCTACTTGCGGATGTGCACAATTTCGTTCATTTTTCTCTGAATTAAAATCATTTTTGTCTGCCATTCCGACTCACTTGACTGAGCACATATTTAAGGGTTGATGGATGGAAGTTGCCTCCGGCTTGTTGTGCACGATTAAAATTTACATGCTACACTTCCAGTGATGGAGAAGAGAGTGTGGAAACGGATAAGATATTCTGTTTAAAGAAAAGTTTGTGAAATTAGATCTCAGCCCACCATGTATCCACTGAAAATCAAGTTTGTGGGCTTGGGAATGACACGAATACCAATGTTTCCCTCCACACCAGAGGCAGGACATTGCCCTCATCATCCACCACCTGCAATGAAAATGACACATCATTAAGTTCAATAATGTTTTTAGAAATTATTGTTTGAGTTGTTTTATCAGAGTCTACTTCTTACCTGGACATCATATGCTGGCGATGCTTTCCCCATAGATCCTGGCTTAATTTTCTCACCCTTGAAGGAACAACAAATGAGAGCCTGCAAATTGGAAACAACAAAGACAGAAGTTGAAAGTATTTGGGACAATTTCACAGAGCACACATTATAACTGTGACAATTTCTTTTGGTTTGGTTCATCTGATCATGTGCTTGTGAAAGTCGACATCTCTCTCGCTATTCTCAGAGATGCCTCAATGCTGGCAAGTCTGGCAGTTCACTCAGGCAGATTTGCAGGGACTGCAAGCAGCCATCTCTCTTCAGGACTGGTCTACTATATCCACTGCCCCTGATGTTAACTCAGCCTGGGAATTTCTTCACATAAACCTGCTCTCTCTTTCTTTCTGTCTGTCTGTCTGTCTGTCTGTCTCTTCTCTCTCTCTCCCCCTCTCTCCCTCTCTCCTCCCTCTCTCTCCTCTCTCTCTTTTCTCTCTCTCTCTCTCTCTCTCTCTCTCTCTCTCTCTCTCTCTCTCTACCTCTCTCTCTCTCCTCTCTCTCTCTCTCTCTCTCTCTCTCTCTCTCTCTCTCTCTCTCTCTCCCTCTCTCCCTCTCTCCTCCCTCTCTCCCTCCCTCTCTCCCTCCCTCTCTCTCTTTCTCTCTCTCTCTCTCTCTCTCTCTCTCTCTCTCTCTCTCTCCCTCTCTCTCTCTCTCTCTCTACCTCTCTCTCTCCTCCCTCCCTCTCTCCTCTCTCCCTCCCCTCTCTCCCTCTCTTCCTCCCTCCCTCTCCTCCCTCTCACCCTCTTCTCTCCTCTCTCTCTCTCTCTCTCTCTCTCTCTCTTCTCCTCTCTCTCTCTCTACCCTCTCTCTCCCCCTCTCTCTCTCTCCCTCCCTCTCCCATCTCTCCCTCTCTCTCCTCCCCCTCTCCCCCCTCTCTCTCTCTCTCCGTGCACAGATTCGTCCCATCTCGTCTTCAATTATCCTACCTTTCCTCTGCCCATGGTACATTGAATCCTGTTTCCTACAACCCAACTGCTCCTGGGATCTGTATCTTTTGCACCTGAGAACGTGGGGAAGTTTCTGGTAATCCTCAACTCTGACTGCAACTGGACAGGACGGCATCAGCTCACATGTCCTAAAAAACCTTCTCTGCTGGTCTCTTTTTTTGTATACATTGTCGAGGCTCGTATGAGAGCTAACACACAATGCACAACAAAGGGGGGGGGGGGCAGGAGACAAGAGGGACAGGAAGAGAAGCACAAAACTGTGGGAACAGAGGCATTAGGAGATCTGTGGAAGGGAGAGGATGGGTGGGGAACAGGGGGTATAAAATATGGACACTACAGGGACATTCAAGAAGGAAAGCAGGGAATTTGAAGGAGGTGGGTTTTGGGTGGATTAACGAGGTAGAAAAGATCGTGGTTTGGGATGGGGGAAGATAAGAGGTGGTGGTGAACAGCTGTTTTGAAGACCTGGAAGGAAGAATGGGATTGAAGAAAGTGTGGGTGTTTATTCCAAAGGCGGGAAAAAAAGGAACGAAAGAGTGAAGGTGAGCAGTGATTCATGATGTTGGGAGTTTTATCAAAGGGGGGTTGCTGGCGGAACTTGAGCGCCCTGCGGAAATATGGGGGGGGGGAAGAGAGCGGAGGGGGGCGGCGACACAGGAGAGGAGACGGTAGAAGACAGAAAGACCACCGACCTGCCTGCAGTGAGAGAGTGAGGGACCCAAAGACAGCCTCATCGCGGAGATAACAATGATCCTAAATGCCTTTGTTTCCACAGCATGAAGCCAAGAAAGGTGAGAGGCAGGAGCACCAGCCACAAGCCAAGAGGGGAGAGCAGTACTCCATCAGGCTGTGGATGAAAGCTTTGTATGTGGTTTCACATCCTCTTTCTGCTCTTTTCACCCGATAATTTTTCTTCGGTCCTCTTCCATCTACTTGGAAATCAACCAGCATCACTACATTACATAAAAACTTATTAGTTAACCTCCCATTCAACAACAAGGTCATGGAATCCTTCATCGCAGTTGTTATGAAAACCTTCCTGTTCTCCAACAGACTCTTGTCAGATCACCAATTTGTATTCAGATCAGGCCACTCCACCAAAGACATGGCAACAATGGATGGAGCTCCTCAATGTCAGTCATGAGATCAGGGCATTCTCTCTTGACATATCTCGTGCTTTTGATACAGTCTGGCATCTTACCATACTCTCCAAACTCTCTACCTGTGACATCCAAGGTCAACTACACACACGGCTTACTGACTGACTTCTACTCTCATAGCAAACTTGTGGCTCTCAACAGAATCCTTTCATCTCCTCTCCCTATCAAGGCAGTGTTCTGGGCCCAGCCCTATTCCTAATCTTCGTCAACGATCTCTCTGACTCTCTGGAAAATCCCATTTTATTCATTTGCTGACAAGTCTACTCATTATCTTTTCTATTTTGTCTTTCAATCCTGCCGTTGGTGTTTTTTGTTCGACATCATCAAGACAATTGAGTGAAGTGGATTTCGTTTGTTTGGTGAACAACCATGACAACAACGAACGAGTCTCCTCTTCTGCTTGCCATTTTAGAGTCCCATCGGCTCGACACCAAGAAACCCTTTCTTCTTCCCCAACCTCTGGAGAGACGATGAAGGATTAATCATCAACCGGACTTCATTTACAAGATGTCATTGTGTTTTAAATGTGAGCGAGATTTATTTTGTTCTGCTTTGAACACCATCATCGTAACCAGCAAAATGAAAGGAATAATCGCCACAGCACAATATCTCAAAAAGTTTCGGACGAGTTATGATAAAACTTGGTGGATGAGTTGGGTAGGTGACAAGAACAAGCCGATTCGATTTTGGTTCAGGACCGGATGCAGATCCGGCCTATCAGTGGGATACAAAATGTAAACTGTTAAGCCTGGCAGAAGGATGCACTCCACCGAGTGGTGTTTTAGTAGAGAAATCCATGTACTCGAGTGAAGCAGTGCAAATAAATGTACCTGCACTCCCATTCTGCCCAAACCAATACTCCTTGTCCATAAGCTCATTGACCAGGTCACTCTGCACCATTATCAAAGTTGTCTTTGTGCAAAATTTTGCTTTTAATTCCATGTCTACATGTATTATCACACCTATCGTCATGGCCAATTCTCCAGGTCAGTTCAGGTATGGGAGCATACATCAGAGCAGCGAGTCGCTGCATCCACTTTCCGCCGGTACTCCAGGAGCCTCCGTCTGGCCATCCCCCAGGCAGATGTCTGGCCCATCCCCATCTCCTTGAGATGCCGAACAACCTGCTGCAACCACGAGGCACGTGGTCGGCCCATTGGCCTCCTCCACTCACGAGGCCTCGCTATACGAGGCTCCTCATTTCTCCACTGCATTACGAAGTACAGTGCTTCGCCAAGAGCACTGAATATTGACGAAGAAACAGCATAGCTTGTCGTCGTCATCCCATACAGCAAAAAAAACAAGCTGAGTTTCCTGTAGTGAAACAGGAGAAGAATCTGAGCAAGGTTTTTAACTCTTGCACTTTGGCCTTGAAGGCCATTTTTAGGCCACCAGAGGCCACTATAAAGTGTATATTGATGTGGGGTCAGGCGGGTATGGCCAAACAGATGATGTCACTCATCACACGAGACCAACAAACATGACCAATAATAACCTACTGCAAGTCATATACTGCTGCATACACACATTTTATTCCTCTAAAAATTCATCAAAGTTACATTTCGATATAACAAATACTCAAAAATTCGCTTGCAAAATGATAGTATGTATTTATAAATAACATCTCATTATATTATAACCCTTAAACAAAACAGCACCACGAGCTCATCAGTTATGTCAAACGAACACAACATGAGTCATCACTGTAATGGTAAATCAAAACAAAGACAAAAATTCTAATTTTGTGACAATATATTATGTTCCAGTTGTTTGTGAATTCAGAATAATTAAAGCAAAACAAGGATAGATTACTTAAAAGATAGCGCTCATATCATTAGAAAAGACAGCATGATTTAAGAAACGAAAGAACATAATCAAACGGAAGACCAAATACTGCATTGACGTCATCAGAAGGAAGCCAAATAAGTAAAGAGTGAAGATGGAGTTATTAGGAGGAACCTGGTTTGGATTCAGGTTTCCGCCACCACTCCACAACCCTGAAACCCATAATAAAGCGATATATCTGCAATCACCAAGCGATCACCAAGGGTGGCCTCCCACGACTGGGGGAGGCTTACCATTGGTGATCGCCTGTGACTTACCATGGCCCTTAATCCAATGATAGCCATATTATTTTTTGGACCACCATATGACATTGACCTTCAACATTTAGGGATAGAGTGTAAGGAACTAAAATATGTCACAATCTACAATCCATCCATAAAACTCAACATCATGAAAATCGGAGAAAAAATATTCAAGTTATGATCAAAAAGACATCTTTTGTTAATCAGGTCACAATCTGAAAAAGTAGGTCAAGGACACCAATTGAATATCAGGTGCACAACTTCATTGCAGGCATGCTATTATGATGCAAGAACATCTTGTCAGGCCAGGCGGTCTTTCAGATTCCGCATTGGCAAAATTGAGCGATGACAAAAAAATACGTTACTATTTTCAGACCGCCATTTGACCTTGACCTTTAACCCAGAGGAATATGATGTAAATTAAGTGTACATGTGCCTTGCTCCAGGCTATCTGGAGTGAGCAATTCAGTTCTGATCAGACAAATGTTAGTCGAGTTTTGTTGAAAAATGTTAAGATGTCTATCATTGGGTCATGACCTTAAAATGACGTCAAGGTCAAAAAAATTATGTCAACCCCGCATATTTTTATTCCCATTATTGATGCAAAATTTCATCCCAAAAGTCCCAGCCGGCTCAGAGATGCAGCTCGGACATTGGCAGAAAAAAAAGGGAGAAAAACCTAAATGGTAGTTTAGTAATTCTATGGGAGTAAGACCTTCACTTTTAACCCAGAGGGGTATGATGTAAATTAAGCACAAATGCATCTTGCTCTGGGCTATCTCGCGAGGGCAACTTCGTTCCGATTGGACAAACCTGAGTCGAATTTTGGTGAAAAATGTAAAAAGGTCTATAATTTGTGATGGGCTTAAATATTAGGTCAAGGTCAAAAATATCAATCCCACATCCTTTCTATTCCCATTGTTGATGCAAAATTTCATTCCGAAAGTCACAGTCAGCTCCGAGATCCAGCTCAGAAATCGATACAGTTTGAAAATTTGGAGTGTTGAGAGTGTAGGCCGAAAAAAAAAAAATCCTAAATGGTAGTTTAGTACTCCATGGGGTCTAACAAAGTCTCTGGTACCATTAAAATTGGGGGTGCCAATTGTGGAAACAAACCCTGCAACAGCAATAAACCTCCCCCTATGGTTTCGGTGGAGGCTCAATGAAAGACATAAAGTAGAGACCCAGAAAGCAAACTCACCATCTCTGTTTCGCCATACATGTCATACACATCCAATCCTGTGAACTTTTTCCATTTCATCATCACCTCCTTGCTAATAGGCTCACCACTACTAATGGAGTGTCCCAAACATTTGAACTTAAATCTGTGAGCACAAATAATAAGTGGGTAAGGGGTAGTCACATACTCATTACCACAATACAAACTTGTTACAATGACAAAAGAATCATAATTCCTTTCAAGCCATCAGGCACACAGGGGATACAGAAGAAACAGTTTCATTGGCTCGGGGGCACACTTCTGAATGGGTCACTACTCTGAGGCAGGACCTTCAAATGGCTCATTCATCCCAGTAAGCTGGTACTCATTTTGCTGACCTTGGCGGGATGACAGGCTGAGGCAAACCACCTTCTTTATGGCACGATTATGGCATGACAGGAGCTTGAACCTTAATATTGTTACGAATCTGGAAGCCTTTGCACACAAACAGACAGCGGTCCCCATAGCTTAGTTATTTCGATAAGTATGTGTTTATAGTTAGAATCCCTCCTTCTGTCGAATGCGAATTTCGTGTGTGCGCTACGAGTTATTTTTTAGTTAGGTTTTTACAACAACAAATACAACAACAACAACAACAACTACTACAACATCCACTACAACAACGCCACCATCCCTCACTCGACCCAGTCGCCATTGCCCACGTGTTTTTGGCTGAGGGCGTGGGCAGAGCCTCCGTCGGTTCGGATTGAGGCTCTGCCCCAAAAGAAGGGCATGGACCGTTTCCTCCAGCCAATGAGCGGAGGGCGAGCATGACTCGCACGCCCCAGCCAATCGGGAGGTGACCACAAGTCGTCCGACAACCCCTCGTCCAATCAGGAGGCGAGTGGCGAGGAGAAGAGACCCCTCCCACCTCAGAAGAGTAGAGTGGTTGTCACGAACAGGGTTCGGCAGAGAGGAGATCGTGGCAATTGTCGAGCGGTCTGTCGTCGTGGCTGAATAGTTGTCGAGGAGGGCTCGGCAGATGGTCGTGGTCATGGTTGGAGCGGTCTGTGGTCCTTTGGAGGGCAAGTCTGGTGACCGAGCAGCCAGGGTCGTGGGCCGTGAATTCGGGTCGTGGGTTTGAGTCCCACCGTGGTGGTTCGAGTCGGTGTG
>CM068959.1:20750653-20775736 GCA_035128595.1 Eptatretus atami | reverse complement strand
CAGCGACACAGTCGCGCTTCAAGAAATGATAGCTACCCTGGCAGCGAAGCTGCCATACGACCACAACCACCAAACACCTGCAGCGTTTATTATTATTTTTTTGTATACTTTGGTAGAGCTGGTGTGAGAGCTAACACACAATGCACGGCAAGGGGGGGGGGGGGGGGCATGAGTCAAGAGGGGTGGGAGTGGGAAGGACAAAACAGTGGGAACAGAGACATTAGGAGATCTGTGGAAGGGAAAGAGATGGACGGGAACATGGGGAATACAAGATGGACATTCCAGGGACTTTCAGGAAGGAAAGCAGGGAATTTGAAGGAGGTGGGCTTGGGTGGATTATCGGGGGTAGAAAAGATCGAGGATTTGGATGGGGGATGATAAGAGGTGGTGGTGGAACAGCTGTTTTGAAGGCCTGGAGGGAAGAATGGGAATGAATAGAGTGAGGGAGTTTATTCCAAAGGCGGGGAAAAGAGGAATAAAGAGTGAAGGTGAGCAGTGATTCGTGATTTTTGGTAGTTTTACCAGAAGGGGGTTGTTGGCGGATCTTGAGCGTTCCTGCGGAAATGTGGTGGGGAGAAATTTGCAGAGAGAGAGAGCAGGGGGGGAGGGGGGGGCGAGGCTGTAGAGGAGACAGTAGAAGACAGAAAACCACCAACCAGCCTGCGGTGATTGAGTGAGAGGCCCAAAGACTCAGCCTCATTGTCGAATGCAATGATCCTAATGCTTGGTTTCCCACAGCGTGAAGCGAGAAAGTGGGAGGCAGGAGCACCAGCCCAGAGGGGAGAGCAGTACTCCATCAGGCTGCGGACAAAAGCTTTGTAAGTGGTCAGGAGTTCAGGTTGGCCGAGGAAGGACTTTGCACGACGGAGATTCCAGTCGGCGACTGGATTTGAAGGCGAGGTTTGAAATGTGGCTTTCCCAGAAAGGTCATGTCAGATAGTGAGACCAGAAGCTTGAAAAGAAAGGACTTCTTCCAGAGGATTGTTGAGAAAGTGGATGGATTGGTTTTCTTAACGGTCCTTTCGAAGAGACATAGTGAGAGTGTGAGATTTGTCTGGATTGAAACACATGTTCACGTGTTGGACCAGTTTGTGATTTTATCCAGATCTGCAGTGAGCGAAGAAGCTGCTGCTTGCCAGTCTGAGGAGGACCGATGGTACGGCAGAGGGTGGAGTCATCAGCAAAGAGATATAGAGGATTTTTCAGAGAGTCGGAGAGATCATTGATGAAAACCAGAAAGAACAGGCGCCAAAACGCGCTAATGCAGTGCCCCTCTACCAGTACACACACTGGAACTGGTACTCATTTCGCCGACCTCGGGAGGATGACAGACTGAGTCAACCCCCTGGTGTATTAATTCAGCGGCCGACGGGGCTTGAGCTCAGGACCCTAGGATCCCAAGTCACCACCCTCACCACTGAGCCAACACCAGGCTGCAGGTGTTTGCTGCCTCTGATATCATCGCGCATGTGCATTCAACCTCATGCGTTCCATGGAAAACAACAACAGATACTTTTGACCTCCGGAGGGGGAGGATGTGAAACCGAGTGAACTTGGGTGCTGAAGCAAGAACAGTTTAACCTCTGTATAAAGCAGATCAGTTTTTGCATCTGCCACAAGAGTGGATGTGCAAATGAGTGAATCAAGTTGGTTCTGAGAGCCGATGGTTTTAACCTCCATATGAGAGTGGATGTTCATGGAAGACCTTGAGCAAGAGACATTCAAGCAACCTTTCGTTACATGTGGACCACCAAGCGTCAGATCTACCAAGCGTCTCGATCTGCTGAGCGTTTTGACTTGCGACACGTGTTGTTTTCCGAGACCTCTCAACTCATCTTCTCGGCCATGAGTGGTCTCGACTCTGCTCTCGACTCGTCTCATGTGCTGGGTCTTTTGATTTGTCTCACTCTAATCCATCAAGAAATCCTTACATTGAGTCCTTTGGCCAAGCCTGCGCTCACGTTTGCCTGTTTGGACCGAGAGAGCCACCAAGGCTAGACTCAACTCACTGTACCTACCGCTCAAGGCTCTTTTTATGACCTTGGGTTGCGCTCCACCCTGTATGTGCAAGAGGAGGCTGGATGAACTTATCATTTCAGCATGAAGAGGATTTAGGAAATAAGCACTGTGAAAAAGAAAAGGAAGAGATTTTGATGAAGAAGAATGAATGTGTTGTTCCTGATGGAGTATAAGAAGAGTCAGGCATTTTTAAGTACATTTTTTGAAGTTTTATTTTTATATTAAGAGCTATTCAAGGAAGACACGTTTTATGCCATGAATATTCAGTTTAGGGATATTAAAAAGGGGAAGGATCAGGAATTAAAGAGGAACTGAGCACGGGAGATAGATTTTGTTTTTTGTCTGATGTTGTTGTTGATTTTTTTTTTCGGAGTGAAGAAGAGGTATATTGTTTGTATTAAAACATTTTCGAGCAAGGAGGGGAAAATGATTAAGATGAGGGATCAGAAGTAATTATACCTGGGATAAAAGGAGCGAAAAACAAACACGTGGGATTCAAAAAACAAATGGAGGCAGAAGCAAAAACTCAACTATCATTTGTAAGCTAGATTTCACCAGGGACACAAACTCGACGATTCAACACAAGAATATACGGTTTGGCACAGAAACCTGGACAAAAAAAACATGACCAGTAAAACAGATATGAAAGTAAAACAGTAAAACACAACCTATCTTGTCCAGGAAACTTAGCTTAGATAAACTGGAAGGAGGAACTGTCGAACAGATGTCCATGTGCAGCAAACCCCCAAACTCTTCTTTCTCACGATGATTATACACATCATAGTAAGGCAGTTATTTAGTTGTGGGGAGGGGGGGTAGATTAATATTCTTGATATGACTGAGTTGCTTACCTTACTAAATACACCTTCCACTCGTCTTGTTTTTTAATCAGATTTGCCTTTTTTTATGTTGTTCGACCCACAAGCTAATAGCAGGTAATGCATCAAGTGTACAAGATGTACTCTTTTGTACATTATAATACATACTACAGGTGTTGTGAAATTCAGGTGTGACAGAGGGTATCTTAAGAACAAAATTGCTGTGACTGCCAAAAATCCAGACCTTCCACACACTTCTGAGATGAGATGTAGGCCTCCATGTGTGTGCACCACTATTTTCGGCTTTCCTGTGGTGCCACTGGTGAAAAACATCATAGCTGGCTCCTCACTCTTGGTATTTGCACATTCATGCTCCTCGGATGCTGTCCTGAAATGATATTTTGTGAGGACATTTTTGTGAGTTGAAAAATATTACATTTCCTGCAATGCAAAATTGCGTCGGAACATGGATTAAAATCTAAATCTTAAAATAATTACATTGATGAGTGGCTGGATATATTTATATGCAAACTAAATTTAAACAGCAAAATGTAACTTTAATGAATTTCACAGCAATTTCTATGGAGGTTCTTCAATGGCTGCGAAATGTATGTGACTAAATCACAGCATACTAATGCTAGGAGGTTCAGTTTTAGCTACATAAAATGTGGAGATAGTCTTACATCATTTCGTCTTGAAAGTTGATCCAGCCATCCAGTTGAAGTGTGTCTGAGATGAGCAGACGGCTGCACACAGTTGGACATTCATGTAACACAGAGTCGACTGCAGGGGCTAGAGAGGCATCTGTAGCCACACATTGAGCTTCGGAGGTCTGCATACGATATTTCAAGTCTCGTGCTGTCAGTTGTATTGATCCTTGAACAGTTATGACTCCTTGAACATAACAAGGTAAGGTGAGTTGCAAAATAAGTAATAGTAGCTTTCTTTATAGTGTTGTTTATCATGTTATTCTTTGTCCTAAAATAAGTTATATTTCATGGCCGAGTGAGCCTAAAGCCTGGCAAATGTTCGATGATTTTCTGCGAATTATGTGTGTGATATGTTAGGTAATTTCACTCAATTTCGTAGGAGTCTGTGATAAGTTATGAAAATCAACAACTTTTACCCATGTGCCCGTCGTTCGAATGTCCCAGAGCTGAATCCGGCAGCCTACACTACCCTCCAACCCACTCCCTACTCCACAATTATATTGCCCATTGTCTTCTATCTTGCATTCATATTTCAATGAAACAATCATTTAATTGCTTCTTTTCCCCCATAACATACCCACATTAAAACCAAACTACAAAAGCAAAGTCATAACAGAACAGCCATACAAAACATGCAAGGATGTGTGGATGCAAATTTCTCCAAAATTAGCAAAATGGGTTTAAGGGTGATAAAAAAAATGTTGCCAAATATACTTGATTGATAGTTAACTTTGAAAAAGTAAATGATTTTAGAACATAGCACAATGCATTGTTATAACTTTTAATGGGAAATGTGTATAAATACAACATGTATTTTACATCTACATACTCAAACAGGTATCTTATTTAACAAAGGGATTCTCATATATAAACAATTATATTGGCGTCTGAAAGTCTAGCTGGAGGCTCCAGTCCGGCTTCAATGGAATGTTTGTCAAGGTGATAGCCAGATTTCTTTTTGCACTCTTATCAACTTCAGATTGTAAATCGTTCCCCAGCCCTTTCAATTCGGGCTGACCTCCTGACCTCTGGACCAAGGGGTCATGTGCGATCCATCCTAGCACCCAAAGGGCTGCAGTCTTGGCACCATTCTGTCTCGAGGATGACCAAATATTGTTTCATGATCTTACCCTCCCCCTTACCCCTGCATATTATATAAGAACTCAAAAAATCCATGTAAGGCAGAATCAGAGGAAGGACATGTTGCTTGCTTGTGTTATTGAATATCCTCTGGTTCTCCATGTGCATATGTGTGTCTTATAATAAATTACTCAAATATACAAGAGGAATTGAGAATTATTCGACAGATGCAAGCCCTGATGGGGACTCAGTCCCCCGATGGCACTTTAAAAATGGGACGTGTAGATTTCACATTTAAATAACGAAATAAATAGATAAACAAACACACAAACAAATACATGAAGGTTGTAGAAAGGTAAAATTCAAAAAATTAAAGGTGGAATATTATATAGGTAGTACAGGGGCAAAAGGTACATTTAAATAAATAAATAATTCAAGGTTCGATGTAGGTCGTGGTGATGATAAAAAATATATATGTAAATAAATAAACAAAGTGAAGGTGTGTATTGTCAGTGGAGATGATAAAGTGTATATAAATAAACAATTAAAGGTGGTAGGTATATCTGTAGCAGTGAGGGTAAAATGTACATAAATAAATAAATAATTCTAAGTTGTATTCTGGTCATGAAGATGGTAAAGTGAAAACTAAATAATGGTACCTGAAAGCATAATATATACGAGGATATGTTGAAAAGTAATGCCTCCTATTCTTCTTCTACAAAACAGGTAAAGATATTCAAATGAAACAAAGACAGTTACTAATACCAACATTTATTCTACCATGGTACATATTTACTTCTCAACATAATCACCACAGCAGTCCACACATTTCTGCCAACTTTCAAGTAGTTTTGTGGTGCAGTCACGATAGAACAGTACATTCTGCTGACTTAACCAACACTTCACAGCAGCCTTGGCATCATTATCAGAAGAAAAATGTTCTCCACGAAGGTATTTCTTAAGTTTATGGAAGAGTTGAAAATGTGACGGAGCGAAGTTGTGGCTGGTGATAATTTATGACAGTATTCCATTGTCTCAGGATCATCTCTTACTCTCAGGATTGTAATGGTGCACCCAACCCTCATCTCCAGTCATCTTATCACCTGTCAGTCATCTCATCTCCAGCACTTCACAGCACTGACAACATAGGGCTGCCCCCTGCCATCTTGACTAATGTGGCACCGAGGCCTCTGATGTCAGAATCATGACACTGGTTAAACCCATGATGTATTAATTTGGTCAGCCTCTGGGATGGGTACAATCTTTGGTGCTCTGGGGCCTCACTATCAACTATCACCTGATAGCTGTTCGTTTCCTGGGGCAATCACATCTGAGCTACGATACATCTTGCAGGCATTTTCGAAAGTAAGGCTAATACTCTTAAAAACTTTCGCAAAACAATCACAGGAATTAAGACGATCAGTGAGATAGCAAATACATGTGCACAATGCATTTGTACGTACTTTATACGGCGCGCGACATCTAGTCAATCCACTCTGTGCGAGTTGCGTTCTGGAGATGACGTGAAGGCTGCGGTTCGCTGAAGTCAACTTTTTTAAGGGGCGGGGCATAGCAAGTTGTAAAAAGCACCAGAAATGTTCGAAATATTGGTCTAATTATCCCATTTTTTTATTTTAAAAAAGAAAGATGGGTGATTTCTTCAATGGGAAGGTCAAGTTAATATATAAATAACCAGAAAGTTCTGAGTGTCATGGGACCTTTAAGCCACTTGGCTAGTGTGCCACAATATTTGCACTGCCACTGAATACTGTATATTGATCGACTTGGAAAAAAGTTCAGGGATCACTCACCTTGCGTTGGCCATGTGTTGTTCTGCGATGCAACATGCGGTGGCTGGCTCGCTGAAAATGTGAAATTATATTTTCCATGTCATTTCCACTTTTTGTGCTTTCTTCCATTAAACGACCTGTCACTTCGGCATAGATATATACAAATAAAAATTTAAACATTTCGCTTTCAAATGTTTCTTCAACTGTTTCGTGGAGTGCTTGATGAAGAAACTTGTCGCGTGTTCTTCAAGTTTCAATTGCGATAGAGGTAGGATTCTTTCCAGAGGTAGGAAGGCAAAATAAATTATAATTTGATCAGAATGAGTAAAAAAATCTTTTCCGTTAAGAAATAAGAAATGGTCGCACCACGGCAGGAAAACTGAGAGGTATGCATCCTCGATCTGTGTAGCCTGGATTTGAATCGCGACCCAGCTATAAACTGTCATCACGGTGTTTCACAGGCAGGGTGATTCATCACTGTGTGTAGCGTTCTCAGATGTATGATAAACTGGGGTCACTCTGCTGGAATCCCTCACCCCTCTCCCCTCCATCCCTACCCATCTCTCTCCCACCCTGTCCCTCTTTCCGACACTGACTCTCTCTCTGTCTCTCTCTCTTCTCTCTCTCTCTCTCTTCTCTCTCTCTCTCTCTCTCTCGCTTCTCTCTCCCAACCTCCCCCCCTTTCCTCTTCCTCCTTCTCTCTTCCAACCCTCCCCCTGGTCCCCCACCCCTAATCCTCTGGTGCGGAGACTAGCATGTACGAATCAGATTCAGAGTGAGTCGACGGTGGGGTGCAAAGTTCACTGCATGTAAGAGCATGCATGCATGCAGGCAGACCTTTGCCAGGAAGATAGCATGGGTTTTAAATGCTCCTGCTCCAGGTCTCAATGTGTGTGTGTGTGTGTGTGTGTGTGTGTGTGTGTGTGTGTGTGTGTGTGTGTGTGTGTGTGTGTGTGTGTGTGTGTGTGTCGTTGATTGGAATCTACATATGTGTGGTTTCAGAATGTGGAATAGAGTCCTCGCAGGGCAGGCTCAAAGTATCCACCTTTATTTCGATAAGGGGTCACGATTATATTGTCACCTGTAGACTTGGAACAGGGCATGCTGTGAAGTTTTCTGTTCTCAAAGTTTTGTGACGAGGGCTCTCTTCAGGATCGTCGCTGACGCCCGGACGCTTCCAACTGTAGTTTAATTGTAGTAATATTCCCAGGGATAGTTTTTATACATCTCTGTGAGGGTCTTTGTCATCATTCCCGTAGCTCCAACTATCATGAGTACAACTTTGCAATTCTTCAGCTTCCAGGATTTTTTCATTCATTCTTGAAGACTTGGTATTTGGTCATTTTCTTGATTTCTGCATCGTTTAGTCTAAAATAACTGGTATTAACACCTCAATTAGCAATGCCTTCTTCTCTTTTTTGTGCCTAAGTGTGATATCTGGTCAAATGCTTTGTTTTCGATGTTCACACTCGATGGATCATGATGTCGTACGTGAGCGGTATTCAATGTTTTCAGTGATTCCTTTTGGTTCATGTTCCATTAATTCTCTGGAACTGGGATATCAGTTTTTGCAGATGTGCCAGTGGATAACTTTGCAAACTCTGTTGTGACTTTGTGTGTGCAGCTGTTCTGACATGAGTTTTTTTATAATTTTTTGTGTTCGGTCATTAAGCATAAAATATTGTTCTCTTTACTCACCCCACTCTACCCCTCACTTTCTATATTTTGTTTCCCTCCTCCCTCCCCCTCACTCTCACTCTTTCTCTCTTTCACTCTCTCATTGTCTCTGTCTCTGTCTGTCTGTCTCTCTCACCCCTCTTCCCACCCCTCCCTCCTGCAGTGTATAGCAACATTTAGTGAGGCGTCACTTTCCCCCTTCCCCTCCTCCTCTTTCCCCTTGCTAGCTTCCTTTCCCCTCCGTCCATCCTCTATTCTCCCCTTACGTGATACTCTCCTCTCCCTCCCCCAGTCCTCTCCCCTCCTCCATCCTCTCCTCTCCCCCCTCCCTCCATCTTCTCCTCTCCCCCTCCTCCATCCTCTCCTCTCCCCCTTCCTTCATACTCTCCTCTCCCTCCCCCTCAGTCTCTCCCCTTCCTCCATCCTCTATCTCCCCTCTCTCTTCCCCCCACCCCCCCCTTAACTCCAAAACATAAAAACTGCAGCCTGAAACTTTGCATGTGTTCTTAGGGAACTTCAATGGGGAGTGCATGAGTGAAAATTTGGTCATTGGGTTAATTACAACACCCCTTTTAAAGATAATTAATGACATTATTTAATTATATCCTTCATCAGGCGATCCTCAGCCACCATGCTCTCTGGGTCTTAAGGCGTTTCCTGGGAAACCACGCTGGGGTCTGAAGCCACCATCTTTTTTGCCCGACTCAACCATGCCTTGACTTGGAACAGGCCGCAAGGATTTCTTCACGAGAAAGTTTTTTTTTCACTTTCCTCACTCATATTATTGAATGCCTGTTCATCATAGCGACACAATTCAGACATATTTGGCATTTCAGACGTCTCTGGGAGGTATATGTTTGATATGATGGTTCGGTGATTACTACTGGCTCGCTGAAAATGTGATTTTTCGGACATAAGGTTGTACGTAAGTGGTACTTCAATGTTTTCAGTGATTGCTTTTGGTTCATTTTCCAACAAATTTTCTGGAACTTGAAACATAAAGTTTTTGCAGATGTGCCAGCAGATACTTTACAAATTATGTTGTGTTGTGTGTTCAGCTGTTCTGACATGTTTGTTTATTTTTCGTGTTCGGTCATTAAGCGTCAAATATCATTCATTCTCTTGGTATCCCACCTCCACCCCTCACCTGTCTTTTGTTTTTTTTCTCCTCCCCCCCCAACCACCCTTTCTCTCACTCTGTCCCTTCCTCCTTCCCTCTAATAAATTGCAGCACTCTCCTCCCATACCTCTGTCCTGTCTGTCTCTCTGTCTCTGTCTCTGCTTGTCTCTCTCTCTCTCTCTCTCTCTCTTCTTCTCTCTCTCTCTCTCTCTGTCTTACTCATGCATCCCTCCCTTCCACAGTGAATAGCAAAGTTTGGTGAGGTGTCGCTCTCCCCACCACACCCCTCGCTCCCCACTCTTTATTCTCTCTGCCTCCCCTCCCCCCTCTCATCCTACACCTGCCTCTTCTCTTTCTCCCCCCCCCTCCCTTTATTGTCCCCATCAGTGAAGCGACGGGTTGTATTTGCTAGTATCTAATTATATAAAGCTTTTTCTAACCACTCACTTACTCACTCACTTACTCTCTGACTTATAATACAGATTGGTACCTTCCGGGTGACATAGAAAGCTGAAGTTTTGAGTGCCAATGGACATTGAAGCTGCTACACTGGAAAAATTCACAGAATTGTCGGACAACATATATAAATGAATGAAAATAAATAAATGAAAAATCAAATGCAGGAAAGCGACCCCAGACAATGAGGTAGCATGGTGGTTCGTATGCTTACACAATGCGAAAGCACACCCCACTAGTATGGTATATTCATACTTGACATTTATGTCCATCACTTCGCTGACGGATTTAATCAGAAGGCAGCATGTTGTACACACATTCTGCTCTATTCACTCGATCATTTACCAGAGGTCATCTTCCATCTGCTTGGAATTCAGCTATCATCACCTTCGTCAGCTCACTAATTCTTCTTCTTTAATGCCCACAATTATCCCCACATTCTTGCCGTGTTCTCCGGGAGAAGCTTGTCTCAAGTCTTTCACGTATGCGCTGGCCAGGCCCAACGTTCGACTAAGGTTCGGGCAAGAATTTGACCAGGGTGACGGCGATAGCTCGCCTACTCTTTGCGAAGGACACTGTAGGATCCTTAACATCCACCAACTAATGCCAGCAGACGGGACACTTATTTAATGATGATACATGCCCTGCCTGTGAAAGCTCAGGATTACGTTTTCTAACTGGACCGAGATTCAAACCCAGACTAGACAGCTTAGAGGTGAGTGTGCGTACCTCTAGGCCATCCTACCACCCATCTTCATCAGCAGCCATCCTTTCTGCTTATTATATATAGACACTGGAAAAAACAAGTTCGAATTGCAAACATACCCCATGGGAGTTCATTCGTACAACTCTCAGGTGAGCGATAGCATGGACGACAGATAGTTTTGAAATTTGGTAAGATTTTCATCACATCAGAAAAAGAAACCAGAACACCTCACAAGAGTGATGCTAGTTTCTTATCATCATTTGTGACTTAATTTTGCATTGTGCATTGCCCAGCGCATTTCATTCATATTTGTTTTTAAGAAAATGGGCCGAAAGGGCCGTTTCTCGGCCCAAGTGGCCGGAATCGCACTTTGGGCTCAGCTATTGCCTGGAGAATGGTCTCTAAAATATATCTGTCAAGTTTGGTTTGGTTACGTTCACTAATAACCGAGAAATAACAATTTTAATAAAATGGGCCAAAAAGGGCCGTTCCTCGGCCCAAAGGGCTGCAATCGCACTTTGGGCTCAGTTAATGCCTACCCATATGTGTCTAGTATATGCCTGTCAATTTTCATCGAATTCTGTTCAAGAATAATGGAGAAATAGACGTTCAAATGAACTGTACACAAGAAAAGAGAGAACGTAAGTGGCGCTTAGACCCTGTGGGGTGGAAGAGACCCCACGGGGTAAAAATCAGAAGAAAAAAAATCACTTGCACTTCGCTGCGAAGCTCAATGTGGTTTGTTTTGGTTTGAACCTCTGCTTAAAATGAGTGAAATGAAACGTTCTGAAAATTTCGAATTATGTTCACTCAACTTTCAACATCACCGTAATGCATATTGTCAAGTTGTTTAATCTTCCTTCATGGGTTTTTCATCAGTCATAATTATTAGTTGCATTACTTATCTGCATTTGTGCTGTTTAAATTATGAACACATCATTATTGGCAATATATCCGACCTTTGTATTGCTGTTGAAATTGATATAACTAACATCACCTTCATCAACCATCCTTGCTGCTGTATCTTTATATGGCATGAGAAAAAGCATTTCTGCTTCGCTGTGAAGTTCTGTGTTGGATTATTTTGTTTGAACCTTCGTGTAATATACTCCGTTTTGGCTTTCATATAATAAAAAAACAAATTGAGTGAAATTAAACATTTTGAAAATTTTGAATTATTCTCACTCAGATTCTAACATCACCGACCGTAATGCACATTGTTAAGTTGTTTCAACTCTTTACAGAAGATGATTTGTAATACTGGCTACCACCAGGTGGCGCTATATGATACACATTTATATATAGAGAGAATTGGGATCTTCCCCCCACCTTGAAGCCCTTCTGCCCAGTATGCTCGCTCCCCACCCCCCCCCTCCCCTTCCATATGTTGTGCTACCCCTTCGGCAATATGCAAAATTTGGTTGGATTTGCTTGAGTGATATTTTGTAGTTTTTGAAGCAGATATAAAACTAGAAAGCTCATAGAGCATGAGACCCCACCTGTTGTTTGTGTCCTATATATGTATGTAATGTATAGCTTAAGTTATTCTTGTATTAATGGAGGCTTATATCCCCTTCTCTTTGAAGTCTATCTTTCCTAACAATTCTTGGTTCAATAATTCCTGCTCTACGGCCATTCATGCAAGAGATGCCACGTTTCGGACATGGAAAAACTCTTCTTCCTCCGACTCGCTTTCAGCTTTCATCGACAGAAATCATTGCAAACATGTTATTCGTGAGGCGAATCATTCCTTTATCCAAAAGAAATGTGACATCCTCTCTTCTTCTTCCAGTAATAGATGTTTCTGGTCTTTGGCTAAAAGTATGTCCAGCAACTTCTGCCGCTCTACCTTTCCTTCGCTTTTCCGTTCCGATGATGCTATCACTGTATCTCCGACCGATAAAACAACTCTTTTTGGTTCTCTTTTCTTCTCTAATTCCACATTATATGACTCTAACATTCCAAATCCCCCTAATAAGAACCCTTACCAATCCCATGCCACTGGAAAGTGGAAATAATTGGTGCCATTAAAGAAGTAGTTGTTTTAGTTCAGAAAATATCACACAAACCAACTTTTATTCTTTGTGTGTTGTGCACCTGCATGAAAAGCAGCAATGTTGAGAAGCCACCATTCAGGCACACGCGGTAGCACCACGAGCATCCTGTCACCATGTGTTAGGCCACACGGACCAGTCAGTACACCAGCCGCCTGCTTGGCTTTCTTCACCAGTTTGGTATAGCTCCATCGTAGCTCCCGTCCCATCCTGTCGACCCACCAGAATGCAGGCAATGTCCCGCGTTGGCCATTCTAAAGAAAGCACCCCAATACAGCAATGTGTTTATGATGTCATACTCAAGTAGGATGTATTGTCATCCTTCAGACTGATTATAAAATTATATTACATTAACGTGAAGTTTAGTCTCATGATCAACACTATTGCAGAGAAATTTGCTTCGTATATTGTGACCCAAAATCTACATTTCATTTCCTATGTTGACTTTTCCATTGTCTCCAAACATCCTTGCGACAATGTAACGTGTAGGAGAGAGTGGGGAACAGTGGGATGGAGAAGTAGGACATTATCTGTGATGTCACCCTCTTTGGAGCAAGGAAGTTCTGATTTCTAACAACTATGTTAACTGACAGCGACTCCCCCTTAAGCTTCTTTCTCCTTTCCTTTCACCCTTTTCTTTCTGCTTCCATACCACCCCCCCCCCCAACCCCCATTTTCCACATTCCCCTTTCCCCCTTATTCCCTCTGCCTTTCCCCTTCCCTCCATCGCCTCTGCTTCTTCTCCCGTTCCTGCTTTCCGATCTCACACCTAACCCTCAGCTCCTCAGTCGTTTGTTTTCATTCACTGGTAGCTTAGACAGCAATGTCTAGGATTTTATGTGTGCCATCACCTCACTTGATGTAATTGCAGCACAATCTCTTCATAATCTGAAATAAAACTTTATCTGTTCTGGAGATGATGTCAACGTGCCAGGAATTGAAGTGTGTCTTCTCTTATTCAGAACGATGACACCACAAGAAATACACACCTGCTTGGGTGACGTTTACTCTGCTTAATTCCAGGAATTGAAACTCAAGAATATACCTTTTATCCCATGTCCTCGTCTTCTTAAAGCTCATTATTTTCAATCAAGCCACCAACGCTGTTGTGGACAGATCCTTTTTGACTGCCTGCTGCATGAAGACCACCTGGCTTTGAGGTTTCCATTATATTGTTACGGTTGTGGAAATTCGCATTACACCATAAAGGGTCCTCAGGTGAGATATATCGGTAAGTTCATGTGTAGTTAGCCCAAACCCGTTGTATAGAGGGAATATGTGTGATTCATCCAGGCTGCGACGCTTTGAGTTAGCCATTGTTCTTTCTCTATTTTTATTTTGGACCATTAACCCACCAACAACTCAAACACCACCACCTTTGCCTCTTTGCCTCCACAACGCCATCCCGCAAACATCGCTTCACCGCCATTCCCAAACGATGCCCCGCCAACCACCAAACCACCACAGCAAACCCCCACCACCTTCGCCATTCTCCTTCTACAACCATCGACCACACCACCAGTCAACACTGAACGTCGGGCTGTCTAGGGCCCGTTCGGCGATTGTGCCGAACGCATCGAGCCGCAAGCGCGAATGGCGGCCTTTCCGAGGGAGAAATTCGGATCAGGAAGGCTTCACGCCCCTTTTTCTCCGTCCAATGTGAGCGTCGGGCGGTATGCCCCGCCTCCAAGCGCGATGAATGTGAATTCCTCTCAGGAAGGAATTCGGTCAAAGAGGCTCACGCCCCTTTTTGCCACGCCAATGGCTGAACAGAGGGTGGCGTGGCCCCGCCTCCAATCGCGTTTTGATCCTGAAATCTGCATACAGGCTCCTCCTCCGGTCTATAAAAATGCGAGCACAAGGTGACTCGCAGAGTGGCGTTGAGTTGCAGTCGGGCTGGTCGAGGGAAGACGGAGGTCGTCGTTGCAGTTCGTTCGGTTCGGTTCGTTCGGTTCGGTGAAGACGGCGGTTGCGGTTCGGGTCGAGTGGAGACGGAGGTCGTCATCGAGGTCGCAGTGTGGGGGTCGCTCGTCTCGTCGTTGGTGCCGTCTCGTCGCGGGATTCGAGCCAGCCAGCCATTCCCCTCGCTGACCCTGAGCATCGACAATTCTCCTCTCCCCATCCGCGCTGAGATAGTGCCGGTGGCCCCGTTCCTTCCCCACCCTAACCGTGGTGCCGACCCAACCGCGCTGGCGCGAAGCACGCCGGAGAGGGCTCACCGACCACGCCAGGGGCACGGAGTCGGGGCGCAGCTGCGCGGACATTGCGGCTTGCCCGCCATCGCGCTCACGAGGACGCGGGTAAGACCTTCTCGGTCTCGTGGACCTGGCCGCTCCTCCAGGATCCACGTACATTTGGTCCACGGACCTGTCTGCCTCCTTGCCTGTGAGGGTGGCTTTCGTTTCCTTTGCTTTGAGTAATGCTGTGGCGCCGGCCGACAAGTATAATTGTTTAAGTGTTGTTAAATAATTATATTCGGTTTTAACTCTTTCCCTGCTTCCTTGACTGTATGGCTGTGAATACGTGCTTGTCTGTGTGTGTGAATAAATGTGCATTGTGTGAACTGTTTTCCCGTTTCGCTTCGTCTTTTCCTTTCATTGAATCTCCATCTTGCATCACGTAAGGGATTGGTAGTGGGTTTAAAACACCCGGTAATTAATCGAACCGTCAAGGCCGACGATAACTCGCTCGGTTATCCCTGTAATACGGAACGAACCGCTTAAGCAGTTCGTGTCCGGAGTCGCCTGGGGCGTGGTCCATCCCTCGGCAGATTACCGCGCGCGGTACTTAGGTATATCGACATTCGGCGATTCACCCTATTTAGCGCGGGTAGACTGCGGACTGCGTGGTGGTGGGTTAAACCCCCACCCGTGACTGGTTTCTGGCGGTAGTCCCAGGAGGGTCACGACTGAATTGTCCGTTCCGGTGGGTGACGTGTCGCGATTTGAGTTACGTGGCCATTCGCACGCCGGGCGGGCCAGAATTCATAACAATATTATCAATAACTGGTGCCATTAAAGAAGAAGTTGCAATAGTTCAGAAAATGAAGAGGAGGTACTGTACGCATACTCACCTCTGCACAGCACAGTTGCTGATTACAGCCTGCAGTGTCTCGTGCCCAATATTATTGCTGTAATCACAAGATCTTTCAAATCACTAAATGATAAAATTACCTGCGAATCTGCTATTAACACTAGTATAATCTTAAGTGATATCAAATACACCCCACCGACCACAAAATCATCATCTATACTAAAAAAAATTGTCAGTGTGTGTCAGTCCGTCCATCTGTCTCCTCCACAACTCCAAAACCATGAAACCTAGCGACCCCAAACTTTGCAGGCACACAAAGACAACTCCAAGGTAACACATGAATGAAAACTGAGTGTTTGGGTTAATTAAAACACCCCTTTTGAAGACAATTAACGGCCTTATTTAATTATATAATTATCCTTCATGAAGTCGTCAGCCTTTGTCAGCTTGCTGGGGTCTTAATTCACCATTTTTATCAGCCTGCTCAACAATGTCTTGACTTGGAACAGGCCACAATGGTTTATTCATGATGTGCTCAAAATATTTTTTCACTTTTCTCACCCATATCATCAAATGCCTGATCTGATCAACATAGGAAATTAAATGTAACCTGACCCCTTCACACCTATTAATCGCTGGATACATTGCAATGCTTATAAAGGCCCAGAGACACCAGTGTTCATAGCTTTATCTCATTTCCACACATGCCATAACCTCTAGAATCTCCTCATCTGAGCCAAATTTGAAAATTTAAACTTCATTGTTGACTTCAGCAATAGTTCCGACTGCTAAAAAAAGAGGTGCTCATTTGTCCATTTCGGACATTACTTGACATTTTGGGCATCTCCGGTGCATGGTATTTATATGACCGAACAGCAATCGCTAATCGCTTGTCAAGCCTGTCATTTCTTCTCAACCATTTCATTGGAGTGCTTACTTGAGTGCTTAAGCCACTTGGCGAGCACTATACAAGCTGCTTCTTGGTTGTTCATTTCCAAGCCTTGGCCATACATGGTAAAAGTATTCGCACTGTCATTGAATATATCGATCGGACTGTTGAAAAAAAGTTCATGCCTACTCTCCTGTGTGTTCTGGCCTCCTTCTCCACCCACCCCCCCCATCTCTTTCCCCACCCTCTCCCTCTTTCTTTCCCCCAACTCTCCCTCCTCTCCCTCCTCCCTCTCTCCCCCTCTCTCTTTCTCTCCCACCTCTCTCTCTCTCTCTCTCACTCACTTTCTCCCCCCCCCCCCCCCCTCTCTCTCTCTCCCACCTATTCTCCCTGTCATATCTCTCTCTCTCTCTCTCCACCCCTCCACCTCCCTCCTCTCTCTCTCTCTTCTCTCTCTTCCTCTCTCTGCCTCTCTCTCTCTCCTCTTCTCTTTCCTTTCTCTCTCTCTCCCCTCCCCTCTCTCTCTCCCACCTCACCTCTTCTCTTCTCCTCTCTTCTCTCCTCTCTCTTTTCCTCTTCTCTCTCTCTCTCTCTCTCTCTCTCTCTCTTCTCTCTCTCTCCCACCTCACTCTCTATCTCCTCCACCCCTCTCTCTCTTCTCTCCCCGCCCTCCCCTCTCTCCACCTCACTCTCTATCTCCTCCAACCCCCCCCATCTCTCTCTTCTCTCACCCCTCTCTCTCTCCTCTCTCCCACCCCTCTCCTTCTGCCACCCTCTCTACCCTCCTCTCTCTCTCTCTTCCCATCCTCTCCTTCTCTCTTCCTCGTCTCCCCACCCCTCCGCCTATGTTAAGGACTGATGTGTTTAGTTTTTGAATTTAAAACGGCTCCCAGTGTAGCATGTACAAGTCAGTCAGATATGAAGTGAGCCAACTGGAGGATGCCAATGGTCATTGCATGCACGTCGGCCTTTGTCAGCTACATAGCCTGGGTCTTAAAATGCTCATACCCAGTTTTATAAAGAACCTGGCAGTTAAAAAAAAATGTTGCTGTTTGGGTGCATTTTATTTCCTTTCCCTGCCCCTCCTCTCATGCTCCCTTCCCTTCCATTGTTCTCATACCACCTTCCCTTCCATCATGCTGCCTTCTCTTCCCCCTCCCTCACACTTACCTCCCTCTCAAACCCCCTCCACTCTCCCACCCCCATTGGACAATCTCTTGGGTTATGTATTAACATGCTGTTTAACGTACTCCATTTCGTTCAATCCTGCTCTCCCCACCCCCCTCCTCTTCTCCCCCCTTTCTCGCTCCCCTCCCCTCCTCACTCCCTCACCCTCCCTCACTCATCCCTTCCCCCCCTTCCTTCACTCCCTTGCCTCCCTCCTCTCTCTCTCTCCCTCCTCCATCCACTCTCTCCCTCCTCTCTCTCTCTCCCTCCACCCCTCCTCTCCCTCCCCCCCTTACCTTACGATCCCAGTCAGTGAAGCAACAGGTTGTATTTGCTAGAACAAATACAAAAAAACACAAAAATGCACTCCTTACTGCATTCGGCCATAAGATCACCGAATCCACCAACTGGATGCCAAAAACAAAAACCAGAGAAGAACTCCATTCAACAAAGACCCCGACACCTCCACTAACCTTGATACTGCTGATGTCAAATATTTATCACCTGACTTATTATCTTCCTCGATTCTTCTTCTTACTTGACAAAGAGATTCAATTGACAAATATTTATAGAAATTGAACTTGGAAATTTTGAAGTAAACTTTACCAAGTTAATGTCGTTTTGATTTGGCTCCGTATTTGTGTAAATGATCAAGGCTCATGGAAGAGCTAGAGCAGACTGGAAGGGAACAAAATAGAAAGGGGAGATGACCAACAGTGGAGTAGAAGTTCCCATCATGTGCTGCCTTTTTGGCTGCTGGTTGCATCATTGGTTCGGGGTGTGGCTATGCCACTGAGGCAGTGTCCCTATTACCAGTATGCTGGTGCTCATTTCGCCGACCTCGGAAGGATGACAGGCTGAGTCAACCCCCTGGTGTTAATTCAGTGGCCAACGGGGCTCGAAGTCAGGACCTTAGGATCCAAAGCCACCACCAAAACCACTAAGCCAACACCAGGCGAGAGTGGAAGTGAGAGCGAGATTAAGCAGAGGGGGAGAAGGAAACATGGGGGTGAACAAACTATGCATGTAGATTGTTGAGTCAGCATTTGTACTGCCTCAATTTGGCTGACGATAAAGTGGACACGTGACACCATGTGTCATACGGGGTGGGGGGTCTGGCGGGTGGATCACGTGACTTGGCTTTCTGCTGCAGTCGCATTGTGGTCTTAAGCACTTGAACGCAGACACCCAAACCTTGTCATCTATTTATTCTCCCGCAGACCATGAACCCGCTCAGGGGTGTAACACACACAAGCTGAATGCAACACAGCAAGTAGAGGATGAAACAGAAAAGGAACAAACCAACCGACAACTAACAAATGAAAATCGGTGAAGGAGAGGGGGAAAAAAATCACAATAACCTGTGAAAAGGGACTACCAACAATAAAGTAGAAAAAAGAGTAAACGCAAACCCACCTTTTCCATGTGTGCCCACTTATCCAAGACATCCTTGGAAAAGTTGAAGAACTCTGGCATAATTAGAGGTGGCTCCTGAAGAGCGAGTTCATAGCTGGTGAAATTCTTGGGCTTACTTGGAGTGGACAGTGTACGATGGAGATGAAGGAAGATGTTCCTTCGTAGCAAGTAAGAAGAACGCAGGAGAGTAAGCCTGCTATTGTGAGCAAAAGAGAAAACAGCTTCTGGCTTCAGGAACATCTTCAACAGTGACATTTTCCCACAGTAGATTCCCGACAACTGGCATGCCCGACACATCCAATCTTTTCCCCATGGTTAATATGTAACTTAAAGAGATTAAAATTCTCAAATGCTTTGGCATGAAAAAGGACTTCCTCTCTCTTTTCCCAATCCATCCATCCCTCCAGTGGGACCATACTGTGTGGAGATCATTGGTGCTGCCTAAGCAGTCTCCTTGGCTATTGGACACAATCCTGGAGTGGTCACCACTCCAACACAAGATCCCAGCAAGCTGCCACTAATTTTGCCAACCTCAGAAGGATGACAGGCAGTCAACCCCACCTGGTATTAATTCAACAGCCAAATGAGATTTGAACTCAGGATCCTAGGATCTCAAGCCCACCACCACAACCATTAAGCCAACACCAGGTTCTCCCAATATAAGTTATATAAGTTAAAATTTGTGAAATATAGTGAAGAAGATTTTGTGTTTACAGTGGCAGGTTGATACAAGAGTAAGCCCTGGCAACCTGCCTGATCAACATTGCCATGTGCTTTGCAATAAACATTGTTGATTTATTTCAGTGAGCAAAACGGAGTCCAGAAGATCACTTGAATTGGTGACTTGCAATCACATTTGAATCACATTTTTTTTAAAGCAGAAAATTGAACAAGTTCCACCTCGAAAGGGAGTTATACGATGATGAGCTCGACCCCCGAGTAATATACGCAGCCTAGTGTTTTTGAACACATTTATTCATATATTTCACTGTCAACACAATTATCAATCTCAGTCTTCACAGATACAATACTTCAATGAGTCCAATTATCGAACTATTGAGAGAGTTACAGTGTGGCCTGCAAAGGTATTCACCCCCCCCCCCCCCTCTTCCAAAGTTTTCACCTTCTGATGCCACCTGAACTTATTTCATGATGCTTTCAAATCAAATTTAATATATAGAGTTTTCACAAACGACTCCAAAGTGATAAAGCTAAAAAAATTCAGATAAAATGTGAATATATTAGATTAACAGAGAAAATCAGATGATTCTCAGTTACATAAGTATTCAAACCCTTTGCCTAATTAACCCTCAATCATTCAGGAGCAAATAATTTGTTTGAAAGGTTACAATATAAGTGGAGTAGGTTTTACCTGTATGTAATCAGTGGTTTAACTTTAAAAAAAAAAAACTTAGGGGAAATATCCCTGGACGCTCACCTGGAAGAATAATGATACTGAGGAGGAAGTCAACATGGGACGGAATCAGCAAAATGTACCAATGAACCAATGTTATAGCAAAGACCTATTTTGGGGAGCAACCCCCCCCCCCCAATGAACTCCCTCCATAGACCCCCTCAGACCCAGATTATTTTTTTAATGTCATGAACAAACTTTGGTACATCAAGGGTGATGAAAGTTGTGGTCAAGTTCCATCAGAATTGCATGTGTAGTTTCTGAGAAGAAAGCAAATACCTATTTTGGGGGGCAACCTCCATAGACACCCTTTGGGCCCAATTTTCTTAATGCCATGCACAAACTTGGTACAAACATGGTGATGAAGGTTGTGGTAAAGTTTCATCAGAATTGTTTGTGTAATTTCAGAGAAGAAGTTGCAAGTATTTGCGGACTGACGGACGGACTGATGGACAGACGACATGGCATCCCAGAAGCTCCTCAGAACTATGTTCCAGGTGAGCTAATTAAGCTCACTCACTTATCTTCAGAGTTTTAAGGTGAACCGCAATTGGTCAACCAACAAGGCAAACATGAAGACCAAGGAGCTTATTTCCAAAGAAGTCAGACATAAAGTGGTAGAGAAGCACCATTCAGGAGAGGGTTATAAGGAGATTTCAAAGTCACTCATTATCCCTCTGAGTATGGTGAAATCCATCAATAAGAAGTGGAAGATGTATCATACCACCCAGACTCTACCCATATCAGGTCGCCCATCCAAACTCAGCAGCCGAGCAAGGAGGAAACTGGTTTGGGTTGTCACTGTAAATCCAACAATGACTTTGAAAGATCTGAAAGGCTCGATGTCCAAGATGGGGGTCAGCGTTCATCAATGAAAAATATCCCGTTCCCTTCACAAACTGGCCTCTGTGGACAGGTGGCAAGAAAGAAGCCATTCCTGAAAAAGAAGCATCTAAAAGCTCATATGGAGTTTGCAAAAAAGCATCTTTATGATCCTGCATGCACATGGAGAAACGTTTTGTGGTGGGACGAGACACAAATTTAACTTTTTGGTCTAAATTCAAAGCATTACGTCTGACACAAGCCTAACACTGCACATCACCCAGCCAACATCATCCCTACTGTCAAGCATGATGATGGCAGCATCATGTTATGGGGCTGCTTTTCATCAGCAGGGGCTGGGAAGCTTATCAGGACAGAAGGGACAATTTAGTGGGGATTTGGGGGTCTGGGTGTTTCGTGGGATCCTGAAGAGTTGTGGAATGCATTCAAGACTACTATCCTTGATGGTGCCGGTAGATGTCTTGGAACCCGCCGTTAGGCGAAGAAGAACTTTGTCTCCCAAGGGACATTGGATACCATTGACCAGAGTCGCAGGGCCAGGCTTAATGGCAGAGCTGAGCTGTTCAGGGAGTTCAGGTGTACAACTGTACGTGCACCAAGGGTGGACAAGGAGGCCTATGTGCGAGGAATCTGTGAAGGGGAAGAGCATCACCTGTGGATGAGTGATTCTGGTCCTGCTTACAGGGGAATTCGTGCATCGAGTTCCTCCAAGCCCAGCCCTCAGTGTACTGCAGTTAGAGCGGTTGGAATGGGAGAATTGTGTGGGAGGGATATCAGTAAGGTGGGATTGGTTGGAGAGTGGAGAGAGTTGGCTGAGGACAGAGGGAAGTGGAGGAGTATCGTGGTCGAGGTAGGGCAGAAGCTTGGTGCATTGTACCTCACTCACCCCTTATAAAGGGAAGAGGAGGAGGAGAACAATTATGTTTCCCATTAAAATACCAAGGTTGTGATTTTCTCCATTCCTTGGTTTGGTTTTCACTTGTTTCTATTAACATTTAGTAAGTAATAGTTTATGAAAGAGTCAATTCGTCAAATGAAAAAGAAAAAGTCATTCTTTGAGGATAGTTAGGGGAGCGAGTCGGGTAAGTGAGTTGGTTGGAAAGGTCTCTTTGTGTGTCTATTAGTGCGTCTATTGAGGATTAGATATATTTATACTATCCAATCAACAAATGCTTACTTGATAAAATAATTCAATGGAGGTCAAGCGAAGCGAGGTTGTGGCCGTTTATTCCTGAAACGTGAAACACCCAACATGCCACGCCTCCAGAAAACAGACTTTTTGGAACGCCGACTGCATTTTCCCTCAAATCATCATGTACCTTGATTAAAAAATTATCCATGGGCAGGCACTCCAATATTGAAAGTTTTGAAACAGTTGCTCAAGCGGTTGCAGAGAAAACGAATTTAAAAGCGAACTAGTAGGGTGCTCGGTAGAGCTCACACCTCAGCCACGTAATGCCTGACCCACGAGAACATATCGAGCCCAAAACATTTTTGAAATATCATGCTATACAGGACTATGTCGTTTTTGGCCCGATCTCTCAATGGTGAAGAATCACATTAAAAATTAAATAATTCTCGTATCCAGATCCGGATTCGGATCTTCGCCAAAATCGAATCAATTCGTCCTTGCGACACACCCAACCTGTCCACCAAGTTTAATCTGAATCCGTGCACAACTTTTTGAGATATCGTGATATATATCATTTTTCGCCCGATGTCCCAATGGTGAAGGAGGAGGAGATTGGGACCATACCCTGTGCAGAACGTTGGTGCTGCTCAAGCAGTCTCCTTTGCTATTGGGCACAATCCTGGACGGGTCGCCACTCCGACACACTATACCAGCATGCTGGCACTCATTTTGCTGACCTCGGAAGGATGACAGGCTGAGTTAACCCCACTTGGTATTAATTCAACAGCTGAGCAGGATTTGAACTCAGGACCCGAGGATCCAAAGCCCACCACCCAAACTATTAAGCCAACACCAAGCATACACAATGGTGAAGAGTCACTGAAAAAAATTCTAGTCGTCAGATCGGGATCTGGATCTTCACCAAGATCGAAAAAATTCTTTCACCAAGTTTCATTTGAATCCATCCACAACTTTTTGAGATATCGTGTTATATATCGTTTTTGGCCCGATCTCTCAATGGTGGAGAATCACTCAAAAAATTCTCGTAGTCAGATCCGGATTCAGATCTTCACCAAAATCGAATCAGTTCGTTCTTGTCACACACCTAACCTGTCCACAAAATTTCATCCATAACCATCCACAACTTTTTGAAATATCCTGTACACAAACAGACAAACAAACAAACAAGCAGTCATAGACTGGTACTTACAAAATCGTCAACTTGACCTCTGACCTTGTCTAATAAAAGCTGTCTCTTGAGAAGGTAGCAACGCAAACCAGAAGTTTCTACGATGATTCTGCTACAAACCATCAAAAATCGAATGTTTGACCTCACTGTGACCTTGACCTTTGACCGATTTTGACCAAAATCTAATCAGCACTAGCCATCACCCTCCTGAATCACGTGGTGTATTTGACATTGGTAGCTTCTTCTGTTCTCGAGTTATCGTGCCTACAAACAAACACACAAAACACACACACAAACAAACACACACACACACACACACAACACACAAAACAGAGGACGGAAGTCATCAATGATTTCGTAAGTAATAATTAAATTGTCGTTGAGAAAGGAATTGCCGGAATTACTTTGTCATATCTCCATGATCTCTGAAAAAACAAAAACCTGGAAATCAATTTGGTCTTATAAGTCGATAGTGCTCCTGTTTAATGAGTTAATAGCACTTAGTTTTGGTCATGATCATAACTTGGAAATCAATCGGACTTGAAATGGCGTTTTTATCGCAATTTGAAAATTTTGACCCGACCCCCCTGACATTCGACCCCCGACCACTAAGAAGGTGTTGGTGTGACACCCCAATGAGACATATGTTGGATGCAGTATTGGAAGATGCACATTTTGGATTTGGTTTGAAGTCGATACGACCCCCCTGACATTCGACCCCGACCACTAAGAAGGGTGTTGGTGTCACACCCCAATGAGACATATGGTTGGATGCAGAATTGGAAGATGCACATTTTGATTTGGTTTGAAGTCGATACGACCATTTTAGCGGACGTTATTGTGAAAATAAGAATTTCGGTTTTTTTGTGACCTTGACCTTGACCTTTGACCTAGATTCACCAAAAACGACGTGTCTAAGTTGGACCAATGGCGACACGTCTGTACCCAGTTTGGTCATGATCGCTGAAACGGTGTGGCTGCTACAGGGTAAACAAACAGACAAACAGACAGACACACAGAATGACATACACAACCGACCAACATAATTGTCGAAATCCGAAGGATTCCGGCAATTAGCAAACAGAAAGTGGTGAAAACATAACCTTCTTCATTTTCGGTGACAGAGGTAATTAAGGTGAAAAAGGAGAGCAGGAAAAAACAAGTGAGCGCCTTCAGCCGACGTTGCACAACATTGTCAAGAATGGTTGGGGACATCTATTGCTCCTAATATATCCTCTTAATATTTGTTTATGGATAATTTAATTCATATTCATCCTGCTTATTTGAAAGTGGGAGAAATAGCTCTGATATTTTTTGGAGGATGGTCAGATAGTTTTCCCTTTTATTTCCATTGTCTTCAATGTTAAATTTGGGGTTTTTTTTAGAACTCTCATTTCCCTACTACTTTGGCACTTACTTTACTGTTGCTATTGTTCTTAGCTTTCTACCAACCAATAATTACTTTGCTATTTAATCCCAATCCTAAAAAATAGTCAAAAATTATTTTCAAACCTCTCTCTCACCACAGGCAGGTCACTGGTCTTTTTGTCTTCTACCATCTCCTCTCTGG
>CM068959.1:20723887-20749784 GCA_035128595.1 Eptatretus atami | reverse complement strand
GTTTCCTCTGCTGGGTAGTGCATTTCACAGCAAAGACTCAATCATGAGACCCAGGGAGCTTTCAAAGACCTCTGGGATACAGTAAAGTTTTGGAGAGGAAAGACACAGCTCAGCAGATGGGTATAAAAATATTTCAAAGGCCTTGAATATCCCTTGGAGCACAGTCAAGACAATCATGAAGAAGAGGAAGTTAGGCGTATGGTACTACAAAGACCCTGCCTAGATCAGGCCTCCAAACTGGATGACCAAGGAAAAAGCAGACTGATCAGAGAACCCACCAAGAGGCCAATGGCAACTTTGAAAGCTACATGCCTTTATGGCAAAGACTGTTCACTGTGTTCATGTGACAACAATATACCAAGCACTCCACAAGTCTGGCCTGGAGGTAGAGTGGCAAGAAGGAAGCCATTACTCAAAAAGGCCACCTTGAGTCCCATTTGTGGTATGCAAAAAAACACTCCGGAAATTCTGAAGCCATATGGCAAAAAGTTTTGTGGTTTGGCAAAACCAAGATGGAACTTTTTTGCCTAAATGCAAAACGTTATGTTTGGTTCTGTTCTGGCATATGGCAGCTTGGTTGCTGGGTAGCTATCATTTCTTGGCAGCACAGCTATGACACTGATGCTGTGCCCCTCCACAACTACACTCGTACTATATTCATTTTGTCAAGCTCAGAAAAATGACAGGCTGAGTCAACCCCAGCTGGTGCTAATTCAACAGCCAACAGAGCTCAAACTCAGGACCTTAGTTTCCTAAACCAGCCACCCTAACCACTAAGCCAACACCAGGCTGTGTTGAGTTTGGTGCAAACCCAATACAGCATATCACCCAAAGAACACCATCCATACTGTGTGGCATGGTGCTGGCGGCATCATGTTATGGGGATGTTTGTCATCAGCAGGGACTGGGGCACTTGTCAAGATAGAAGGGAAAATTGATCGAGTAAAATACAGAAAAATCCAAGAGGAAAACCTGCTGCCCTCTGCAAGAAAGCTGAAATTGGGACGGAAATTCACCTTTCAACATGACAACAAACCTAACCACACAGCCAAAGCTGCACTGGAGTGGCTGAGGAACAAAAAGATAAATGTCCTTTAGTGGCCCAGTCAGAGTCCCGACCTAAATCCAATCAAAAATCTGTGGCATGACTTGAAGATTGCTGTCCAACAACACTCCCCATGCAACTTGACTGAGCTTGAACATATTTTTTTTTACAGAAGAAATGGCCAAATATTGCCCAATCAAGGTGTGCAAAGTTGGTGGAGACCTATCCCAACAGACTTACAGCTGTAATTGCTGTCAATGGTGCTTCCACCAAGTATTAACTCAGGGGGGTGGACACTTATCCAAACAAGATATTATTATGGTTGTGGGGTATATGGAGGAATCTCATTGGAAAGTTAGGATTGAATGGAGTTGCTTGGCCCATGGATGTGTAGGAGACATCTCGATGTAATTAAGTAGGGAAAGTGTGAGCTTCAGTGTTACGTGTCACCACACGAGGGGTGGTACAGTGTTAATTAGATAGGGATTAAGGACAATGTCCCCCAGTATGTGATTTCCCTCTGTGACTTTTCCCCATATTTTTGTATTGCCAACCAGCAATCATAGAATTATGTTTTCGTAGTGGCAACAGCCATTGCAGCCGAGCTGCATGACCAGGTCGGGGAGGTCCTGCCTCCAAGGGTGACGGCAGGTGAAGTCATACCCCCAAAGCTGATGATTGATGGGTGTGACATAAGGGAGTGAGAAGCAAAGAGGAGGTGGTGGCTTTGTTGGTTCGGTTCGGAGCGAGAAAGGAATGCACGAGTGTGGAGAAAGTGTTGAACGAGTAGTCGATGGAGGAACATGGCTACACGGAGGATCTCGCTTTGCTCTCCTCTCGGCACGACGAAGGCTGCGCGATTCTCCTGCTCATGCTGTATGAATTTGTGGCGTACTGGGCAAGGTGCTAGCAGTTGCTGGTTCGGCGTGACATCGAAGAAGAAGGGTTGGTTGCACAGTAATCGTGAGAGATTGGGAGCGCACGCAAGAGGTCAGTGTGAAGAGGGGTTGAGTGTGGAGTAATGGATGCAAGCGGTCGAGAGACAATAACATAGCTGGGAGATGGCGGGAAATATCAGGGAATGACGAAATGGCTTTCCTTCGACACTTGAAGAAGACGGCACGATTATCGTATGCATGCTGAGGCGATTTTAGCTCGCATAGTGAAGCAAGACGCTGGCCTTTGGCTCATGGTTGGGTGGTGAGGAACGGACCCCGAGCCTCATGTATGTAACTGAAGGGGACGGCAGCCATTCTGAAAAGCAGTGGGTCGGTGAGGATGATCGATGCATGAGAAATCTGCATGGGTCTCTGAGCCTTGGTGTTGAATCCTACTCACGAATTGCCTGACGTACGTTCGTCCCGCTGCGAGAGAGCAGCCAAGCACCATTTTTGAGGGCACGTTTGCACGAGCATGATGAAGCTCCTCGAATCCACGTTCCATGAAGACCACCTCTAGACAAAGCTAAGTGCCGTGATAAAGGAGGGATTTTTCTTTTATTATCCTGTTCCTTTGTCTTATCCTGTTCCCTTGTCTGTATTTAAGTCTGCCTGGAGGCGCCTCAATTGGATTTAGATTTAGATTACCTCACGGTTTTCTTTCATTATTATAATTTGATTTATTGTCATTGTACATATTTGATTACTCATTATTAAATTATTATTTGTTTTATTTCATTTGCTTGTGTCTGTGTATCTGTTGTGGGTCGAGTAGAACCCATGTGCCTCCGTCTTTACCGCCATTTCTTTCCTGCGCACGCATTGATCTCCAAGAGTCTCGGGTGTAAGCCTCCAAGGGAGAACTGTTTGGCCATCCATCCAGGTGGGGGCTAAACCCCCCTGGACACGACAATATTCTAGTTGTGTATTTTTAATTAATTTTCTGAAATTTGTGTAATTTGTTTTTCACTTGGAAGCTGTGGATGACGATGTGTAAATAAAGGTGGAAAATATCTGATTTAATGCAATTAAATTCTAGGATACAAGGCAACAAAAGATGAAAATTTTGAAAGGGGGTGCAGACTTGCCATCGGCGCTGGCTTCCTCTCTATTTGTGGACCTCCGATATTTCAGAAAAAAGAACCTTCCTCTTAAATCAATCAATCCACAATCTTTATTCTTGAAGTAATATCCTAAGCAAGGGATAGTATTTATCACCCTTCTTAATATTCTGAATCCATTTCGGATTTTTTTTTTCCTAAACATGATGCAATAACTGATGGATATATCTAAAATCACTGCCATTCCAAACAATGCATTAATTATTGTCTTTTAAAGCCAGGTGTTGACTTCATGGCAAGGATGGTTGGCTTAAGATCTTATGGTCTTGAGTTCTTTTAGGGAAGGGGAAGTGGCACAGCTGCACCCCTCAAAAAGTGATGCAACCAAGCAACTACACCACGGACTGCATTTGACTAAATTAAAAAAATTGTCCTTCCTACAAAAATCGACATCAGTGTACAATGTTGCTTCAATCATATGATTTGTTCGACGTTGTCGATGAGGTTTCACTTTCTGCCTTGTGCCTTCCTTGATCCATACTCTGACAGATACCATGCTCTTTGCCCTATCTTCTGCCTCACTCTTTGCTCTGTCCTCTCACCTGCTCTTTGCCCCATCTTCATTCCTGCTCTTTTTATCAATGCTAGCCTTCACCTCACTCTGGCTCTTCCTCTATCCTCATGGTCTTGTGCAGTGGACCCTCGATAATTCAAACGATTCCTAATTTGAATAAAATAATTATAATCGACCACTCTTTCCAATTTATATTGATTCATTGTTTTAAGTTGGAGCTATTGGCACTGCTGTGTAGCATTCAGTAACTAAAACAATCATCCATTCACCTTTGGCTAATTCACTGAACATGAAAATTAGCAACAGTCGACCGGAAGCTTCCTGAAACCAGAACCGGAAGGCAAGTTCACAATGATGATGAAATATCATCATCATCATCATATTTCATGAAACAAAATGAAGTTGGTGGGTTTACCTTCAAAAAACAGTTCCAATGCACTCCATTTCTGGAACATAGCAATGGATTGGCATCTCCACTGGGCATAGCCAGGAACCCTGAACCACACTTCGTTCCATCCATTGACCCAGATTTGTTGAATAGTTTTCTGCAGTTTCAACACATCCATGTTTGTAGAGTGCAGCCATATGGAATCTGTTCAAAGAAGATCCATACGAGAATGACAACATTTGATTATATGGCCACAAATGTTTTAGGAAGTCAGTTGAACGTGGCGGCTCATCGGTCCATGTTTCTTCAGCTGCGATTGAAACCCAAGTTCCAAGGCTGTAGAGATCACACTGAATCAAAGAAAATAGTGAAAAAGCAACTTGTATGCACATTTTCTTTTGAATAATTATCCATTCAGTGGTATATAATGATTGTGCCCTTTTAAAATTTATTTCTGGAAATGCTGGCTTGTGAAGGAGATAAACGACAGATGCCCTGAATTGGCTGTTGGAGCAGCACACTCATTGTTGTTTCTGTCCACTTGCATTGGCAATTCTGCTTGGGCCTTGCCTTGATCTCCAAAGATTTGAATGTTTCCCACTGTCTTGGGAATTTTAATTTTGCCATTGACCTTTGGACTCGGAAAGCCCATCCCCTTCCAAGTGACGGAATCCAATTTTCTAGCTTTATTGTCATCTCTAACCTCTATATTCAATTGAACCTTACTTCTTGCTTTTTATTCCGAAACTTCTTGTTTTTCTTTCTATTCCTTACTTCATGCTTTAAGATTGTGAATTTTTTTTATTTATTTTATAAGTTCACAACAATAAAAAGGTCTATCTCGAAACTGACCCGAATATACATATTACAGCTGGAACCCTCCATCAGCTTGGTCTCACTCACTCTCCCTTCACTTGGCTCATATACTAGCTTGCTGATTTCACTCACTCTCCCTTCACTTGGCTCATCTACTAGTTTGCAACAAATGTAATTTGCTCCATCTTTCCTTTAATCGACTTCACATATCCGACCGTTTAATACAGTAGATGGCAGTAGCACACCCATTTTGCTTGGAAAGTACTTTTGCAGGTCAAAGCATTTACAAGTGAAATCACCAAAAGTTGTCACCCCCAACTGGGCAACAGAGAGTGCAGTTGACAATTATAATTTTATTTACTATTTTTTGTACACAGAGTCGAGGCTCGTGGAAGAGCTAGAATGCAGAATATATCAGGATGCAACATAACAAAAGTAACAGCAGAAAGAGCAGGGGGAAATGCAGACAGCAAGGCAGAAGGAGAAAACATATGGAGACGGACAAACAAGGATGTGGGTAACGATGAGGGGTAGGGGAGAATACATGTGGTAGACAACATGGACACAGAAACAAACTCTCTGGATGGAAAAAATGGAAATTTGGAGGGAAGTGGGATTGGGGGTGGAGGAGTGGGGGTTGGCAGGGGGTAGAAAAGACCATGGTTTTGGATGGGCGATGATCTGAGATGGTGGTGAACTGCTGTCTTGAAGACGTGTAGGGAATAATGGGATTAAGGAGAATGTGGAAGTTGGTTCCACAGGTGGGGAAAAAGAGGAACAAATGAGTGAAGGTGATTCTGGATTTTGGGAGTTTCACCAGAAGGGGGTTGAGAGTGAACCGCATGCACCCTGCAGAAACCTGGGGAAGGAGGAGTGGGCACAAAGCATGCAACACCAGAATGGAAGTGGGAGAAGATAAGGACCTCTGACCTATCTGCGATGGGAAAGTGATGGGTCTATCGACTCATCTTCATCATGGAAGAATCCAATAATCTTGAAGACCTCCATTTCCATGGCATCAAGCTGAGAAAGTTGTGAGGGTGAGATGCCAGCCCAGAGGGGAGAGCAGTCGTCCATCAAGCTGCAGAGAGGAAGGCTTTTTAGGTGGATAGAAGTTCAGGTGTGCCAAGGAAAGATTTTGTACAATGGAGGATGCCCAGTCGGTGACTGGCTTTGGAGGGCAATTTCGAAATGTGGTTTTCCCAAGAAAGATCATGGCTGATCGTGGGATCAAATAGTTTGAGATAATGAACTTCCTCAAGACAATTATTAGGAAAGTAGATGGGAGTGAGAGGTTGCCAGACAGTCCTTTCAGAGAGTAAGAGAGAGAGAGAGAGAGAGAGAGAGAGAGAGAGAGAGAGAGAGAGAGAGAGAGAGAGAGAGACAGAGATGGATTCATCAGCAAATAGATGAAGAGGATTTTCCAGAGAGATCATTGATGAAGATGAGGAATCGGACTGGGCCCAGAACACTCCAATCCAGCCTTGACAGGAAGAAGACATGAAAGGATTCCGTTGAGAGCCACACATTGGTTACGAGAGTAGAGGAAGTCAATAATCCAAGAGTGGAGTTGGCCTTGGATGCCATTGGCAGAGAGTTTGGAGAGCAAGGCAGGATGCCAAGCTGTATTGAAAGCTCGAGATATGTCCAGAGAGACGGCTCTGATCTCACCTCTGACGATGAGAGCCTCCATCCATTGGTGGGAGAGTAGAAACAGCAAGTCAAAGGTAGAGTGACTGGGTCTAAATACGAATTGATGATCAGAGATGAGGTTGTTGGAGAAAATGAAGGATTTCATATGATTTTCAGTAAGCGAATAGGTCTGCAGTTAAGGGATTCGATTTTTGCACTATTTTATTGAATGTGGTGATGTTTGTGATTTCCAAGCAGATGGAATATTTGAAGAGAGGGAAGGGACGGAGGAGGGGGGGGGGCATACACCTGAGACAAAGTTAACAAGGCACCACCAGGTTTTAAAGGAGGGAGACAAGTATGAAAGTTCAATCTTGTGGTTTGGCAAATGTTGTTTTCTGGCTCTCCTGAGAGTGGACACAAACTTGTGGGCTTTGTGGAATGATTTGAGGTTTGTCTTCGGTCTTATTTTCCTTCCAGGAAGAGAAGGCAAGTTGTTTCAAGGCAACTGCCTCAACACATGATTCAGTATACCATGGGTGGAAGGATGGGTATGATAACTGAAGATGAAATGGGATGAATCTGTGCATAAGGGAGAGCACGATTCTATTGAAGAATTCCCATGCTCAATTAATATCAGAGGCAGTAGATATAGGAGACCAGTCCTGAAGTGTGATGGCTGCTTGCAGTCCCTACCAGTTTGCCTGAGTGAACTGCCAGACTCACTAGTGCTGAGGCTGTTCTCTAAGAATAGCCAGAGAGATGTTGCCCATCACAATCACATGATCAGATGAACCAAATGGAGCAGAGGAAGAGCAAGATACATTGGCTGGGAAGTTGGTCATAACCAAGTGCAGAAGTGAGGATTTGTCACTGACAAAAATCCAGGTGGGAAAGTTTACAGAGTGAGTCAGTCCCACTGAGTCACAGCCCTTTGCTGAAGTGCTATGGCTGGGGTGGGTGGGGGGGATCGAATCGGGGGTAGGAGCATGAGTCGAGGCGATGGGAAGGGTACATGCTGGGTACGGGCTGGGGTCAAGCTGGGATTGTGCAGGGTTGTTGCAAATTGAGGGGAGCGGTGCGGAGCTTTTATGAAGCTGGGGTAAATCTGGGAGGGGCAGTAGCAAAATTGGGAGGTGGAGGGGCCTGGAGCAAGGGGGGGGGGTAATCGAGAGGTGGAGGGGAGGGGAGAAACCAGGGGGAGGAGCCGAGAGGAGCAGAATGAAGGGAAAGCAAAGAGGGTGCAGGATGATGGGGGAGCTAAGAATGGGTGGGATGAGGGGGAGGCAGATTGGTGGTGGTGGGGGGTACTGATATGCAGGGATTTAACACCATAAACACACATGAAAGGGAATTTATTGTCGTGTGCACACAATCTCTGCAAAATGGACATCTCAAGATTCCCAGACTGGATATATGACTTTAAAGTTCCAAATCATCACATCAACGTTCCAAATATTCACCTTCTTTAGTTCCTTTTGTCTGATGGTCAAGAAACCTTTTGATTCCAGTACAGAAGCCTTCCTTCTGAAGTGTCCTTAATGTAATGGACATGGGTGTGTTAACCTCTTTAGTTAATTCAAACATATTTTCCTGAAGTCGTTATTTATTTTGAAGATTAAGTGGAAATCGCATTGACTTTTATGCAGTGTACAGTATATAATAAGTAGGGCAAAATCTCTCTCCCAGAATTCTAAAAGACATTGTGTTTTTCCTGCAGGGTGAATGACCGCAATGTCATGGAGGAGAATGGCATCTTAATACTTTTCGTGCATTGCAGGTCTCAGATGACCATTAAAAGCCATATGGGAGTCGTCCGTATTTACTGAGAAACTATGTTGAACTTAGTGCAATTTAATGTCTGAAAGAAGTCAGCTCTTTTCAATCTGCTGAACGAGACTAGTTTTGGCTCTGAGTTGTGGTTCCAGGTTTTCTACTTTTAAAATAATGCGTTTCAAGAAAATGCCGCCCAGTGAAAAATGCTGAAGATGCAGATGACACAGAACAAACCAGTTCAGTTTCTGTTCTTCACTGAGGATTTGTGTTGCCAAATTTGCAATAACCTTTCTTACCTCCAGAAACTCAGGCACAATATGATGCATTGTTGACTTGAGTATTCCAAACTCTGTCACAAGTTCTATAATTGTGAGAATCAAATCTTGAAAACCCAAAGTTTGTTAATAACGACATCATTCTCATATCGTTTGGTGCACGGCCTGCCTGAACATGGTTCATCGGTATAATAACTATAAAAATACAAGCAGGGTATGCTTACACATTGTAAGCAATAACAAACCGTGCTTCCCCATTGTCTCGGGTCACTGACCTTCATTTGATTTTTCATTTATTTATTTTGATTTTTTTCTTTCATTTATTTATATTATAATTTGTGGATGCTTTCAGGTGGTTCTGTGATTTTTTTTTTCCTGGCGTATCGGCTTTGGGGTCTGTCGGCACGCAAAATTACCGTGCTTCCCCATTGTTTCAGGTCGCTGACCTGCATTTATTTTTCCATTTATTTATTTTCATTTATTTATATTTTCATTTACAGACAATTTCCAATGGTTCTGTTGTTTTTTTCCAGTGTATCGGCTTTGATGTCCGTCGGCACACCAAATTACTGGGCTTCCCTATTGTCTCGGGTCGATCACCTGCACTTCTTCATATTTTTTTCATTTATTTATGTTTTCATTTCTGGATGTTGGCCGTTCATTCTGTGATTTTTTCCTAGTGTATCGGCTTTGATATCCATTGGCACATTCTAGGTCACGTAAAATTTCATCTTTCTACGTCACCCAGAATGTACCGATCTTTAATATCAGTCAGTGAGTCAGTCAGCCTTAATGGTTAGGGTGGTGGGCTTGGGATTCTCGGGTCCTTAAAATCCAGCTTTGCCGTTAAAGTAATACCAGGTGGGGTTGACACAGCCTGCCATCCTTCCAAAGTCGGCAGCAAAATGAGTACCCACTTGCTGGGATGATTGAGCCATTTGAGTATCCTGTGTCGGAGTGACGACCCGTCCAGGATTGTGCCCAATAGCCCAGTAGACTGCTTTGGCAGCACCAATGCTCTGCACAGAGTATGGTCCCAATGGATTTGGATTTTTTGGGTCACTTAGTGAGTCAGTGAGTGAGTGAGTCAGTGGTTAGAAAGACCTTTATATATTACATGAGTTCCCTCACAAAGAACTTCAACACAGGAGGAGGCCGTTAGGTCCATCAAGCCTGCCCATCTATGGTTGGTTGTCCTTGCTCGAACCCATTTTTAATTTCTTTGTTATGGCTCAGGCAGAGTTTGAACCATCAACTAATCAATGATCCGGACTCAGAACAGACACTGGGTGGATGAGAGTCATTCACATCAATTTTTTTCATCCCAGCAAGGATGATAATCATTACTGAAAAGTTCTCAAGTGGAGAAAATTGTAAGGAAGAATTGTAAAAATGTCTCGATGATTTTTTTGTGCATTTTCTTCTGCATCCCCATTAATTAAACAAGAGTTTGGGTGTCTTATTTACTGAAGCATTCTGTCATGACAATGTCCACAATAGAACTAGATCCCGTTCATTTAATTATTGGAACAAAACTATCTGAAAAACGTGACATTTACTTGACATATCAGTACATAATGATGGTGCTCATGTAATTTTAGGATTACCGAGAACTTTTTTAACTGGAAGGCACACGGTCGAGCGCATATCTCTGCCAGGCTGATTATTTTTACATTTTGTATCCCACTGATAGGCTGGATCTGGATTCGGACCTGAACTGAAATCCAATCGGCTTGTTCTGGTCACCTAATCAACTCATCCACCAAGTTTCATCGATCACTCAATGGTGAAAAATCACTTTTAAAATTCTCAGATCCAGATTCGGATTCGGATCTTCACCAAAATCTAATCATTTCGTCCTGCTCACATACCCAAACTCTCCAACAAATTTCGTCCAAATCCGTCTAACTTTTTGAGATATTTTGTTCACAAACAAACAAACAAACAGACGTGAAAACATAGCGTCTATCCACTTTCGGTGGTGGAGCAAAAAAGTTACAAGCAAGGTAACAAAATTTTATTTTTGGAAAAGTATTTTTTCGGGATTAATTGGTCATTTTCAGGGAGTTTTTAGAACAACAGATTTTATTAACTAAAAGTTAATCGAACCCATGTACAGTACTTCCTCATTCTCCATGGGCCTCGACGCTGTGCACAAAAATGTGTAGTTACACGTTGCTGTATCTGTCTTTGGTGCATGCCCCCCCTCCCCTCCATCCTCACAACCCATCTCCTTTCTCACCTCAATGGATTCACAGCTGACTCCACTTAAGACAAAGCTGAATATCTTAACTCAGTGATTGCCTCAAAAGCTCGAGTACCCAGCACATCCCATTCTGTCCCCATCTTACTCCCCCCTTCACACTGTGAATTTTTCACTTGAGAAGGAGGAGCAAATGTTCTGGCCAACATCGATTCTGCATTGGGGATGAGCCCAAATGGCGTCGGCACCAATGCTCTCAAAGCCTGCCTCACTGCTCTCGATTCTCCGCTATCTGCTCTCATCGGCTTGTCATTCACATGAGGCCATGTCCTATCTGCTTCGAAGGCAGGTACCATTGTTCTTATGCACAAGAAGGATACAAAATAAAGATCCTCTCTTTTTCAGGTTGGTGAAATAACTTCAACCCCATCTAGCCTGAATGGTTACAAGCAAAGTAAAGAAATCCATCATCACAACTGACATTGTCTTTCCTCTTCTCCAATGTCCTGATATTTATGCATCAGTTTGCATTCCATCCCAGTTAATCAAGTTTGGATATGCTGCTGTTTCTCTCAAAACAATAGATGGCTGCCCCAGATTGCAATGAAGCAGTTAGGGATGCGTTTCTGGATATATATTTGGCATTCAGCACAATGTGGCACTCTGCTCTGCCTCACAAGCTTACCGCCTGTGGTATGCAAGGCCCATTCTTTCCTGGCCTGCTCATTTCCTCCATTCACGCTGTCAGTACCTGCCTCTCAATATATCTCCTAGTAGAGACTGGATTGTCCCAAAGCAGTCTTTGGTCCAGCCCCGTTCCTCATATACATTAATTGCCTTTCCCATGCCATAGAAAAACCTCCTTTCCTCTTTGTGGATGACTGCAGCTTATGCTGTTTGATACCACATCTCACTGACAGGCTGACAGCAGCTGCTTCCCTTTCTGCTGATGTGGTAATGATTCGATGTTGGTCTGGCAAATGGTACGTCTTTCAATGATGACAAATATTACAGCCTTGCCTGTCACTCCAGAAAGATCATCAAGCAAATGCACCCCTCTATTCCCATATTCAACCACCGGCCAAGGTTCAATGTCTTAATCATCTGGGATTCACCATCAGCCACAATCTCTTTTGGGCATGTCATACATCAAAACTGGCTCGTGAAGTCAGTCACAGATTTAGCATCCTCCATCATGCCAAGTCCTTCATTGGAAATATGAATTTCTCAAAGCTAACAAAGCCTTTGCCCATAGCTCAAAGCTGATACCCCAGTTTCACCCTTGTCTCTGCTGGATGCTATGGAATCCAAACCTGTCAACATCACTGACATCTCCCACAAAGACACACACAAGCACGTCTGCTGCTCTCGCACTGCAAGCAGGTCGGTAGTCAGTTTATTGTTCACCAACTCAATTCTGGTCTTGCTCCCTCTGTTACTTCATCCCTCTGATCTCCCCCAATCCCTTTAGGATGCCGACATTCTTCTAGAAATCCTTTCCTTGTGAAACTCCAACAATTCGGGTTGACTGCTCACTGCTACTCCTTTATTACTCTCTTCTCCCACTTGTGGAACCTCCTTCCTAGGTCAGTTCAAACACATTCTTCCATCTAGGGCTTCAAAAGCTGGTATGACATCACTTCAAGTCATCCTCCATCTCTGCCCATGATATTTTCTACCCCCATTAAACCCTTCCTGCAAACCACTCATTTTACTTGTAATTCAGTTTCCTTACCTCTCCTCTCTCCTTTTCCTGTTGGTAAATTCCCTCGCTTGTTAAGCCCATCGTTTTGAATACAGACATATCATTTTCCCCCTAAATTGACAAACTTTTCACAAGACACAACAGGCACATACAACTTATTCAAATTCCCTCTCATTTGACATCCATATCATTTTATCTGTCAATCAAGCCTACATGGTAGTGCAACATATCACGTGTACCAGTTCAGACAATGACTCGCATTTAAATCTTCTTTTGTGTGGCGCACAAGACTGCGGGGTAATACCATTCGCTGAGGGCGATGCTCTGTTGCTGATGTCTCTGTACGTTAGGGCGATGTCACGGCAATGCCCTCTGCAGGTTAGGGCAGGAATTTGTAATTTGTTTGTGGTGCTGGCGACAGATAACCGACTCCTTGTGAAGGACCGACCGTGGGATCTTTAACGTCCATCAACTAATGCCAACAGTCGGGATGCCCAGTTTAACGTCCATCCAAGGGACGGCACATACCTTGATGAATCACCTTGCCTGTGCAACACCAGGAAGACAGTTTGTCGCTGGGTCAGGGCTGGACATCTTAGAGGTGAATATACATACCTCGAGGCCATCCTGCCAGCCTGCATTCAAATGGTACCATGGGAAATGTTATATCAACAGCAGTGTGAGCATAATGGTGAAATTCTGACCCCCATGGAAGGATATAGCATGCTCGACTTGACAGCACCACACGAAGTTAAAGACAAATCTACACAAGGAAAAGGAGCCGTGCGTGCGTTGTTTGGACAGTTCGCCTAACTCCACCAGCAATTTATATACTACTGCCGCTAATTTAGGAACCATTTCAAATTACTTTTTAGAACCATTTGGAACCATAAATTACCCTTTGGAACCATTTAGAATTACCCTTTGGAATCCCTTATAACCATTGAGAATTACCCGTTACCCATCCATTCATCCATTGGGACCATACTCTGTGCAGAGCGTTGGTGCTGCCTCAGCAGTCTCCTTGGCTATTAGACACAGTCCTGGACGGGTCGTCACTCCGACACAGGATACCAGCAAGCTGGCACTCGTTTTGTCAACCTCGGCAGGATGACAGGCAGAGTCGACCCAACCAGGTATTAATTCAACAGCCGAGTGTGATTTGAACTCAGGATCCTCAGATCCCAAGCCCACCACCCTAACCATTAAGCCAACACCAGGCAATTACCCTTTAGAACCATTTCGAATTACCCTTTAGAACCATTTAGAATTACCCTTTAGAACCATTTAAAATTACACTTTATAACCATTTAAAATTACCCTATAGAAGCATTTCGAATTACCCTTTAGAACCTCTTAGAACCATTTAAAATTACCCTTTTTAGCCATTGAGAATTACCCTTTATAACCATTTAAAATTACCCTTTATAACCATTGAAAATTACCCTTTACAACCATTTAGAACCATTTAAAATTACCCTTTTTAGCCATTTAGAATTACCCTTTGTAACCATTTAAAATTACCCTTTAGAACCATTTCGAATTACCATTTAGAACCTCTTAGAACCATTTAAAATTACCCTTTATAGCCATTTAAAATTACCCTTAGGAACCATTTCGTATTACCCTTTAGAACCATTTAAAATGACCCTTTAGAAGCATTTTGAATTACCCTTAAGAACCTCTTAGACCCATTTAAAATTACCCTTTATAGGCATTTAGAATTACCCTTTTGAACCATTTAAAATTACCCTTTAAACCATTTAGAATTACCCTTTATAACCATTTAAAATTATTCTTTAGAAGCATTTCCAATTACCCTTTAGAACCTCTTAGAACCATTTAGAATTACCCTTTATAACCATTTAAAAGTACCCTTTATAACCATTTATAATTACCCTTTAGAACCTCTTAGAACCATTTAAAATTACCCTTTATAACCATTTAGAATTACCCTTTATAACCACTTAGAATTACCCTTTATAACCATTTAGAATTATCCTTTAGAACCTCTTATAACCATTTAAAATTACCCGTTATAGTCAAGTAGCTTCGCGGCTTAGCGACAAAATTGACCAGCCAATGGCCAGGATCGTTACATGCTGGACAAAAGCACCAAATTTTGACCAGAGCCTCCCACAGGTATCACGATGGAAAAATGCCAAAGCTCCAAATAATTTGTTACATGGGAGAGCTGTGATGTTATTATGACGTCAAAAATAAAACGGCACATACATCCGGATTCAAATTTTCACAGTTATAGAGTACTTTGGTGCTTGGAATGCTTTAAGAAGACAACAAATCTAATAGTTACCTTACTTTGGTACTTCAATAAGGTATTCAATATGGTTTTCTCTGGTTTTGGATCAATATGGTTTTGGGATAGATATCTGCCGATTCTGTAACACCTCGGGAAAGGTGCTGAAATTTTCGACACAATACCTTTAGGTCAAGGTGTGTACGAGACTGCATAAACCCATAAACATATTCAAGACGCAAACTGTGATGACCTCACGGCGACATCATGTTCTAAAAATGGAATTTTCAGCCAAATTTTCAATATGCCAGAGAAGAGGGTATTGCATTTGGGTCCGTTTGTCTGTTTGTTCCTTGGCAATTTTTTTTTTTGACAAGTATGTTGATCGCTTCAGTTTGTTTGTCTGTCCGCTCACCTTTAATCTTCTACAGGTCACAATTTTAAATCGATCTTCATGAAACTTCACCAAATGGTGGAGTTGGTGGTCTGACAGAATCCTATTTATTTTTGAGATCAAAAGGTCATTATAGGGCAAAAGGTCAACAACTTTGTCAAATTCGTAAAATACTCAATTTTCATCTGATTGACTTTTACACATTTGGTCATTGAATTCAACCACCAATTATGTTTGAGGTCAACATAGGCCAAAAGGTCAACATAGACCAAATTTCTAACATTGTCAATTTTCGTCTGAGTGACTTTAAATTTGAAGAGGATTTGCATGTCAGGTCACTGAATTCAACCACCAACTATGTTTGAGGTCAACAAAGGCCAAAAGGTCAAAACAGGCCAAATTTCTAAAATCATCAATTTTCATCCGATTGACTTGAAATTTGAAGAGGATTTATATTTCAGGTCACTGAATTCAACCACCTATTATTTTTAAGGTCAACATATGCCAGATGAACATCTCAGTGAATGAGGCAGTTCTAGTAATGTCTTATTAATTACGTAATACACCAGTATACAAACACCACACAAAACAAGTCCTGGTGAGGGTCTGCAACCTCTGATTGCTCTTTTTCTAGTTTTATTTCTGTAATTATCTCCACAAAACTGCCAAATATATTTTAAAAAACGAATTCTCTGATGTAAAAGAAATGTGAAATAAACTTGTGCTGAAACTGTTATACAAGAGTAAGGCTAAGGTTTCGAAGAAAAAACATGGAAGCAGGGGCATACTTAGAGTATTTGGCACCCAGGGCAGACCCTTCCTTTGGCACCGCTCCGGGTGGGGGAGGGTACTACAAGTCTCCTCCATTTACAGTACAGTATTCCTGTCCCCACATTTTCCAGTGCAACGAGGTGTTTTGAATTAAAAGCAGAAAGTATGTTTTTGCTTCATACACGTCACCCGGGTTATATATATTTTTTCTATATGGAGCTGTCACTTGCCTATACACCGCCCAAATAAAGGCATGCGTCAGAAGAACATGTTGCATATTTGGAACAAGACTGCCCGTAGGGTGGGTACTCTGATAGTACAGTATAACAAAAACACATCTTCAACCACAGAGAAAACATCACCAGGAAGAATTTTCAAAAAGGTAGCAGAAAATCCAGCGTCAAGGAATGTCCGGCGATTGCACGACATCATTTCCATGGAGATGTTTTTCCTGCCCATTAACTATTTAAAGGAGGAGATTAACTTTTCAGAAGGTCTGCGAATACAGTATAGTAATGGAATTAATTTTTCAGAATGGAAAGCACATCGAGCTACCATCGTGGCCAAGACGTGTATGGTGTATGCAAATGAGTTTATACTGACGTCAACCCAAAGAACGAATCATGACCTTTCCTACAATGCACAATGCCCTGGTAACTGATGAAAGCTTGCTTCTAATTGGTGGAGAAAACTGATGACAAAAAATCATTTCTGCTGTCGTGCTTCATATGAAGACTCTTGAAGAAAAATTAAAAAAACTGTTCACAGTCTACTCTCAGCAGCTGCTTGAAGTCGTCAACATCTGCTTTATCCACCGAAAAACCCAAGCCAAGCACATCATCAGCTCTGCCTCCTCCGACCTCCTCCCATTAACTAAACCACCACTTCCACCACCTCCCGTCCTGTAATGTAATGCTGTGTTCCCGTGTTTATGTTCGGTTCTGTGTACGATGATATTGTTGTGGCCAGGGGCGGTGCGAGGGAGCCGCCAGGTGGAGCAGTAGAGCCGTCTCCCACCGAACACCCGGAATTTAGGTCGTGACTCTCGGCCAACTCCGAAGGTCACGGTCACTTAAGGACCGTGCTCGCCAATTCTCTGACGGTGTTGGGTAGAGTTAATAGCCAAATTTCAATATACCTAAGTACCCACGTCGTCAAATTACCGGGGAAGTCACACCCTTGACAGACTCTGTCGAACCGGGTCGCTCTAGTGACCTCGATCCGATGTAACCGAGCGGAATTACCAAAGTCCGTCGGACCCAATGACAACTTATGGCACGATGGCCTCACTATTTCTCAAGCCCGCACCGTGCTGGGTCAATGGAAGAAAACACGGGCAACGAACTGGAACATTTAACAATTGGGGTTTATTTATAATGGGGGAAATAATCGGGAAGGGAGACACAGAGCAGAGATGCAACCGAATAAGCAATGCAAAATAATGTACAATAAAAAGAAAACACTTAAGCAATTCTACTTAAAGACAGGGCCCACTCAGACACACACACACACGCACCCCAAAATAAATGGACCTCAATGGTCTTTATTCGGCCCTTCGGCTCGAGAGGGAAGGCGAGCTGAGGGTCAAGGTCTGGTTGGTACCTGTCCGCCTCATGCAGTCTTTACCGACCTGCGCTTGTGGAGCTTGGATCCCGTGGAAGGAAATGGGATCCTCAGCTCGCTCGCTCCCACACAACCCGCCTCGGTGGGACTCAAACCCACGCCTCCAGAATCCAAGGAGCGACTTCGCCAACCGTGAACGACGATCGGCGACCTGAGCACCACGAACACGAACACCAACCAGGATGAGCGCCAACCCCGACCAGCACGATCATTGGCCAGGAGCCACAAACTCAACCAGCAGGAACCAACCAACTTCTCTTTCACGAGCAGCTCGCGACCTTTCTTATCCCTCCCGGAGAGAAGATTTTTTTAATTTCTTGTTTGGCTCAGGCAGAGTTTGAACCATAACTAATCAATGATCCGGACTCAGAACAGACACTGGGTGGATGAGAGTCATTCACATAATTTTTTTCATCCCAGCAAGGATGATAATCATTACTGAAAAGTTCTCAAGTGGAGAAAATTGTAAGGAAGAATTGTAAAAATGTCTCGATGATTTTTTTGTGCATTTTCTCTGCATCCCCATTAATTAAACAAGAGTTTGGGTGTCTTATTTACTGAAGCATTCTGTCATGACAATGTCCACAATAGAACTAGATCCCGTTCATTAATTATTGGAACAAAACTATCTGAAAAACGTGACATTTACTTGACATATCAGTACATAATGATGGTGCTCATGTAATTTTAGGATTACGAGAACTTTTTAACTGGAAGGCACACGGTCGAGCGCATATCTCTGCCAGGCTGATTATTTTTACATTTTGTATCCCACTGATAGGCTGGATCTGGATTCGGACCTGAACTGAAATCCAATCGGCTTGTTCTGGTCACCTAATCAACTCATCCACCAAGTTTCATCGATCACTCAATGGTGAAAAATCACTTTTAAAATTCTCAGATCCAGATTCGGATTCGGATCTTCACCAAAATCTAATCATTTCGTCCTGCTCACATACCCAAACTCTCCAACAAATTTCGTCCAAATCCGTCTAACTTTTTGAGATATTTTGTTCACAAACAAACAACAAACAGACGTGAAAACATAGCGTCTATCCACTTTCGGTGGTGGAGCAAAAAAGTTACAAGCAAGGTAACAAAATTTTATTTTTGGAAAAGTATTTTTTCGGGATTAATTGTCATTTTCAGGGAGTTTTTAGAACAACAGATTTTATTAACTAAAAGTTATCGAACCCATGTACAGTACTTCCTCATTCTCCATGGGCCTCGACGCTGTGCACAAAAATGTGTAGTTACACGTTGCTGTATCTGTCTTTGGTGCATGCCCCCCTCCCCTCCATCCTCACAACCCATCTCCTTTCTCACCTCAATGGATTCACAGCTGACTCCACTTAAGACAAAGCTGAATATCTTAACTCAGTGATTGCCTCAAAAGCTCGAGTACCCAGCACATCCCATTCTGTCCCCATCTACTCCCCCTTCACACTGTGAATTTTTCACTTGAGAAGGAGGAGCAAATGTTCTGGCCAACATCGATTCTGCATTGGGGATGAGCCCAAATGGCGTCGGCACCAATGCTCTCAAAGCCTGCCTCACTGCTCTCGATTCTCCGCTATCTGCTCTCATCGGCTTGTCATTCACATAGGCCATGTCCTATCTGCTTCGAAGGCAGGTACCATTGTTCTTATGCACAAGAAGGATACAAAATAAAGATCCTCTCTTTTTCAGGTTGGTGAAATAACTTCAACCCCATCTAGCCTGAATGGTTACAAGCAAAGTAAAGAAATCCATCATCACAACTGACATTGTCTTTCCTCTTCTCCAATGTCCTGATATTTATGCATCAGTTTGCATTCCATCCCAGTTAATCAAGTTTGGATATGCTGCTGTTTCTCTCAAAACAATAGATGGCTGCCCCAGATTGCAATGAAGCAGTTAGGGATGCGTTTCTGGATATATATTTGGCATTCAGCACAATGTGGCACTCTGCTCTGCCTCACAAGCTTACCGCCTGTGGTATGCAAGGCCCATTCTTTCCTGGCCTGCTCATTTCCTCCATTCACGCTGTCAGTACTGCCTCTCAATATATCTCCTAGTAGAGACTGGATTGTCCCAAGCAGTCTTTGGTCCAGCCCCGTTCCTCATATACATTAATTGCCTTTCCCATGCCATAGAAAAACCTCCTTTCCTCTTTGTGGATGACTGCAGCTTATGCTGTTTGATACCACATCTCACTGACAGGCTGACAGCAGCTGCTTCCCTTTCTGCTGATGTGGTAATGATTCGATGTTGGTCTGGCAAATGGTACGTCTTTCAATGATGACAAATATTACAGCCTTGCCTGTCACTCCAGAAAGATCATCAAGCAAATGCACCCCTCTATTCCCATATTCAACCACCGGCCAAGGTTCAATGTCTTAATCATCTGGGATTCACCATCAGCCACAATCTCTTTTGGGCATGTCATACATCAAAACTGGCTCGTGAAGTCAGTCACAGATTTAGCATCCTCCATCATGCCAAGTCCTTCATTGGATATGAATTTCTCAAAGCTAACAAGCCTTTGCCCATAGCTCAAAGCTGATACCCCAGTTTCACCCTTGTCTCTGCTGGATGCTATGGAATCCAAACCTGTCAACATCACTGACATCTCCCACAAAGACACACACAAGCACGTCTGCTGCTCTCGCACTGCAAGCAGGTCGGTAGTCAGTTTATTGTTCACCAACTCAATCTGGTCTTGCTCCCTCTGTTACTTCATCCCTCTGATCTCCCCCAATCCCTTTAGGATGCGACATTCTTCTAGAAATCCTTTCCTTGTGAAACTCCAACAATTCGGGTTGACTGCTCACTGCTACTCTCCTTTATTACTCTCTTCTCCCACTTGTGAACCTCCTTCCTAGGTCAGTTCAAACACATTTCTTCATCTAGGGCTTCAAAAGCTGGTATGACATCACTTCAAGTCATCCTCCATCTCTGCCCATGATATTTTCTACCCCCATTAAACCCTTCCTGCAAACCACTCATTTTATTGTAATTCAGTTTCCTTACCTCTCTCTCTCCTTTTCCTGTTGGTAAATTCCCTCGCTTGTTAAGCCATCGTTTTGAATACAGACATATCATTTTCCCCTAAATTGACAAACTTTTCACAAGACACAACAGGCACATACAACTTATTCAAATTCCCTCTCATTTGACATCCATATCATTTTATCTGTCAATCAATGCCTACATGGTAGTGCAACATATCACGTGTACCAGTTCAGACAATGACTCGCATTTAAATCTTCTTTTGTGTGGCGCACAAGACTGCGGGTAATACCATTCGCTGAGGGCGATGCTCTGTTGCTGATGTCTCCTGTACGTTAGGGCGATGTCACGGCAATGCCCTCTGCAGGTTAGGGCAGGAATTTGTAATTTGTTGTGTGTGCTGGCGACAGATAACCGACTCCTTGTGAAGGACCGACCGTGGGATCTTTAACGTCCATCAACTAATGCCAACAGTCGGGATGCCCAGTTTAACGTCCATCCAAGGGACGGCACATACCTTGATGAATCACCTTGCCTGTGCAACACCAGGAAGACAGTTTGTCGCTGGGTCAGGGCTGGACATCTTAGAGTGAATATACATACCTCGAGCCATCCTGCCAGCCTGCATTCAAATGGTACCAGGAAATGTTATATCAACAGCAGTGTGAGCATAATGGTGAAATTCTGACCCCCATGGAAGGATATAGCATGCTCGACTTGACAGCACCACACGAAGTTAAAGACAAATCTCACAAGGAAAAGGAGCCGTGCGTGCGTTGTTTGGACAGTTCGCCTAACTCCACCAGCAATTTATATACTTACTGCCGCTAATTTAGGAACCATTTCAAATTACTTTTTAGAACCATTTGGAACCATAAATTACCCTTTGGAACCATTTAGAATTACCCTTTGGAATCCCTTATAACCATTGAGAATTACCCGTTACCCATCCATTCATCCATTGGGACCATACTCTGTGCAGAGCGTTGGTGCTGCCTCAGCAGTCTCCTTGGCTATTAGACACAGTCCTGGACGGGTCGTCACTCCGCACAGGATACCAGCAAGCTGGCACTCGTTTTGTCAACCTCGGCAGGATGACAGGCAGAGTCGACCCAACCAGGTATTAATTCAACAGCCGAGTGTGATTTGAACTCAGGATCCTCAGATCCCAAGCCCACCACCCTAACCATTAAGCCAACACCAGGCAATTACCCTTTAGAACCATTTCGAATTACCCTTTAGAACCATTTAGAATTACCCTTTAGAACCATTTAAAATTACACTTTATAACCATTTAAAATTACCCTATAGAAGCATTTCGAATTACCCTTTAGAACCTCTTAGAACCATTTAAAATTACCCTTTTTAGCCATTGAGAATTACCCTTTATAACCATTTAAAATTACCCTTTATAACCATTGAAAATTACCCTTTACAACCATTTAGAACCATTTAAAATTACCCTTTTTAGCCATTTAGAATTACCCTTTGTAACCATTTAAAATTACCCTTTTAGAACCATTTCGAATTACCATTTAGAACCTCTTAGAACCATTTAAAATTACCCTTTATAGCCATTTAAAATTACCCTTAGGAACCATTTCGTATTACCTTTAGAACCATTTAAAATGACCCTTTAGAAGCATTTTGAATTACCCTTAAGAACCTCTTAGACCCATTTAAAATTACCCTTTATAGCCATTTAGAATTACCCTTTTGAACCATTTAAAATTACCCTTTAAACCATTTAGAATTACCCTTTATACCATTTAAAATTATTCTTTAGAAGCATTTCCAATTACCCTTTAGAACCTCTTAGAACCATTTAGAATTACCCTTTATAACCATTTAAAAGTACCCTTTATACCATTTATAATTACCTTTAGAACCTCTTAGAACCATTTAAAATTACCCTTTATAACCATTTAGAATTACCCTTTATAACCACTTAGAATTACCCTTTATAACCATTTAGAATTATCCTTTAGAACCTCTTATAACCATTTAAAATTACCCGTTATAGTCAAGTAGCTTCGCGGCTTAGCGACAAAATTGACCAGCCAATGGCCAGGATCGTTACATGCTGGACAAAAGCACCAAATTTTGACCAGAGCCTCCCACAGGTATCACGATGGAAAAATGCAAAGCTCCAAATAATTTGTTACTGGGAGAGCTGTGATGTTATTATGACGTCAAAAATAAAAGGCACATACATCCGGATTCAAATTTTCACAGTTATAGAGTACTTTGGTGCTTGGAATGCTTTAAGAAGACAACAAATCTAATAGTTACCTTACTTTGGTACTTCAATAAGGTATTCAATATGGTTTTCTCTGGTTTTGGATCAATATGGTTTTGGGATAGATTCTGCCGATTCTGTAACACCTCGGGAAGGTGCTGAAATTTTCGACACAATACCTTTAGGTCAAGGTGTGTACGAGACTGCATAAACCATAAACATATTCAAGACGCAAACTGTGATGACCTCCGGCGACATCATGTTCTAAAAATGGAATTTTCAGCCAATTTTCAATATGCCAGAGAGAGGGTATTGCATTTGGGTCCGTTTGTCTGTTTGTTCCTTGGCAATTTTTTTTTTTTGACAAGTATGTTGATCGCTTCAGTTTGTTTGTCTGTCCGCTCACCTTTAATCTTCTACAGGTCACAATTTTAAATCGATCTTCATGAAACTTCACCAAATGGTGGAGTTGGTGGTCTGACAGAATCCTATTTATTTTTGAGATCAAAAGGTCATTATAGGGCAAAAGGTCAAAACTTTGTCAAATTCGTAAAATACTCAATTTTCATCTGATTGACTTTTACACATTTGGTCATTGAATTCAACCACCAATTATGTTTGAGGTCAACATAGGCCAAAAGGTCAACATAGACCAAATTTCTAACATTGCAATTTTCGTCTGAGTGACTTTAAATTTGAAGAGGATTTGCATGTCAGGTCACTGAATTCAACCACCAACTATGTTTGAGGTCAACAAAGGCCAAAAGGTCAAAACAGGCCAAATTTCTAAAATCATCAATTTTCATCCGATTGACTTGAAATTTGAAGAGGATTTATATTTCAGGTCACTGAATTCAACCACCTATTATTTTTGAGGTCAACATAGGCCAAAAGGTCAACATATGCCAGATGAACATCTCAGTGAATGAGCAGTTCTAGTAATGTCTTATTAATTACGTAATACACCAGTATACAAACACCACACAAAACAAGTCCTGGTGAGGGTCTGCAACCTCTGATTGCTCTTTTTCTAGTTTTATTTCTGTAATTATCTCCACAAAACTGCCAAATATATTTTAAAACGAATTCTCTGATGTAAAAGAAATGTGAAATAAACTTGTGCTGAAACTGTTATACAAGAGTAAGGCTAAGGTTTCGAAGAAAAAACATGGAAGCAGGGGCATACTTAGAGTATTTGGCACCCAGGGCAGACCTTCCTTTGCACCGCTCCGGGTGGGGGAGGGTACTACAAGTCTCCTCCATTTACAGTACAGTATTCCTGTCCCACATTTTCCAGTGCAACGAGGTGTTTTGAATTAAAAGCAGAAAGTATGTTTTTGCTTCATACACGTCACCCGGGTTATATATATTTTTTCTATATGGAGCTGTCACTTGCCTATACACCGCCCAAATAAAGGCATGCGTCAGAAGAACATGTTGCATATTTGGAACAAGACTGCCCGTAGGGTGGGTACTCTGATAGTACAGTATAACAAAAAACACATCTTCAACCACAGAGAAACATCACCAGGAAGAATTTTCAAAAAGGTAGCAGAAAATCCAGCGTCAAGGAATGTCCGGCGATTGCACGACATCATTTCCATGGAGATGTTTTTCCTGCCCATTAACTATTTAAAGGAGGAGATTAACTTTTCAGAAGGTCTGCGAATACAGTATAGTAATGGAATTAATTTTTCAGAATGGAAAGCACATCGAGCTACCATCGTGGCCAAGACGTGTATGGTGTATGCAAATGAGTTTATACTGACGTCAACCCAAAGAACGAATCATGACCTTTCCTACAATGCACAATGCCCTGGTAACTGATGAAAGCTTGCTTCTAATTGGTGAGAAAACTGATGACAAAAAATCATTTCTGCTGTCGTGCTTCATATGAAACTCTTGAAGAAAAATTAAAAAAACTGTTCACAGTCTACTCTCAGCAGCTGCTTGAAGTCGTCAACATCTGCTTTATCCACCGAAAAACCCAAGCCAAGCACATCATCAGCTCTGCCTCCTCCGACCTCCTCCCATTAACTAACCACCACTTCCACCACCTCCCGTCCTGTAATGTAATGCTGTGTTCCTGCTCCGTTTATGTTCGGTTCTGTGTACGATGATATTGTTGTGGGCCAGGGGTCGGTGGCGAGGAACGGCCGCCAGGTGAGCAGTAGAGCCGTCTCCCCCGAACACCCGGAATTTAGGTCGTGACTCTCGGCCAACTCCGAAGGTCACGGTCCTTAAGGACCGTGCTCGCCAATTCTCTGACGGTGTTGGGTAGAGTTAATAGCCAAATTTCAATATACCTAAGTACCCACGTCGTCAAATTACCGGGGAAGTCACACCCTTGACAGACTCTGTCGAACCGGGTCGCTCTAGTGACCTCGATCCGATGTAACCGAGCGGAATTACCAAAGTCCGTCGGACCCAATGACAACTTATGGCACGATGGCCTCACTATTTCTCAAGCCCGCACCGTGCTGGGTCAATGGAAGAAAACACGGGCAACGAACTGGAACATTTAACAATTGGGGTTTATTTATAATGGGGGAAATAATCGGGAAGGGAGACACAGAGCAGAGATGCAACCGAATAAGCAATGCAAAATAATGTACAATAAAAAGAAAACACTTAAGCAATTCTACTTAAAGACAGGGCCCACTCAGACACACACACACACGCACCCCAAAATAAATGGACCTCAATGGTCTTTATTCGGCCCTTCGGCTCGAGAGGGAAGGCGAGCTGAGGGTCAAGGTCTGGTTGGTACCTGTCCGCCTCATGCAGTCTTTACCGACCTGCGCTTGTGGAGCTTGGATCCCGTGGAAGGAAATGGGATCCTCAGCTCCTCGCTCCCACACAACCCCTCGGTGGACTCAAACCCACGCCTCCAGAATCCAAGGAGCGACTTCGCCAACCGTGAACGACGATCGGCGACCTGAGCACCACGAACACGAACACCAACCAGGATGAGCGCCAACCCCGACCAGCACGATCATTGGCCAGGAGCCACAAACTCAACCAGCAGGAACCAACCAACTTCTCTTTCACGAGCAGCTCGCGACCTTTCTTATCCCTCCCCTCGTGGGTGGAGCGTCTGCTCTGAGGTAACTCGCCTCCTGATTGGACAGTTGCATCGCGCGATTCGCTGGCCGTCCCTCATTGGACAGGCCCACGGTAGGCGGGGCAACTCCCACCTTTCTGGGGGC
>CM068959.1:20701909-20723862 GCA_035128595.1 Eptatretus atami | reverse complement strand
GGAGTCGGAGCTGAGGCGATTGTAGCTCCGCCTACCTCCTCACCTAAGGCCACGTGCGTAATGGCGACGGCGGAGCGAGGCGACGGTGCGCTGTTGTTGTTGTTGTTGTAATAAAAACCTAACTAAAAAATAAAACCGCAGCGCACACATGAAATTAACCCATTAGACAGAAGGATGAGACCCTGACTATAAACACATACTTATCGAAATAACTGAGCTATGGGGACCGCTGTCTGTCTGTGTGCAATGGCTTCCAGATTCGTAACAATATTACGATGGTTTTAGTTCTGAGTTACTGTTTTTATTATAATGTCACTTGCAACTAAAACAATTGATATATCATCGTACTAGTATTTCAACTCTCCCAATGGCACTCGCCCCCCCCCTCCCAGGCTGTCACCAATGGCGGACCGCCCTCCCTGCATCCCCCTTCGTACACCAGTGGATGGAAGGACATCTCTTTAGTCACACCATCTTAACACCATTTTGACCCACTGCTCAGGGTATTATGCAAACAGGAAAAATGATTTCAATAGTATGTGCTATAAGGTCTCTATCTGTCAAATTTTAAATCTGGAGTTGGGGCAAACATTTTAATCCACATTAATGCACTGGCATGAGTTTTATATGACAATGATAAGTACTTGTTCCAGTCTATATCTGATCCCTAAATATCATCTTTGTCTTTTACCAACCTCACAATATGAAAACCTTTTAACTAGTGGCTATAATCCAAACAGATAGCTAGAATTGTTCTCAGGTAGTAATTAACCTTTGCTCACCTATGACATGTCTTGGTCCAGATACGGTACTCAGTGTTTGAAGTTCAGAGGATTCAGATTGTCGGCCTGAATTGAACAGCCTGTGTAATTTGCCAGAAAATTACCCCCGAGCATCTGATGTACCCACAGAATCGAGCAAGCGTCAACGCTTTCTCGGTGGACAGGGATTTCCTCAAAAATGCAGACTAATTCAAGAACTTGGATGCTCTACCAGTGTGTGTGGACTTTGCATTAGATGGAACACCAGAAAGCTTTCTCGCAAGCTCTGCCTCAGCTGATAATTCAGCTGAGGATGGAACGTGTCTTTTCTAGTTGTGTGACCTCCATCAATTGTACCAAAGTCGATTTATAGGGCTTAGGTAAGACATCTCAGTCAAAAAGGCCCGTTTCAAGACCAGGCTCCTTGAGGACTTTGCAAACATGGGTTCGCAAGAACAGTCAGATGGTCAGAACAGCATTCTGGCATTTCCAGAGGAGATGTGGGAGATGCTTCATAGTTCCTTCCTGGTACATAACTATGAATCAGAAGCTCTCCGATTTGCAAAGGTTCAATTTTTTTTTAGAATGGAGATGCTTACGCATCAACAGTTCACGTTTTCTGGAAGCTTCCCGACAAAGCATCAGCAAAATATGCTGCCCAGCCCCAAACGGCTCACATCAATGGTTCTCTATTGACCAGCACTTAAAGGAGATACTGAAGATTCTCAAGCTTGTCTCACAATCTCTCAATGTTGCTTCACAACTGTAAGGAAATGGCAAACACAGAGCCACAGTTGACACGAGAGGGAGAAAGAGAGAGAGAGGATAGAGAGGGGGAGAGAGAGTGGATAGAGAGGGGGAGAGAGAGTGGATAGGAACGGTGTATAGAGGGGGGAGAGGGGGAGAGAGAGAGAGGATAGAGAGGGAGAGAGAGGATGGAGATGGAGAGAGAGGAGGGAGGAGAGAGAGAGAGAGAGAGAGAGAGAGGAGAGAGAGGATAGAGAGAGAGGAGAGAGAGAGGGAGAAGAGAGAGGGAGAGAGAGAGAGAGAACCCCTTCCCATTTTACAGTATATCAATATGAACATTCATGCCGTAACCAGTCAAAAAACCCTCATTGAACAGCGAGCCTGTCTGGTCTGCTCTCCTGCTTGAAAACCAGCTGGTCCTCTCTGTGGAGCAATTCAAGGATGGTGGTGTGGTATGTCCATCAAACTAGAGAAAGGGGATTCTTCACTGTTGGAAGTGAAGAGGAAATCTTACAAGGGAACACTGGAAGAAGCTAAAGTCAAGGAAGATGCATGGGTCCAGCACGCCATAGAGCTTCTTGAAATGGAGGAGTTGAAGAAAGGCGATGCTTTGTCTTGGGTTGCTTACCATGCTTCGCTCCCGTCCCCTCACCCCACCCTAGTCAGCCCACCTGCTATATAACAGCCCTCCTTCCTCTATTTGCTGAGAAGACAGACTCCCCAGCTATGACAAAGCATGCTATGAATGTCCTTCAGTCTGTCACAGAATTCCTCAACCCTGGTCAGGTTCCTGTTCTCGCTTGTGATTGTCCGATATTTGCAAACTTTAAGTATGGTACATCCAGTGGAAATGACCCACAACACATGGAGAGGACAAACTAGTCATCATGTTTGGAGGACTGATCATTGAAAAAGTGCTGTGGAATACCCTTGGTGATTTCTTGGAGTCCCGTGGCTGGATCAATGCCCTTACTGAAGCAGGTTTAGCCACATCAGGAAAAGCCGATTCATTTCTCAAAGTCGCTCATATCCCACGGACAAGGCACGCACATCAGGTCACTGCTTTAATGCTATGTAAACTACAGCATTATGCATATGCAGCCAATATGAACGGTGACAGTGACTCAGAGGATTTCCAGACCTGGAACCACAGCATGGTAAAGAAAGCCCCACATTCCAGTTCTGGGATATTGTGTCACAGACGGAGATCATGATTCTTTTCTTCATTCCTGCTCACAGACAGAATGATTTCCACCTTTATGTAGAGTCTATGGAAACACTGATGTTCCTTTTCTTTGCACTAGACCATTACAATTACAGTCGCTGGATATCCGTGCACATTCGCGACATGCAGTCCTTACCGGCCATTCTGAAAGATGATTTCATCAAATTTTGGGTGGTTAACAAAACTAAGCACAGATTTTCATCCCTTACAAATAATCAAGTTAATGAGCAAGAGAATGTGAAGGTAAAGGGCAATTGTGGCACGGTCGGCCTGGCAAAAAATCCGGATGCTCTTCGGTGATGGATGATTGCTGGCCCTGAACAAGCTCGGTTACTCAATCAATTTGAAAGTTAATACCTCCTGAGTAAAGACCATGAGATAAGTTACCAGCATCACAAAGAGGGTGTATCTGCTCAAGAGTTATTCAAGCATCAAACCAACAACCTCGCGCAGGTTATAACCCAATTCAGTAACCCTTTCCTGGATGATTGCCCCGAGCTTCTGATATTGCATACATGAGACTGTTGACGAATCTGTTGTGACCACGGTTCGAAACATCGAGACTTTAGGAAAATATCAAGTTTCAGAAGGAGGTACTTGATGATAGAACAGTGTCAATCCATGAGCCAGTCTCTGCCTATCATCAGGTGACCAAAACGCAAGGACAAGCCCAAATCAAAGGAAATCGATGCCCTCCGTAACAATGTCAGTCTCTTTGGACGTCTCTATCTCGCTAATCAGCTACAGGAAGTGGATCCAGAGGTATTTTTCAGTCATGAAAATCAGCTTTAGTTTACCTTCCTTCTCTGTCCACATCTGGCAAACTCCGCATTGGAACGAAATCCAATTTGCTGCGTTGCCAAGAAACCAGTAGCCATCCTATACATCCTAGTCAATTCGATGGCAAAATCTTAGGTGGCACAGCCATTGTGCACAGCTTGCCAACATCACCTTCGCCCACCTTCAATGAGTACGCAGAAAATGTATTCCAGTCATTTATGCACCAAGAACTGCAGAAGGTTCACAGGTTGGATCTGGCTTGGGAACTGGGACAGATATTTGCCGAGCAGCATCAAAGAGTCCACCCGTAAAAAAAGAGGGGAAGTGGATGGAGTAAGGATCAGGAAGGTCTCACCTCAGACCAATATGCCAACTAACTGGAAAGACTTTCTTTGGGATTCTGACAACAAAGATGAGCTTTTTGGATTCCTATCAAAGACGATAGATAGGGAGGAGTGCCCTTCAAGTAAGGAGCTGTACATCACCTCGGGCCGGTATTTCTGTACATCAACACAGGTGTGTATTTCTACCTTTATAAACCATGTTGCATTACATAGTCATGATATACATGTATGAATAACTCACATCGGTATTCTTCCACACAGGCACTGCTGTAATCTCCAAAGGTAGCAGACGTCAGAATCGTGGTCCATCTGAGAAATAGCAACAACAAAATTATCGTGCACACTGCAGACATGGATGCCATTGATCGGATAGTTGTTTTTTTTTACTTCCTGGCTTCCTATCTTGAAATGGATATTTGGGTTGCATTTGGGATGGGGAAAGCATTGTCTTATTACCACATCCACAACATCAGCTACAATCTTGGGAAGGAAATTTCTCATGCTCTTCCCTTGTACCATGCCTTCAACAGGTGTGACACAACTTCCTGCTTCTTCAACAGAGGGAAGAAGAGTTTATGGAAGGCATGAGAATCCTATCCAGAAGAATCCGATGCATTTATCAATGTGGATGGCAGGTAACCCATTTGACCCAGTTGAAGTCTCCTTTCGGAATTTCCAGCATCTTGAGTGACTTACGGTGGTGCTCTTATATGACCTGCAAAAACGGAAACAGTTGATGAGGCACACAGGGAGCTTCTCTCAAAGAAAACCAGAAGCCTGGAGAATATGCCCCCGACCCAGGTAATTGCCCAATATTTTCTTAAGCGGCGATGATCTCTTTATATTTTGTGTTAGTACTAATTTCAGTTCTGTCTCTTATTGAGAATGCCCTCCTCCAGCAGATCAAGGAGGAATATGGACCACTAGTGAACAGCCTGATTCCAAGCTTCCCACGCCAGAAGGATGGGGATGGACAATGAAGGACAACTGATGGGTGCCCTGTGTGGATTACTCTCGGAGAAGTGGCTAAAGTCTGTGCAGAGCTCATAAAATGCGGTTGCAAGTCCGAACGAAGTTGTGCAAGACGCAAGTGCACCAAAGCCGAGCGACCATGTCCTGACCTTTGCAGTTGCAAATGTCGAAAGTGAACTTTATTGTACACGTGTTAAAGACAGCAACGTGATTTGTACTTTCAAGTCAATGAAGTCTCCGAAGTTATCATTTCCTTCTGCAATATGTGTTTGGGGTGTAAACCCAGATTTGGGGTCATCAAAACATGCACGAACAGATAGTAGTGAATTAGTATGATGTTGATTTTTCTAAGGTGACGTCATGAGTGATGCCACGATGACATCATAAGCATCAGATATTTTGATGATGACATCATAACAATCAGATATTTTGATGATGACATCATAACCATCAGGTATTTTGCAGGAGAAAATTTTCGGGTGCAAAAACTGTGTACAACATTAAATAACATACAAATATGAGGCACGTACCGATATTACGGCGATTTGAATTGCACTTACCAGATGTATCAATACAATTTCGTGACATTTTTGAGTATGCCTGGTATTGGCTTAATGGTTAGTGTGGTGGGTGTGGGATCCTAGGATCCTGAGTTCCAAATCCCACTTGGCTGTTGAATTAATACAAGGTGGGGTTGACTCAGCCTGTCATCCTTTTGAGGCTGTGAAAATGAGTTCCAGCTTGCAGGTATCCTGTAGTGGAGTGGTGACCTCATCAGGATTGTGTTCAATAGCCTTGGAGACTGTTTAGGCAGCACCAACGCTCTGCACAGAGTTTGATCCTGATGGATGGATTTTTAAGTAGTGTTGTTGTCATGATGTTGTTTAAGCTTCCCATCCAACAGATTTTTTTTTGAAGCTTAGTTTTTTTTTCTGAACAAGTGACCACATGTGGTGTTTGTGTGAAAAAAATGGTGCATTTATCTGGCGCGTAACGATTATTTCACTAAACCGGACTATAAGAACCCTTTAGAACCCTTTCTCTCAAACAGCGCTTTCACTACGAAGGTTACGCAGGTTTGCTATTATTTCCGATTATTTTCTCTTAAAATTGTGATGGGTTTCCCATTTCTGTGAAGTCAGTGATAGCATGATAGGAGGAGTAGAAAATGTTTACATTATTCCGCTGTTTCGACGTGGGAATGCCTGCTTGGCTTTATGAGCAGGAGCAGGGTGAGAGTAAAGATGGGACAGCTTTGGAAAGGAGGGTGGGGTGAGAGACTTTTGGTGAGGAAGGGGGGGGTGGGAGTTTAAGGCCTGAGTGTGGAGAGGGGATCGATGTCTTAGGGTTGGGAGGGAAGGGTGAGGACTTGGTTGAGGGGAGGGGAAATATTGGACATAGTGGGAGTGGAAGCTTTTGTTTGAGTTGTCAGAACTGCTGTGTGAGTTCAATCAGAGTAAAAATGTGATTGTGTGTTGTGTGCGTGTCTGTCGCTGTCAGGGGGGGGGGGGATGACGCAATCACCCAATGGTTAATGTGCTCGTAATTTTTAAAGTTGTCAAATTTACAACACACAATGTTTTTCGAAATGCTGCAAAAGCATATTGTGTTTAGATATGCTGGCAAAACGTGCAACACATCGCTGGGATCTATTGTTGTTCTGGCCATAGGGTGTGTGTTTGTGTGTGTAGCCATGGTAACATGAGTACATGATCACAGCAGCTCTCTTACTAAGATCAGCACAGGTGAAACAAAATTTCCTATCCGTTAAAGGGGATAGGGTGGAGGGCTTGAGGAAAGGGAAAGAGTGCAAGGAAAGGAAAAGGGGATGGGAAGCATGGAATAGGGGAATTATGAAAAAGGGTGTGTGAAGGTGGATGAAGAGGCAAAGGAAATTAGGGCCATAAGTGAAAGCTTCCTGTTTCTGCCAAAACGAATTTGTTTAATGAAGAGTGTAATGAAACGTACATGGATGACGTATTACGATTACAGTTATTTTATGCTCACCCTGCAAAGTTATCTTTCTAGGTATTGATATTTCCCTTTTGTGGGAGTGAACTAGAGGTCAACTCATCAGGAATTTTGTCCATTTCTGAATTATGAAATAAATTGTAAAACTTTGACATAAACTTTCAGTCCATGCAGCCCTGCACCACTCCACCCACCCCCCCCCCCCCCCCCAATTCCAATCCGTGACACCAAGTCCATGGCTATGAATTCCGCGCGCGAGGACAGCATCTGGAAATTAATAAAAACAGGACTCATTGTCTGATCTCACTGCCAGACCTCTGAGATTGCTCGAGGAATGAAGAGAGGGAATGCTTTCAATATAGCGGCTGGTAATGGCACAAAGGGATCCTTTCTTTCCCTTCCCCTAACATCTGCGCTCCGCAGCATCTTTTTTGCCTTTATCAGAAGCTTGGAACCCGCGTGTGTGCACCGGGTCGAGATTTTCCAGGAATTTCCTCCCTCGTTTCTGCCCTTCATCTTGCACCTGTGTCCCATAGCATCCCCCTCTGTTTCTGTGCATTGTCTCCATAGTCATCACATTTCGTTATCGTTCTCTATCACTTTTTGCCACTCCTGTGCCAAAAGTAAATTGTACTTTCCTTCTTTTCGTCTTTGTTTCTCCTGCACCCCTTCATGTAGGGTGCGTAGAAATCTAGAGTTGTGGTTTTCTGCCGTACTCGTATTGTTCTCCGAAGAAAACAGCTCATTGAAATACACCTCTAATTTGAACACATTAAAACAGTTCGGAGCAAAAGAGTAACTGCTTCTTGCTGTGCTCAAAATGTTTTTGTTTTCAGAGTTCTAATCTGTACGATCGCTCAAATTTTTGAAAATGTATGGAGGTGGAAGGTGGATGGAGGTAACGGTTTCACCCCTGTCTGTTTGTCTGTCTCTGAGCAAGATATCTCAAAAAGTTATGGATGGATTAGGCCAAAACATGGTGGATAGGTTTGGGTGTGTGACAACAATGAATTGATTCGATTTTGGTGAAGATCCGGATCCGCATCCGCATCCGAATCTGATAATTGTTAAAGTGATTCGTCACCTTTGAGAGATAATCCAAAAACGACATATAGCACAATATCTCAAAAAGTTACAGATGGATTCAGACGAAACATGGTGGACGGGTTGAGGGTCTGCCAACGACAAATTGATTCGATTTTGTTGATTTTGTTGAAGAATCTGAATCCAGAAAAGAGAATTTTTTTCGTTTTTTTCATTCATTTGATTTTCACCAATGAGAGATGGAGCCAAAAACGACATATAGCACGATATCTCAAAAAGTTACAGATGGATTCGGACGAAACATGGTGGACAGGTTGAGTGTCTGCCAACGACAAATTGATTCGATTTTGTTGATTTTGTTGAAGAATCTGAATCCAGAAAAGAGAATTTTTTTCGTTTTTTTCATTCATTTGATTTTCACCATTGAGAGATGGGGCCAAAAACGACATATAGCACGATATCTCAAAAAGTTGTGGATGGAATTTGACAAAACAAGGTGGACGGGTGGGTTGGGTAGGTGACAAGACCAAGCTGATTCGATTTTGCCTAAGATCCGGATTCAGATCCGACCTATTAGTGTGATACAAAATATAAACTGTCATCCTGGTGTTTCAGAGGCAGGGTGATTCATCAATGTGTGTGATGTCCCTCGGATGGCCGTAAATTGGGCATCCTGTCTGCTAGCATTCATTGGTGGACGTTAAAGGAAATTTCACATTTCCAAGCTGGCCTGCAAAGCCAGTCACCGATTGGGCATCATTAGTTGAGCAAAGTCCGTCCTTGGCCCACCTGAGCTCCTGACCACATACAAAGCTTTTGTCCACAGCCTGATTGAGTAGTGATCTCCCCTCTGGGCTGGTGCTCCAACTTCTTACCTTTCTTGGCTTCACGCTGTGGAAACCAAGGCATTTAGGATCATTGGTATCTTCTGTGAAGTGAAGGTCTTTGGGTCTCACACTCTCACCACAGACAGGTCGGTGGTCTTTCTGTCTTCTACCATCGCTTCTCCGGCCTTGCCGCAACCCCCTTCTGGTGAAACCACCACAATCAAGAATCACTGCTCACCTTCACTCTTTCATTCCTCTGTTTTGTGAGCATCTGTGAGTCGAGAATGGTTAACCCTTTCATGACCAGGTCATGTATGTTCCTCGTCTGTTCCTAAACTTCAACGTGGTGTATCTCCAATACTTTTTTCTTGTAATTTTAGATTCACGTTTGTACATTTGCAAACATTGTGGCTAATACTGGCCGAGAGATGTTGTCATTTTCATAACTTTTCTTTTGTTCATGTTTTTTTTTCTCATGTCAATTAGAAAAACCTTTTTTAGCATGCATGTCTTGAATTTAAATTTAAATATATTTTTTAAGTTAGCCAAACTAATAATAAAATTGGATTTATATCTGAAAATTACTTTCAAGATGCTTGTGGTCCTCAAAGGGTTAAGAATGACAGTGCACTTCCATCTCATGTTATCCTCCATGTCTACCCATTATATTTTCTACCCTTACTGATCCTCCTTTCAACGGCTTCAGGGAAGAGTGGGGTTGCGTTGCATCCAGAATGCAGTTTCACAAACAGAAAAAAAGAAGAGCAAAGCATTGGAGGTGGATTTTGGAAGTTTCATCAGGTCAGTGACAGGGTACTCTTTCTCACTCCACTGCAGTGATAGGGTGATTGTGTCAGCCACCCTACAGTGACGTGGGTACCCTTTCTTACTCTCTCTCTCTCACTCCCTCTCTCTTCCCACACTCAATGTCTCTCCCTCTCACCCTCTCACTCCTCTCTCTCTCTCTCTCTCTCTCTCTCTCTCTCCCTCTCTCTCTCTCTCTCTCTCTCTTCTCTCCCTCTCGCTCCTACACTCAATCTCTCTCCCCCCCTCCCCCCTCACACACACACACCTGAAGGAAGTGGATGCTTTGAGACCAGGTAGGTCTCCGTTCCATTTCCTGAAACCCACCCACGTGTGGAGACAGCAGTCAAAAACAGCAATTTGCCCACACACGCACATATATACACACGCGTACATAGTGTGTGTTGTGTGTGTGTGTGTTTGTGTGTGTGTGTGTGTGTGTGTGTGTGTGTGTGTGTGTGTATATTTACACACACACGAGAACACATGACTGTGGATACTTTGAGACCTGAGAGGATTCTGTTACACCTTCTGAAATCCGCATATGGAGAGAACAACCAATGACATGACACACACACTCACACACACTATCAGCAACGCCATCTTTATGACATCCTTTTTCTCTCCATACTCAGCGGAGTAATTGAGGAGGAATTTCCTCCTTCCAAAACATGGGTGCCAACCTGTGGGGTTTGTGCATGCTCTATCCTATGCTGAGTATCATGCAAGAAAAGAGTATGTACCATTTTAAATGTCTTTGGTGTGACTCAGACAGTTTGGGATCTGAACAACTGACCTCCCAGATCCAGAGCAGATGCTCGAACCATTATGTCACTGAATCTGGCTTTGGAAGAAATACCAAATAATCTTGAGAGATTTGGATGATTCTGTTTATAGGGAATAGAGGTGCAAAGTGGGTGTACAGGCTCATAGGGGAGAGCCATAATGCGTTGAGCAACTGAGAAAGGAATTATTTCCGAATACACAATCTTAATGATTTTTGATCAACCTGATTATAATCAGCTCCACGTGTTAACAACCACTCTGGACGTTAACACCTCGTTCACTCATCAGAGTTAAATCGAGCAAGGGGACGATCCAACACGTCTCGTCACATGTCACCCATCTCTCTACACCTTCCTCTCGTGGGTTTATATAGCATCACAGAACAATCCCATGCATTCCAGCTAATGCGATTCTCGTCCATACTGGTAGTTTGGTCTGAGAACGTTCCAGCATCTTCACGAATCTCACCAGGCAGTTTACAGTACAATACTGCCATCGACAGTCAAAATTAGCTCATTAAATCAAGCAATTTAAAAAACAATTTACCGATCCGTGATAAACGAAGCTTATAACATATAACCGTCAATTTTAATCATTCATTTACAGGCATTTACTAATGCTTACAAATACCACAACATCTATCTTTTAACCGACAATGATCCTTCCAGAGAGACAGTCTCCAAGTATGAGATTTCCTGGGAGTTAATTAAATATTCCATTTGTCAAACCAGCATCACGTCATCAGCTTTGATCACCGTCATTTTATAATTTATTGCTTATTTTTCTTGACCAGCATCAGGTCATCATCAGCTTTGATGAAAGTCATTATCCAATTTCTTTATTGGCTTTCAAAATATTTGTGGAGATTTCTTAAAAGTTAATTCTCTTCATCAATTGCACTTGAAATCCACAATGATGTAAACCCAAGCCATTGCATAAAATATTGAAGCGTGATGCAGATACAACAGAAAACGTAAGTGTGATGCTTTGAATGAACAGTGTTACCTTTCCGACACAGCAAGTCGCAGAACACATGCAGATTAGAATGCTGCTAATAATTATGCTTCTCCAACAGGAAAAAGGAAATAAAATAATGTGAACTACAACGGCACTTGGTAGAGCACATACCTCCACCAAGTTGATTAGTTTACATTTCGTATCACACTGATAGGCCAGATCTGGATTTGGACCTGAACTAAAATTAAATTGGCTTGTTCTCGTCTCCTAACCAACTCATCCACCAAGTTTCGTCCAAATCCGTCCACAACTTTTTGAGACATCGTGCTATATATATATATCATTTTAGCCCTATCACTCAATAGTGAAGAATCACTTTAAAAATTCTCGGATCCGGATTCAGATCTGAAACAAAATCGAATCAAGTCTTCCTTGTTACATACCCAATCTTGCCACCAAGTTTCGGCCGAATCCATCGACAACTTTTTGAGATATCATGATATATGTCATTTTATCCCGATCACTCAACGGTGAAAAATCACTTTTAATATTCTTGGATTCAGATCCGGTTTCGGATCTCCACCAAAACCTAATACTTTCATCGGTGTCACATACCTAAGCTCTCTACCAAATTTCATTCGAATCCGTCCATAACTTTTTGAGATTTTTTTTCACAAACAAACAAACAGACAAACAGACAAACAGACAGACAGACGACAGACAGACGTGCAAACATAACCTCCATCCACCTTCGGTGCCGGAGGTAAATACGTTACAGATATTACAAGGGAACATTACAAGGTTGTTGTGCAATAGATAGATTCTGCTTTGAAGGATGGATGGAGTGTTTTTGTCGGATGTGTGAGAGCCGAACGAGTTAGGGCAGGAACTTGGAATTTGGCCAGTGCTCCAGAAACACGAGGTCAAAAGTAATGAACAAATGCTCCAAAGGTATGCTGACCAAGTTTGGTTTTTAGTTCCTCTGACACACTCATCAAACAGAAACAATATGGTGCATTCAAGGATGAATCACCACATGATGTGAATGGCAAAGAAGTCAGGAATGTTGTAGAAAGATGTTGAATTCATCCCACATCCTTTCCAGGGTGCTGGGTACTGCCAAAGCAGCTTCCTGGAAGAGGAAATAAATTGGGTGATTTTCCATTTATTTCCCAGCTGAAGTCGTTAGGGCAGGGATTTGGAATTTGGCCAAGGCTCCGCAAACATTTGCCTCCTCTTTGAGAAAAGACACTGCTAGATTTACCGTCCACCAGGAAGACGTAGTCACATCGTCGGATGGCAGAAGGGTCCCCATCCTATCCGAAGGGATGCTTCACTGATTGATGCAATGCCCTGCCTGAGAAACGCAAGGATGACAGTTTACAGTCGGTCTGGAATCAAACACAGACAGGACGGTTCAAAGGAGAGTGCTTTACCTCTCTGCTATCGCAGCAAGCCGTGGAAAGTCATAAATCATGATGTTAAGCTATTTTGAACATAATAAGTATGTGAAGTGGAACCATACCTTCTGCGTTGTTTGAGAACCTTCTGCATTGTTCAAGAACATTTCATTGAAATAAAATAAAAACTATCCAAAAAATATGGTCCACAAAGTTCCAAAACATATTTGACAACACAGCAACAAATCTTGATTTAACAAAGAACATGGACAATGTGTTGCATTTTCTGCACCGTTACTGCATCAACCGAACGTTCTGCTTTACTGGCCAATTGGAAACAGGTTGAAGCTGGAGGCACAGAGATCCCACGAAGCAGGTTTCTCCTACGGGGTTCAAACTCTCAACGCACCAAGGCCTGTGGCGACACACGGGCTGTAGCCAGAGAGGAGAGCTCTCCTGCAGGGCCTAATTGCAGCCTGGAGCCATGGAACAACATGTGGTACTCGTAAGGCAAAGCGCGCAGACACTAAATTTTCCACAGCTTGCTTCACATTGCTCCGGCGTAGGACTTTGATGTGCTATCTCACCCCCGCATGGCGCTGCAGATCAAAGTCGGTGCTCGCCAGGCCAGGCCATGCCTCGTGTCAGTCCAATGCACAAAACTTGGCTCGGGTCACCCCCGAATGATTTCAGCTTTCTTCTGCTCGGCTAGTTAGATCATGTGTGCATGTTTGTAAAATACACATATTATCAAACAAGGTAATATGCCCACAATGATGACATGTATCATATCTTACACAGATGTGAAACGATAGGCCATGGCAGAATCCTTATATTTTCCTCGTCCCGAAACCTCTTGACGATGTTTACACGTTGTTTTTTGCTCAAATAGACTTCTTTGATAGTCGGAGGAAGGTCTCTATAGTGCCTGTGGGACTTCTTTGAAGATTCCACGTTGCCCTGAAGTTGAAAATTAACTAAAATAGGACGATGTGCGTAATAGCTACTTGCTAACAGCTACAGTCATAAGCCGTGGGCAGAAGTTTAGTGGTCGGTTTTTGTTTGTCAGATGTAGGATTGTTTTGCAAAGGGATAACTCAAGAAAACAAAAAAAATGGAACAGGTGGTATTCTGCAGCGGACAAGGATCCCACATGTGGACTATAAAAGTACTTCGTAGATACTTGGCCATTATGTGCTGGTATACAAATTCCAAATTCCTGAAAATCTGAAAACATCCAAACATGGTTGTTCATTGGTGAGCTGGTCTTAAAAAAATGTCTTGCTCATAAAAATAAAAAAAAGAAAGAAGACAAGCTTATGGTTCAGGAATACAAAACAAAATCACATTCAGTGGAAGCTAAAGGGGTGAGTGAGACTAAGAAACCTTGGATGTTTCCCAGTCAATGTGATAGACATAACTCAGTGTTCCACCTCTAAATGGCACATAACAGTTAGTTCCTGGAAATGTGTTCCTGGCTGTAACAGCAATAACCTGGGTAAAGAGAGGCTGCCAAATATTTTCAGAAAGGCAGTCAATATTATGCAGACAATCATTTGCTTAATTTAGCCTAGGGGACTTTATTATTACCCCGCACACGTCAAGCGAAAAGTATGGTGAAGCAATTGGTTCACTTCTGCCTGTCTATCATTCTCGGTGTACAAACGTCAGTTTATGATCGAGGAACAACTTGATTTCAATTGAATGTGATATTTTGAACACGTATCGCAAAACAAACCTGCAGTTTAACAGTACTTTGGCTCTGAATTCGTCGCGATCGGGAATGCGGAGAGGGGAGTGAGATAATGTTTTTACTTTGTCTGCCTGTCTGATATTCAAACAAAATTTAAAAATCATTCCAAGCAGGAAACTTACTGTTTTTAAGGACGTCATAGAGGACACAAACAACAGGCACAAATAACTCATCTAACATGTGATTGATATAAAGTGGTGTGAAAGACAGCAGCGCATCAACGGTGGTAAACTTCTGGAAAAAAATTTTGATAGGAGTTTTACAATCTATTATATTTCAATTGAATTATAAAAAAGAACCCTGTATAACACAAATTCCCTTTTTAGCATTTTCACAACACTTCCGTTTGGCAGTACTTGGACAAAATATGACGGTATTTTACGTCATCACGACCAATCAAATTTTCCGCTCAGAGACCCTTCCCATATTCTTTTTTTTTATCAAAACAGCGTTGGGTACTGTGTTCTCTGAACCCTCGAGTTTATAGAGGTGATATCTATGTCTCCAAAAGTATTTGAACGTTCAAGAAATAGTGCAGGTTTGTCACAGTGAAGTAGGTGGGGGAAGGAAGGGAATACCTTGAGACATCAGGCACTGCAGCAGCTTAGAGGGAAGATCCATGATTTCAGGTCAACTTGGGATGGGAATTAAATGCTGCCACTGAGTCTCACCACCATCAGCGAATTAAACAAAACTTTAAACTTAAAAAAACATTAATCCTTGGAAAGAATGAGGCAACTTTTGATTTTAGACTTCACGCATTTATGAGTTCAGAACATGATGACTGCTTTTAACATTGTGGGCGCTGTGTTGACTGCCAGATTTGGTGTCTTCTTTCACGATGACAGCCCACCAGGTTTGCTCCACAGCAGGGATTCAACCTGGACAATCCGAGTAATTGTCTAACATGATCAACAATACCTACTGCTTGGTAGAGGTATGTAAAATCACTCTCACTCACACTCACACACAAACACACAGTTACATTACGCAGGCTGGGTGTGTCATCAATGGTCAATTTAATGCCAGTTGTCTTTGAGGTTTTGACTGATAAAACGACAGCACATTTCCAAATTATTCAATGTGCCTGCAGCAGCAAATACTACTCGGCTAAACAAGACATCAAGATAGTGACAGTAATCCAAACTCTTAGCTGCCCAGCTCCTTCCTAAAATGGCAGTTTGAGTGATTGTTGGAAGTCACGTGGATTGGATCAGCTGTGGTCATGATGTTATGCTCAGCTGTGTGAATGACTGTTTGTACATTGTTTTTTTTATTTATTTATTTAAATAAATTTTTGTTATAACCCTTCGGCCTATTTCATCTGCCAATCGCTATGCCTCATCGAAAATAATAAATGTCAGTGTGTGCGTGTAAGTCAGTGTGTCCCCTCCATAACTCCAAAACCATGAAACCGAGCGGCCTCAAACTTTGCATGCATATGAAGGGAACTCCAAGGGAGTGCACGAATGAAAACTGAGTGTTTGGGTAAATTGAAACACCACTTTTGAAGATAATTTATGGTAAAACTAGAAGCAGATTTATCTTTGGTCAGCTTGCGTTCAGCTCGTTCAGCTCGGGGTCTTAATCCACCATTTTGTCTGCTCAGCTCAAAAATGCCTTGCCTTGGAATAGATCGGTTTCCGTATGATAAAGCTTCATTCCTACAAATTGCTGAATACATCGCAATGCATATATAAAGGCACGGACACTGGCCCGGAGATGTCAGTGTTCGTAGCTGTATTTAATTTCCGCACATGTTTTGCAACCATTGTCTGGCAATAAAACAGATTTTGAATATCTTTTTCACATGGTCAACTATACGTGGTCTGCTCTATCGTTAGAACACCAACCAATTTATATGTTCTGGCAATTGATGGAAAAACTATTGTCTCTCCAAAAATTCAATATTGTCTACCCAAAATAATTACAATAATATGTTCAAACTTGTTGATATTTCTGTTCATTATTTTGCAGCTTGAAAAATAAAATGTTTGTCTCGAAACATGTGCTTAATTGTGGTAGTCCAATAGATGTACATAAGATCCCAGGCAATGCCAGGTACCTTTGTGGGAGGAAGGAGGAAAAGGATGAAGGTGGGAGGGAGGGGAATGTGTGGAGTGGGAGTCTGTAGGGAGGGATGGTTGGGTGGGAGAAGGCAGGGGAAGGGGTGGAAGGAGGGAGAAGGGGTGTGAGGGGGACCCAGTGTTGCCAAGCAATGCCGGGTACATTTGTGGGAGGGGATGGATAGAGGTGGGAGGAGGGAGGGGAAGGGGTGGAGTGGGGTGGGAGTCTGGAGAGATGGGGTGGGGTGGGAGTATGGAGGAGGGTGGGGTGGCAGTAGGCAAGGCAGAAGGAGGGAGAGGAAGGGTGTGAGGTGAGATCCGGCATCTTGTAATAATATGATCCACAAAATAATATGATCCACTCGGTGACTCGGGTGACATAAATGGCCATTGCCCATGGGAATTAGCTGCTCACCAAAAGGGTTTCGAGGATAGTAGTCCCGTGGTTGAAAGGATTAACCCACTGGAGGTAGGGCCGTGATGCAGCATATGGAACGAAGCTCCATGAGTCAAGAGAGGAAATATGTCACTGAAGATATGGCTGCGAATGTGATTTAACTCAAGTGAACTCATGTGATCTCCAGTGAACTCCAGTGAAACTCAAGTCCGTGAGTTAATTCCACGAAGGTGTAAAATGCAAGCTGCCAGGCAGGAAAGCATTGTCACAGTTCCGTTCAAGCCTTACTCCACCCCCGTTCCTCGAGAATGAGATCCAAGAGCCCGACAGCAGTGTGAGGCAAAATTGTTGGTTATAAACTCGAGAAAACAAGAAAAAAGACATAAAATGTTATAGCCCCTGTTGTTTTAGTAATTTTTCTGTGCGGAGTGAAAGGGCTAGCCCACATTTATGAACAACTAAAATGGCCGCCAGTCTACCAGTCGGCCATCTTTGACTAGATCACAAAATAAAGTGATGTGCACATGTAAGCCATCATGTACTGTGTTTATGCCAAGTTTGAACAAAATCTGACCACGCATGTCTCAGAAATGGTTGAGGACACATTTAAGTAACAAAATGACCGCCAGTGGGCCATCATCGATTTAATCTCAAAAATAAATGACACACTTATGTAAGCAATCATTCCTTATCTGTGTGCCAAGCTTGACCAACATCGGTAAATGCATGTCTGAGAAATAGTTGAGGACGTGCGTTCAACATTGGGTTTTTTACAATTAAAATGGCCACCAGTCGGCCATCTTGAATGCGATTTCGAAGAAAAGTGACATGCATATGTAAGCCATCATTATTTATCTGTGAGACAAGTTTGAACAACATCAGTAAATGCATGTCCGAGAAATAGTTGAGGATGTGTTCAACATTGGGTTTTTTACAACTACAATGGCCACCAGTCGGCCATCTTGGACATGACATGGAAACAAAATCACGTGTTTATGTCAGAAATCATTCTTTATCTGTCTCCCAAGTTTGAATAAGATTGGTAAATGCATGTCTGAGAAATGGTTGAGGACGTGTTCGACACTGGGTTCTTTTACAACTAAAATGGCCGCCACTGTGCCAGTCGGCCATCTTTGATCAGATCGCAAAATAAAGTGAGGTGGATGTGTACGCCATCATGTACTGTGCCTTTTGCCAAGATTGAACAAAATTAGGCCATGTATGTCTGAGAAATGGTTGGGGACACATTTAAGTAAATAAATGGCCACCAGTCGGCCATCTTGAATCTGATCTCGAAAAACAATGAGATGCTTATGTAAGCCATCATTCCTTATCTGTGTGGCAAGTTTGAACAAGATCGGTAAATACGTGTCTGAGTAATGGTTGAGAACGTGTTTGACACCGGGTCTTTTTTTAACAACTAAAATGGCCGCCAGTCGGCCATCTTTGATCGCTGCGTGAAACAAAATGGCGTACTTATGTAAACCATGATTTTGTTCTCGTTCTGCCAAGTACAAATGAAATCGGTCCATACATGTCCGAGATATGGTTGTGGACGCACACAAAAATCGAGACCAAATCCATAAGCCCCCGTTTAGGACGAAGTCCAACGGGGGCTATAAAGAAAACATGCCTACACTCCTGCCATTGGTTGGACAAGTATACCGAACAAAGTTCATGATGTAAAAGTAGGAACAAATTGGCACCGATGAAAAGTACACTACAAACACAATCATGAACAAAATATATAAAGACAAATAAATTGGTTCAAATAATAAACCAAAACTCAGGATATCTTTGAAATAATCACACTCAGGAACTGGGAATGGACAGGACAACATTAACAGATGGTCAGATAACAGGTGGACAACAATGGTAACACCATGGAGACCTAGCTATGCATGGCAATAGGAACAGGGGAAGTCCACATCTAAGATGGAGACATGAAAAAGACAAATATTGGGGAAGAGTCAACGGAAACAACAAAGCAAGAGACAGAGCAACATGGTGTCAACATGCTGGGGCTTTCATCCTGCAGTGGACTAAAATAGCTGATGATGATGATTGACAAACGTACCCTGATTTGCAGGATTTGACTCACAAACCCATATAACTGCAAGCAAGAGTCCTTAACCACTCAGCGATGAAGTAAGGACCTACCTAATCTTTGGCTTGATCTTCTTACACCACAGCATCCTCGTATCATCAACACCTTCCGGTTCTGGGTTTGGAGTGTCGACAGGTCTCCTTCAGGGCTCTCTGCTGACGATCTCAAAGTTAAGTTTCCGATCGTTATCTGTCCGGTTTTAACTGTTTATTTTCTCACCTACATGTTACTGTGTGTTCCTAGTTCAGTTTTGTTTCAAAAATCGTGCTATTTTGGGAGTTTTCGTCGACCTTGTCTTACCGGGTGCTTGAGGCCTACCCTTGAGGCTTGAGGCCTACCGGTTCACCTCGGTGTACGATCGTGTTATTTGTTTTTTTCTCCCATTACATTCAATTTATATCTTCCCACTTTCCTAATGTCCCCTATCCCTCCCAACTAATAACTCTATTTCTTATCTTAAATCAAAAAAAAAAAAATTAAAACAAAAAAAACGCTACCTTTGCACACTCACGAGTCTCCAATCCTCTCTTCTTCTTCTTCTTCTTCTTCTTCTTCTTTCTTCTTCTTCTTCTTGTTCTTCTCTCTCTTCATCGCCTCTTCTCTTCCCCTCTCTTCTTCTTCCTCAATTTTTCGACAACACTTCCATTACCTAATCTGTTGAAAACTCTCTCAAACATTAATAATAATAACAAAAACGATCTCTTATAATGCTTCATCTTCCTCTTTCACACATGTTGTACTCTTTACTGTATCATAATGCACTACTCTTCTGCTAATTTAAAACAGACTGCTCTCAATCCGACCTTTCCTTCATACCTTGCGTAAAAATCTAACTGTTACAGCGTTTCTTCTCTCCGTTCTCTGAATTCGCCTTTATTGCATCCATCAAGAAACGTGTTTAATCGCATCTCTGACCTAAAACTTTTAAAACCCAGTTTTGCTATGAATGTTCACTTTCCATCAACCATTCTGTTTTTTCCAACTTCAGTGCCAACTCCACCCTCTCACCCCTCACTCTCAAAGCAACCATCCCACTCTTCTCCTCCCAAGCCTCCCTCTCACCTCTCTCAAAAACTCCCCCTCACCTTTCTCCCACCATTCATCCCCTCACTCATCCTCTCAAAGTTGCGCCCCCTCTCATCCACAAAGCTGCCTCCTTCCCCTGCCCTCTCACCTCCATCTCTCACCTCCATCTCTTCACTCCACCTCCTCAAATCCTCAACTGCCTTCTTCCCCCTCTCTTGTCCCCTCTCCCCCAGCACAACAGAGCCTTTTTCTCCTCCTCATTCGGCCTCTCCCCTAGCTATTCTGCAATCCCCCATACTCTTTCAACAACCCTCCTTACCTCCCCCCCCCTCGTCCCTTGTCCTACCCTCCCTCCCCTCCCTCCCCTGCACCCAAAGCCTCCTCTCCTCCCTCTTCATGGACAGGGTGGACCTCAATATTTGGGGCCTTCACTCAAACTGCCAGATCTTTCCATACAGGTTGCCACTGACAAACCAGACATAATCTGCCTAACAGAACTTTCATCCCCAAGACGTGTCTGACTCCCAAGTAATCACTCCCTGGTTACTCCCTCTCCAGTATGACAGACCGAAGCCTGCGCCTGGTGGAGGAGTTGCTCTCTTCCATAAAGACTCTATTCCTCACTCTCCATGCACTGCGCTCACTCCCCCACACCCCAGGAATACCTCTGGCTACGGCTTCCCCTCCACTCCCACCTCATGTTTATATGTGTACTATACCGTCCACCTAACAGTGATGACTCCATCTACACCTCACTATCGAAAACATGGACCAACTTCTATCTTCTCATCAAACTCTCTCTTCCTCTTATGTGGCGATTCAATTGTCATCATGCCCGTTGGCTAGGTGTGGTACAAATCTCACCTGTCATGGCACCTCAGCAAAAGCTTCTGTGACTCAATGGGACTGACTCAGTCGGTCAACTTCCCGACCCGGATCTCAACCAATGGTACTCCATCTCTTCTGGATCTGATTTTGACAAATTTCCCTGACAATATCTGCTGCTCTTCCTCCGTCCCAATCGGTTCTTGTGACCATGAACTTGTCAAAGTGGACATCTCTCTGGCTATTATCAGAGACACCTCACCGCGTCGAGTCTGGCATTTCACTACTGTCTCCAATCGGTTCTTCTGACCAGTCCTGTCAAAGTGGACATCTCTCTGGCTATTATCAGAGAACCACCTCACCGCCGTCAAGTCTGGCATTTCACTCAAGCCGACTGGCAGGGTCTCCAAGCGAGCATCAAACTTATAGACTGGTCTCCTATCGTACTTCTCCCAACAATCAACTCTCTGGAATTCTTTCAAAGAACTTGCCTCTCTATGCACAGATTTATCCCCTCTCGTCTTCAGTGTCCTACCCTTCCTCCCGCCCTGGTTCACTGAAGCTTGTGGTGAGGCATTTGTCCTGAAACAACTTGCCTTTGCCTCATGGAAAGCAAACCAACTGAGGCAATCTCAGTTCCTTCCATAAAGCTCAGAGCAATGTGCATCTACCCTCAGGAGAGCCAGAAAACATTCTTTCTAATCTCAAGTCTGAACTCTCAAACCTCTCTCCCTCCTCAAAATCCTGGTGGCGTCTAATCAAATCTGTTTTCTGGTGTATGTTCCCTCCATCCCTCTCCTTACCTCAAATGGCTGCACTGCTGATACTGCAGTGAAAAAGCTGAATGCCTAAACTCGGTGTTTGCTAAATCTGGTGTCCAAAACCCATCGCTTTCTCTACCCACCTTACCCAGTCACACCCAACTGTGCCTGGATCTGTGTCCATTTCTCCTGACAAGGTGGAGAGATTGCTGTCAAACCTCGACTCAGATTCTGCAAGCGGTCCAGACGGCATCAGCCCACAATGGTCCTAAAAACCTGCTCTTCTGCTCTTGCTCACACCTCTCTCTGTTCTATTCACCCTCTCATTTGCTCAAGGTAATCTGCCATCGGCTTGGAAATCAGCAAACATCACTGCCCTGCATAAAAAGGTGCAAAAACA
>CM068959.1:20641667-20651811 GCA_035128595.1 Eptatretus atami | reverse complement strand
TGACAGGATCATGGCGTGTAGATTGTTTGTAGCGTTTGTCATTAGCTCTCAATTTGGGGGCTTTGACAGGTTCATGACGTGTAGATTTGTTTGTAGCCTTTATCATTCGCTCTCAATTCGGGGCCCGTGACAGGATCATGACGTGTAGATTATTTGTAGCGTTTGTCATTCGCTCTCATTTTGGGGGCTTTGACAGGATCACGGCGTGTAGATTATTTGTAGCGTTTGTCATTCGCTCTCATTTTGGGGGCTTTGACAGGATCATGGCGTGTAGATTATTTGTAGCATTTGTCATTAACTCTCAATTTGGGGGCTTTCACAGGATCATGGCGTGTAGATTGTGTGTAGCGTTTGTCATTAGCTCTCAATTTGGGAGCTTTGACAGGATCATGACGTGTAGATTGTTTGTAGCGTTTGTCATTAGCTCTCAATTTGGGGGCTTTCACAGGATCATGGCGTGTAGATTGTTTGTAGCGTTTGTCATTAGCTCTCAATTTGGGGGCTTTGACAGGGATTCATGACGTGTAGATTGTTTGTCATGTTTGTCATTAGCTCTCAATTTGGGGCTTTGCCAGGATCATTGCATGTAGATTGTTTTGTCGCGTTTGTCATTAGCTCTCAATTTGGGAGCTTTGACAGGATCATCGCATGTAGATTGTAGTAGCGTTTATCATTAGCTCTCATATTGGGAGCTTTGACAGGATCATGACATGTAGTATTGTGTAGCGTTTGTCATTAGCTCTCAATTTGGGGGCTTTGACAGGACCATGGCGTGTAGATTGTTTGTAGCATTTGTCATTAGCTCTCAATTTGGGGGCTTTGACAGCATCATGACGTGTAGATTGTTTGTAGCCTTTATCATTTGCTCTCAATTTGGGGGCATTGACAGGATCATGGGTGTATATTATTTGTAGCTTGTCATCGCTCTCAATTTGGGGGCTTTGACAGGATCATGACGTGTAGATTGTTTGTAGCATTTGTCATTAGCTCTCAATTTTGGGCTTTGACAGGATCATGGCGTGTGATTGTTTGTAGCGTTTTCATTAGCTCTCAATTTGGGGGCATTGACAGGATCATGCGTGTTATATTAATTTGTAGCGTTTGTCATTCGCTCTCAATTTGGGGGCTTTGACAGGATCATGATGTGTAGATTGTTTGTAGCCTTTATCATTAACTCTCAATTTGGGGGCTTTGACAGGATCATGATGTGTACATTTTTTGTACAGCTTGTCATCATTTCTCAATTATTCGCTACTTTGTGGATCAATACGCGCTTGCCGTTTAGCACTGTTATCTCTGATTTGCTTGTGAAGGTGAAATTCACTATCAAACCTCCTTTTTCTCTTCCATTCGGACCAATAACTACTTCGTTCGGATTAACATTTGACGCACACTTCATCATCATCCTCATCATCCCCATCATCGTCATTATCACCCATTTATCCGTACGACATCCCTACAGGATGACATCTTTTTCCATTGATTTCACGAGTCCGTAACAGCCTCGGCGATACTTAGCGATGAATATAGAACAAGGAGACTTTTCAGTTTTCAATGTACCCATCAGTGATTCAGCGTCATATTTATGCCACGTACGTACGTTTTGTGATGAAGTAGAACTACTACTCACTGAATCGTGAATCCATATGTCCGTATCCTGAATCGTGAATCAAGAAATGCCGCAGCCGCGAATATGTCTACATCATCAACTGTGGAGAATTTGCGCATTCGTTGGAAATTGTTTCTTTAACGTCTCGCCTTCCCCAAGGTGAACAGCAACAGATGGCCAATTTGTATCCATGAAATCAACCACCTTGTCACAAAGTGATTCACAGTCATTACACGGACCAGTAATGGCGTGGGAAGGTGCATGGAAAAACAGAGCGACACCTGTCTGTTTCAGGGAAGCGTTGGTATCCTGCTGACAGTAGTGCTCCTCATCGCAAAAGTAAAAGTTTGGTCATAACTGTGAAATTGAGTCGTGCGGCCACAGAGGTTTGCCAATAGAAGGAAGTTGGTGTGAATAGTGCCTGCTCTTCTGGTTTGTTGTCAGTGTTCAACTTTACGGCGGTGACAACATCGAAATGATTCAGACTTGGTGTTGATCAAACGTAGTGCACACAGGTTGGTACTTGTTTAATTTGCAATAATTTCAGGACCGTACCTGCTCCACGTCCATGCGCCATTCTCGCCAGGTTTCTGGTATACATAAATTGGAGTTCCAAGGTACGCTGCGGCACAGAAAACATCCACATCAGTCGCGTCTTCACCAGCGGAAGCTGTTTTAGCTATGTGAGCTTGGAAGGTCTCATTTTGCCACATAGGTGCAGTTACTTTGTCACGATGAATGATTTCAAAAGATAATAAATCCTGACGAATTTGTTCGTGAGATTCTTGTGATCCCGTGGTGCAGAATGAAATCGACCTATAACAACAATGACCGTTACCTCGTATTTTGTGAATGCCACACGGCCATGCAGGATCTTGCTCCGTCACACCAGATATTCCATATTTCACCACTAAACATGATGGAACATGATAGCAGATTTTCCGCTGCCAATCTTGATTTGGAGGAACAAATGTGTATGTCGGGGTCTGCTCGACTCGTAGACACACAACATCATTGTTCGAAACTACTTGATCTGATTTTTCATCATTCGTCAGTGCATCTCCTTATGATAGTAGGTTTCGTACCACTCCATGCGTTCGGCGCGTCACATGCGTCAGTGGGTTCACATAGCTTGGAAGAATTCTGTTGCTGACGAACACTTATAGTAACACATTCGCTGGTACTTGCTTGTAATTCCACATCATTAGTATAAATGATCGGTGAAAAGGAGTAATGATCCGAGTCATCAGTCAACATTGGTGCGTTTCCGTCATGTTGAGGAAGTACTGTTGTCGATGTGTGCTCTGCAGCGAAATTATCGTGATGCGAACTATCATTGGCAGAAACTTGACATGTTTCAGAACATTTCTTTCTGAATGGTTTCAAGTTTTTGACTCGGCCTTTTCTTCTATGCATGATAAACGTTGAAAGTGGCTCAAACAAACCTCGCACAGCCAGCCACACAAACCTCAGTCGCAGAAGTAAATGTGTGCTTGTATTACATATCAAATTTACACGGTAATAGTACGTTTACGTTTCCCTATTTAAACAAACAAAAAAAAACGTTTGCCATTAGTTATAGACGTGGGGAATAATGATGTCGCATAGTGTGGGAATGGGAGGTAATCCCTCGTCAAGCGAAGCGATATATGTCGATGTACGTCAATGTATGTCCCCTGACAAGGAACCGCGACGCAGGAGGCGGTTACAGTATAAACAAGTTGTAGACATTGTTCCATAGAACCATTATACCAAACCAGAAGAAAAAAACTATGAATCGTCTACGAGTTTTAGGAATTTGAAGATTAATTGGCCCTAATGAACTTCATACTCATTAAGACTCAATATCTTCTTTCGTCCTGGGCAAAAATTCGGAAAAAACGCTCAGACAAGCTGTAGACATTGTTCCATAGAACCATTATACCAAACCAGAAGCAAAAACTATGAATAGTCTACGAGTTTTAGGACTTTGAAGATTAATTGATTAGACTAATTCACTAAGTCAATTGGTGACAAATCTGAAATTTTATTGCGGGAGGTTCTGCGGCATGTCCCCAAGTATCATCCCTCCGAGTTTCAAGTCATTCTGACCACAGTTTGCAGAATAATGATCGAAAGATTGATTGTGGACGGACGGACGGATCGACGGAAATGGACCCCCATTTTATGTCACTTCCTTCGGAACTGACTAATAAAGCAGTGTATGGTTGACTTGATGGTGTAGTGAGCAGTACATGCAGTAGTCTATTGTCTATACACTACTCAAATATAGGGATGAGCAATTTGTGTAATAAATAAAGGTTTTGCATGTACTTTCGCTTTTAGCCCGAGTTTTCAAGGCCATGAATAGTTTGAAAATACAGAAGAGTCACCTATCATTTTGACGGGCTTTTCTACTACTTGAGTATAATTTCTCTTGTCGCCCTCGAACCAAACAAAATATACATATATATATATATACATATATTTATTTATTTATCACTGCCTTTACAGCTCCCATTTCCACCTCCATCCCCTCATCCCAAACTTGATTAATCGTAAATATCATCATTTTAAACTTACCCTGTACATCGACAAGCCCCAGATATGATCTTCCCATCTGTGTTAAGAAGCAACTAAACCAGATACGGCGTCTCCCTCTGGGAAGTCTGCCTGAATGTTGGGAATGACGGCATTGGCTTTCCAATTGAAAACATCCATTAAATAAATCACCAAGCCTGCCATGTTCACATGAGATAATCCCGCAAGGTTCAAAGTCCACTCATTGGCAGTGATTATCAGGGAGGTGGGGTAGAACGCTCCCGTCCACAGGCCTTGCATGGGCTCATATCGTTGGGAGTTTTTGCAATATAGAATGCAAGATATCACCTTTTTTGGTGAATTGATCAGAAAGTTGTCCAACTTCTTCGTTGTGCAGGGGCACACCGCTTTCTCTCAGCTATTTTTCCAAGTATTTTTGGCTTCTTTTATAAGCTTTGTGAGTCATTTTATGTTACAATCCTTATCTGGCACACACGACATACGTTCCGTGCCCCGATGTCCATTGCTGCTGAAGGTTTCTGCGGATGAGTGGCAAGCATTCTGTGGTGGATTACCTCATTTTTAAAGTTGCATATTTACCAAATTCAGAGCTAAAGTATTGCTAAACTGCAGGTTTATGTTCCTATTCATGTGTTAGTGTTCAAAATATGAAATTAAATGGAAATTAAGTAGTTTGTAAATCATGGACTGACGTCTGTCGACAGACAAAGTGAACCAGTTGCTTAACCCCTCTTTGCGCTCTGTGCGTGGGTTAATTAACTTGTCAAGACACACACAACCTACCCCCAAACCCCACCCCTTGCACCCTCTCTTCCCACAGCCCTCACAGCACAAAATTGTGTAGACTTTGTGAAAGACACTGTGCGATCCTCTATGTTCACCAGCTTAACGGACAGCATGCTCATTGATGCAACTCCCTCCCTGCAAAGCATTAGGATGACAGTTCAATATTGAATATGGATCTTACCAACTACAAGCAGTTTATTGTGAACTTTATTGTGAACTCATAAACGATGAGCAAGACTATCCCGTTGTATGTGGATGACAGTTGTTTTTTTCATCAGTTTCATGTTAACAACCTTTTTATTAACCTTGACTATTGTGTTTGGCGTAAAAACAGAAAAAGGGGTTGGGACAGCGCATCACCTATTTATTAAGTATGCAGAAAGAGGGAGATAAGGATTGTGGCCGGTGAGAGGTTGGTGCGTACACAAATAATCGGGAGAGGAGAAATCAAAATTCCCAACATAACTGCCTGCGTAATAAATAGATCGTTCATTACTGCACAGGCTGAATGCACAGAATTGCAGTGAAGTGATTAGATAGAGTAAATCTTATTTATAGTGACCCCTCAATTGTGGAAAGCACGGTCTGTTGGAAAGGGGTTAAAGGAGTGTCCAAAGCAGGATTTACCTGATTAAGTCTCTCCAGGGTTTACGTGAGAGATCTGAGCTAAGAACGCTGATCGGCGTTCTCGAGACCCTTTCAAAGCTGGAATATTGAGGGAATGGATAATTAGAAGGTGAAATGATCTGTGTAATTACAGATCCCTAGCCCATCACTGCGTTACACCCAGTAAACACCTGCCCAATGGGGACATTCGGTTCCTTGCTACAGGACTACTCAGAGCGGCCTGTCCATGTAGACCTGCATCAAAACGAACGATCTATCCAATGATTATTTCACTGGATTTAGATCATGGATTTGTTTCCGCTGGTTGCATCACTGCTGACTCTTAGCTGTTCCGCTGAGGAAGTGCCCCGTAAATAGAGAAATACAGTAGGTCAGAGTACGGGCAAGCAATTAGCAATGGCACACTCTTGCCCAAAGGTACTGTGGGATATTTAACGTCTAATACCGAGTGTTTGCATCTGGGACAGCAGGCTTGACATCCCTCCGAAAGACGGCGCACTCATCGATGCAACACCCTGCCTGCGAAGCACCAGATCAAGATGGCAGTTTAAATTCTGGTCCTACAGGGAATTAAAGCCCGAGTAAAGGACTCAAAGGTAAGAACATGACCTCTGCACCAATGATCAGCAGAATAGGTCAAAGCAAGTGTGTTCTCCTCGGGAATGTCTCGTTCTGGATGCAATTCCCACTGAAATCATATCCACAGATGGTGCAGTCAGTTTCAGGCAATGCATCACAAAGCATCCCCTCCTTTTGAAAATGTCTTTGAGCTGACTGTCCCATCTGCAACCATGAGAAAAAAAAATTTCTCAAAAATGGCATCTTTCGAAAGAGTAAGCCATGAGGCTGGCAACCTGGTCATATGTAGTCTCGTCCCAAAGGGGATGCGAGACTTGCAATGTCCCTGTCTGTCTGGCTGCGTCTATATATTTTCGATATGAACATGTTTTTCTGTGCAACCGCTTGTCTGATCGATGCGACTTTAAACAGAGCAGGAGACTCCCAATGGACAATATTTTCTTCATAACTCTGATGTCATAGGTCACATGGTATGGCAGCCATGTTGGATTAAAGGAAAAAACCTGGACATCTTTTTCCTCTGAAACTGCTCAATGACACAAATTTAAACTTGGCAAATGTCATCAACTCCCCATGGGGTATTTTGGGTGATAATGATGACATCATCGTTGAAGTGGTGTTCCAGCCATAATTGGTTGAATCGAAATCTTTATCTGAAAAATCTGAAACCTCATACATCTGATCTATGACCCGATGTGCGTGAAGAATTAAATTGATGATATCATTGGTCACGTGGTCTGGCAGCCATATTGGATTGAAAATAAAAACGTTAAAAAAAAATCTTCTCCAGAAACGCTTAACAGATCGCTGCAAAACTTCATACATATTATCCACTCGCCCTGGGGAACATAGTTTGAATTTTTTTTTTTCATATTCACCATCATTGATGTAATTTAGCCTTAATGTGCAAAAAATGGTTGTTAAATATCCTAATAATCAATCAGTAATTAATAAAGCTACGGATAATGGCATTGTATGTGACATAATAGGGTCAGGTCAGGTATGGGAGCATGTGCCAGTACAGCGCGTCACTGCGTCCACTTTCCACCGTTACTCCAGGGGCATCCGTCTGGCCATCTCCCAAGCAGATGCCAGGCCCATCCCCATCTCCTTGAGATGCCGGTCAACCTGCTGCAACCACGAGGCACGTGGTCGGCCCATTGGCCTCCTCCACTCACGAGACTCCCTCGCTGAGAGAATCTGGTGAGCAGGATCGGCGTCAGGAAAACGAGCCATATGTCCATACAGCCACAACTGACGCTCACGGACTATGCAGGTAACAAATCTCATCAGAGTCTCTCTCAGCAACCGCTCGTTGGACACAAAATCCGACCAGCGATAGCCAAGGATTCTCCGAAGAGACCTGGTACCAAAGGAATTAAGTCTCCATCTCAGATCCTTGGTCAGAGTCCAAGTCTCGCATCCATAGAGCAAGACTGGAAGCACCAAGGACCTGAAGACTCGGACTTTCGTCCTCCAGCACAGATACCGGCAGCGCCACACCCCATGATTCAGTGAATCCATGACTCCCCAGGCCCGACCCAGATGTCTATTGACCTCTGACTCACAGAGGGCAGAGACATGAATATCACTGCCAAGATAAGTGAATCTCTCCATGACCTCAACATCCTCACCACAAACAGACACAGACATGACAGCAGCACCCAAGATGTCATTGAAAGCCTGGATCTTTGTTTTGACCCAAGAAACACGTAACCCACGGCTCCGACTCTTCATTCAGCACCTCGAGGCCCAAAAAGGATATCTAAAGTCTCGGCAAAGTTGACTGCATCATCTGCGAAATCAAGGTCCGAGATCTTGACATTCCCAAATGATGCACCGCAGCTTGACCTCTCCGACATCCTCCCTAGCATCCAGTCCATACAAGCGCTGAAAAGTGTGGGGGCCAGTATACACCGCTTACGAACTCCAGTAACAACTGGAAATAAGTCAGAGATGGTACCACCACATTTCACAGCACTCTCAGTACCATACCAGAGTAGAGTTCAGACATCAGATCGATCAGTTTTGGTGGCACCCACGAAGACCAAGAATCCTCCAGAGGGCATCCCGATTCACTGAATCGAACGCTTTACAGAGATCAACAAAGGCTGCAAGCAGCCCCTGTCGAAACTCCGTCTGCGTTCGGTGAGGACACGAAGAGCAAGGATACGGTCAATCGTTGACTCTTTGGTGTAAAGCCTGACTGCTCTGGACGCTGGTGCTCAAAGCAGATGGTGGGCACCCTATCAATAATTATCCGAGCAAAGACTTTGCCCGGCACTGAGAGCAGCGTCACCCCTCGGTAGTTGTTGCAGTCTTGGCGATCACCCTTTCCTTTCCAGAAAGGGACAACAAGGCCCTCTTCAATCAGTTGCGATGATGCCTTGTTGCAGATAGCACAAAACTGCATGCAATGACACAAGTGCAGCATTCCACCAGCCTTGAGAAGTTCAGCATGGATGCCACAGATCCCTGGAGCTTTACACCGTTCAACCGGTTCACGCAGCCCGTTTTTCCACAAGCGAAGGTGACCACAGTTGATTGGAGGGTCAGCAACAGGGATTGTGACACCCTTGATGACCAACTCGAGAGCTGTTGATCAGACTGGCTTACAACTGCTCAAAGTAACCGGCCAGCGGGCCTTCACTTCAGACTCCTCTGTCGGAGCCTACCACTCTCTGCTCAACTGCAGTGCTCCGAGGGATGGCTTGGATGAATGCAATGCGCGAATTCCCCTGTAAGCGGCATGATAATCACCTGTCCACAGGTGATGCTCTACCCCCTCACAGATCCTCGCAAATAGCCTCCTTGTCCACCCCTATGCACGTCGTGTTTTACGCCTCAGCTCTTCTGAACAGCTCAGCTCTGCCAATCAGCCTGGCCCTGCGACTCTGGTCAATGGTACCAGTGTCCCTTGAGAGACAAAATTCTTCTTTGCCCTGCGGGAGTTCCAAGACATCCACCAGCAACATCAAGGACGGTGGTCTTGAAAGCACTCCACAACTCTCAGGACCCCCCAAAGTAGCCAGACCCCCAAATGTTCCATTCAGCTGTTCGCAAACTCCTCAGCTACCCTCTCATCCTTGAGCTTGCCAACATCCAGGATAGCTGGGATGGTACCTTTTCTCTCAGATTTAAGGTCAGCTTTAGCGTTGTTACAACAAACTGGTGATCAGTATTGAGGAACTGAGCACTCCGGTAGACCCTGCAGTTCTAGGTCATCCTCACAACCATCAACGAGGACATGGTCAATCTCTTTCCACACTGCCAGCGTGGAATACCAAGTCCAGCGATGAGCTTGTGGGCGCTAAACCATAAACCAGCCACCCTAGTCCATGAATTTCTTGCAAAGTCAAGGAACTTAGTGCTATTCTGGTTCATAGTCCTGACCATGGGGAACCAAACACGAGTCCATATTCATCCCCTATCAGTTCCAGTCGCATGCATTGAAAATCCCCCAAGACTAGAAGTGTATCCCGTCTGGGACTGATCAACACAGATCGAGCCGTGCATAGAATGCATCCTCAGCGGTGAATCACTCACCTCAGTGGAGCATAGACAGATGGCCAGCGGAAATGACATGGGAGGATGACGAATCCTTCGTCTCCACAATACGCTCGTTGACCGTGTTACCTCACATTATCATTGGGTCAGCTATTGGACACAGCTACAGCAACTCCTTGAGTATGGTAAACCTCAGAGGCGACCAGCTAATAGTAGGTGTAACCACCCACCATTATCTCGCCGCAATCCGTGTCTCGTAACCTCAGAGAGTGCTGTACAATACCGATGTCCATAATGCATTGAGCTCAATGATAACAGAGACAGTGTGATCATCACCTCTCTTAGGGACAGACCATTTCCAGCACCCACCCGATCAGGGACCGCCTCAGTGTATACCCAAGGAGAAGCGCGCGTCTGTGTGACGACCCTCAGCAACCACCCGACACCCTCCTGCAATCTGACCCCAGGAATGTTACCCGTGGTTTCTCTCCTCTC
>CM068959.1:20610330-20640944 GCA_035128595.1 Eptatretus atami | reverse complement strand
ATCAGTCCCCAGACGAGATACACTTGTCTGGGGATTTCAATGCATGGACTGGACTGATAGGGGATGATTATGGACAGTTTTGGTTCCCATGGTCAGGAACATGAACCAGAATAGCACTAAGTTCCTTGACTTTGCAAGAAATTCATGGACTAGGGTGGCTGGTTTATGGTTTAGCGCCCACAAGCTCATCGCTGGACTTGGTATTCCACGCTGGCAGTGTGGAAAGAGATTGACCATGTCCTCGTTGATGGTTGTGAGGATGACCTAGAACTGCAGGGTCTACCGGAGTGCTCAGTTCCTCAATACTGATCACCAGTTTGTTGTAACAACGCTAAAGCTGACCTTAAATCTAGAGAAAGGTACCATCCCAGCTATCCTGGATGTTGGCAAGCTCAAGGATGAGAGGGTAGCTGAGGAGTTTTGCGAACAGCTGAATGGAACATTTGGGGGTCTGGCTACTTTGGGGGGTCCTGAGAGTTGTGGAGTGCTTTCAAGACCACCGTCCTTGATGTTGCTGTGGATGTCTTGGAACTCACCGCAGGGCAAAGAAGAATTTTGTCTCTCAAGGGACACTGGTACCATTGACCAGAGTCGCAGGGCCAGGCTGATTGCAGAGCTGAGCTGTTCAGAGAGCTGAGGCGTAAAACACGACGTGCACTAGGGGTGGACAAGGAGGCTATTTGCGAGGAATCTGTGAGGGGGTAGAGCATCACCTGTGGACAGGTGATTATCATGCCGCTTACAGGGGAATTCGCGCATTGCATTCATCCAAGCCATCCCTCGGAGCACTGCAGTTGAGCAGCAGAGTGGTAGGCTCCTGACAGAGGAGTCTGAAGTGAAGGCCCGCTGGCCGGTTACTTTGAGCAGTTGTAACCAGTCTGATCACACAGCTCTCGAGTTGGTCATCAAGGGTGTCACAATCCCTGTTGCTGACCTCCAATCAACTGTGGTCACCTTCGCTTGTGGAAAAACGGGCTGCGCTGAACCGGTTTGAACGGTGTAAAGCTCCAGGGATCTGTGGCATCCATGCTGAACTTCTCAAGGCTGGTGGAAATGCTGCACTTGTGTCATTGCATGCAGTTTTGTGCTATCTGCAACAAGGCATCATCGCAACTGATTGGAAGAGGGCCTTGTGTCCCTTTCTGGAAAGGAAAGGGTGATCGCCAAGACTGCAACAACTACCGAGGGGTGACGCTGCTCTCAGTGCCGGGCAGTCTTTGCTCGGATAATTATTGATAAGGGTGCCCACCATCTGCTTGAGCACCAGCGTCCAGAGCAGTCAGGCTTTACACCAAAGAGTCAACGATTGACCGTATCCTTGCTCTTCGTGTCCTCACCGAAACGCAGACGAGAGTTTCGGACGGGGTGCTTGCAGCCTTTGTTGATCTCTGTAAAGCGTTCGATCAGTGAATCGGGATGCCCTCTGGAGGATTCTTGGTCTTCGTGGGTGCCACCAAAACTGATCGATCTGATGTCTGAACTCTACTCTGGTACTGAGAGTGCTGTGAAATGTGGTGGTACCATCTCTGACTTATTTCCAGTTGTTACTGGAGTTCGTAAGCGGTGTATACTGGCCCCCACACTTTTCAGCGCTTGTATGGACTGGATGCTAGGGAGGATGTCGGAGAGGGTCAGCTGCGTGCATCATTTTGGGAATGTCAAGATCTCGACCTTGATTTCGCGATGATGCAGTCAACTTTGCCGAGACTTTGATATCTTTTTGAGGCCCTCGAGGTGCTGAATGAAGAGTCGGAGCCGCTGGGTTACGTGTTTCTTGGGTCAAAACAAAGATCCAGGCTTTCAATGACATCTTGGGTGCTGCTGTCATGTCTGTGTCTGTTTGTGGGTGAGGATGTTGAGGTCATGGAGATTTCCACTTAATCTTGGCAGTGATATTCATGTCTCTGCCTCTGTGAGTCAGAGGTCAATAGACATCTGGTCGGGCCTGGGGAGTCATGGATTCACTGAATCATGGGGGTGTGGCGCTGCCGGTATCTGTGCTGGAGGACGAAAGTCCGAGTCTTCAGGTCCTTGGTGCTTCAGTCTTGCTCTATGGATGCGAGACTTGGATCTGACCAAGGATCTGAGATGGAGACTTAATTCCTTTGGTACCAGGTCTCTTCGGAGAATCCTTGGCTACGCTGGTCGGATTTTGTGTCCAACGAGCGGTTGCTGAGAGAGACTCTGATGAGATTTGTTACTGATAGTCGTGAGCGTCAGTGTGGCTGTATGGACATATGGCGTTTCCTGACGCGATCCTGCTCACAGCAGATTCTCTCAGCGAGGGAGTCTCGTGAGTGGAGGAGGCAATGGGCCGACCACGTGCCTCATGGTTGCAGCAGGTTGACCGGCATCTCAAGGAGATGGGATGGGCCTGGCATCTGCTTGGGAATGGCCAGACGGATGCCCTTGGAGTACCGGTGGAAAGTGGACGCGTGAGCGCTGTACTGGCACATGCTCCCATACCTGACCTGACCCTATTATGTCACATACAATGCCATTATCCGTAGCTTTATTAATTACTGATTGATTATTAGGATATTTAACCAACATTTTTTTGCACATTAGGCTAATTACATCAATGATGGTGAATATGAAAAAAAAAATTCAAACTATGTTCCCCAGGGCGAGTGGATAATATGTATGAAGTTTGCAGCGATCTGTAAGCGTTTCTGGAGAAGATTTTTTTTAACTTTTTTATTTCAATCCAATATGGCTGCCAGACCACGTGACCAATGAATCATCAATTTAATTCTTCACGCACATCGGGTCATAGATCAGATGTATGAGGTTTCAGATTTTTCAGATAAAGATTTCGATTCAACCAATTATGGCTGGAACACCACTTCAACGATTGATGTCATCATTATCACACCAAAATACCCCATGGGGAGTTGATGACATTTGCCAAGTTTAAATTTGTGTCATTGAGCAGTTTCAGAGGAAAAAGATGTCCAGGTTTTTCCTTTACTCCAACATGCTGCATACAATGTGACCTGACATCAGAGTTATGAAGAAAATATTGTCCATTGGGAGTCTCCTCCTCTGTTTAAAGTCGCATTGATTCAGACAAGCGGTTGCACAGAAAAACATGTTCATATTGAAAATATATAGACGCAGAAGACAAGACAGGGGATTGCAAGTCTCGCATCCCTTTGGGACGAGACTACATATGACCAGGTGCCAGCCTCATGCTTACTCTTTCGAAAGGATGCCATTTTTGAGAAAATTTTTTTTCTCATGGTGCAGATGGGACAGTCAGCTCAAAGACATTTTCAAAAGGAGGGATGCTTTGTGATGCATTGCCTGAACTGACTGCACCATCTGTGGATATGATTTCAGTGGGAATTGCATCCAGAACGAGACATTCCCGAGGAGAACACACTTGCTTTGACCTATTCTGCTGATCATTGGTGCAGAGGTCATGTTCTTACCTTTGAGTCCTTTACTCGGGCTTTAATTCCCGTAGGACCGAATTTAACTGCCATTCTTGATCTGGTGCTTCGCAGGCAGGGTGTTGCATCGATGAGTGCGGCCGTCTTCGGAGGGATGTCAAGCCTGCTGTCCCAGATGCAAACACTCGGTATTAGACGTTAAATATCCCACAGTACCTTTGGGCAAGAGTGTGCCATTGCTAATTGCTTGCCCGTACTCTGACCTACTGTATTTCTCTATTTACGGGGCACTTCCTCAGCGGAACAGCTAAGAGTCAGCAGTGATGCAACCAGCGGAAACAAATCCATGATCTAAATCCAGTGAAATAATCATTGATAGATCGTTCGTTTGATGCGGTCTACACGGACAGGCCTCTGAGTAGTCCTGTAGCAAGGAACGATGTCCCCATTGGGCAGGGTGTTTACTGGGTGTAACGCAGTGATGGGCTAGGGATCTGTAATTACACAGATAATTTCACCTTCTAATATCCATTTCCCTAATTTCCAGCTTTGAAAGGGTCTCGAGACCCCGATCAGCGTTCTTAGCTCAGATCTCTCACGTAAACCCGGAGAAGACTTAATCAGGTAAATCCTGCTTTGGACCTCCTTTAACCCCTTTTCAACAGACCGTGCTTTCCACAATTGAGGGTCACTATAAATAAGATTTACTCTATCTAATCCTTCACTGCAATTCTGTGCATTCAGCCTGTGCAGTAATGAACGATCTATTATTACGCAGGCAGTTATGTTGGGAATTTTGATTTTCTCTCTCGCGATTATTTGTGCCGCACCAACTCTCACCGGCCGACAATCCTTATCTCCTCTTTCTGCATACTTAATAATAGGTGATGCGCTGTCCCAACCCCTTTTTCTGTTTTTACGCCAAACACAATAGTCAAGGTTAATAAAAAGGTTGTTAATGAAACTGATGAAAAAAACAACTGTCATCCACATACAACGGGATAGTCTTGCTCATCGTTTATGAGTTCACAATAAAGTTAAAATAAACTGCTTGCAGTTTGGTAAGATCCATATTCAATACTGAACTGTCATCCTAATGCTTTGCAGGGAGGGAGTTGCATCAATGAGCATGCTGTCGTTAAGCTGGTGAACATAGAGGATCGCACAGTGTCTTTCCACAAAGTCTAACACAATTTTGTGCTGTGAGGGCTGTGGGAAGAGAGGGTGCCAGGGGTGGGGTTGGGGGTAGGTTGTGTGTGTTCTTGACAAGTTAATTACCCATGCACAGAGCGCAAAGAGGGGTTAAGAACTGGTTCACTTTTGTCTGTCGACAGACGTCAGTCCATGATTTACAAACTACTTAATTTCCATTTAATTTCATATTTGAACACTAACACATGAAGGAACATAAACTCGCAGTTTAGCAATACTTTAGCTCTGAATTTGGTAATATGCAACTTTAAAATGAGGTAATCCACAGCAGAAATGCTTGCCATCATCTGCAGAAACCTTCAGCAGCATGGACATCCGGGCACGAACGTATGTCGTGTGTGCCAGATAAGGATTGTAACATAAATGACTCACAAAGCTTATAAAAGAAGCCAAAAATACTTGGAAAAGATAGCTTAGAGAAAGCGGTGTGCCCTGCACAACGAAGAGTTGGACAACTTTCTGATCAATTCACAAAAAAGGTGATATTTGTATTCTATATTGCAAAAACTCCAACGATATGAGCCCATGCAAGGCCTGTGGACCGGGAGCGTTCTACCCCACCTCCTGATAATCACTGCCAATGAGTGGATCTTTGAACCTTGCGGGATTATCTCATGTGAACATGGCAGGCTTTGGTGATTTTATTTAATGGATGTTTCCAATTGAAAGCCAATGCCGTCATTCCAACATTCAGCAGACTTCCAGAGGAGACGCCGTATCTGGTGTAGTTGCTTCTTAACACAGATGGGAGAATCATATCTGGGGCTTGTCGATGTACAGGGTAAGTTTAAAATGATGATATTTACGATTAATCAAGTTTGGGATGAGGGATGGAGGGTGGAAATGGGAGCTGTAAAGGCATGATAAATAAATAATATATGTATATATATATATTATTATATATATTATATTATATTATATATATATATATGTATATTTTGTTGGTTCGAGGGCGACAAGAGAAATTATACTCAAGTAGTAGAAAAGCCCGTCAAATATGATAGGTGACTCTTCTGTATTTTCAAACTATTCATGGCCTTGAAAACTCGGGCTAAAAGCGAAAGTACATGCAAAACCTTTATTTATTACACAAATTTGGCTACATCCCTATATTTGAGTAGTGTATAGACAATAGACTATGCATGTACTGCTCACTAACATCAAGTCAACATACACTGCTTTATTAGTCAGTTCCGAAGGAAGTGACATAAAATGGGGTCCATTCCGTCGATCCGTCCGTCGTTTCCCAATCATCTTTCGATCATTATTCTGCAAACTGTGAGTCAGAATGACTTGAAACTCGGAGGGATGATACTTGGGGACATGCCGGCAGAACCTCCCGCAATAAAATTTCAGATTTGTCCACATTGACTTTAGTGAATTAGTCTAATCAATTAATCTTCAAAGTCCTAAACTCGTAGACTATTCATAGTTTTTTGCTTCTGGTTTGGTATAATGTTCTATGGAACAATGTCTACGCTTGTCTGAGCGTTTTTTCGGATTTTTGCCCAGGACGAAAGAAGATATTGAGTCTTAATGAGTATGAAGTTCATTAGGGCCATTTAATCTTCAAATTCCTAAAACTCGTAGACGATTCATAGTTTTTTTCTTCTGGTTTGGTATAATGGTTCTATGGAACAATGTCTACAACTTGTTTATACTGTAACCGCCTCCTGCGTCGTGGTTCCTTGTCAGGGACATACATTGACGTACATACGACATATATCGCTTCGCTTGACGAGGGATTACTCCCATTCCCACCTATGCGACATCATATTCCCCCCGTCTATAACTAATGGCAAACCGTTTTTTTTGTTTTGTTTAAATAGGAAACCGTAAACGTACTATTACCGTGTAAATTTGATATGTAATCAAGCACACATTTACTTCTGCGACTTGAGGTTTGTGTGGCTGGCTGTGCGAGGTTTGTTTGAGCACTTTCAAGGTTATCATGCATAGAAAAAGGCCGAGTCAAAAAACTTGAAACCATTCAGAAAGAATGTTCTGAAACATGTCAATTTTCTGCAAAGATAGTTCGCATCACGTAATTTCGCTGCAGAGCACACATCGACCAACAGTACTTCCTCACATGACGGAAACGCACCAATGTTGACTTGATGACTCGGATCATTACTTCCTTTTCACCGTCATTTATACTAAGATGTGGAATTAAAGAAGTACCAGCGAATGTGTTACTATAAGTGTTCGTCAGCAACAGATTTTCCAAGCTATGTTGAACCCACTGACGCATGTGACGCGCCGAATGCATGGAGTGGTACGAAACTACTATCATAAGGAGATGCACTGACGAATGATGAAAAATCAGATCAAGTAGTTTCGAACAATGATGTTGTGTGTCTACGAGTCGAGCGACCCCGACATACACATTTGTTCCTCCAATATCAAGATTGGCAGCGGAAAATCTGCTAATGTTCCAATCATGTTCTAGTGGTGAAATATGGATATCTGGTGTGACGGAGCAAGATCCTGCATGGCCGTGTGGCATTCACAAAATACGAGGTACGGTCATTGTTGTATTATCGGTCGATTTCAGTTCTGCACACAACGGGATCACAAGAATCCCACGAACAAATTTCGTCAGGATTTATTATCTTTTGAAATCATTCATCGTGAAAAGTAACTGCACCTATGTGGCAAAATGAGACCTTCCAAGCTCACATAGGCTAAAACAGCTTCCGCTGGTGAAGACGCGACTGATGTGGATGTTTTCTGTGCGGCAGCGACCTTGGAACTCCATTTATGTATATCCAGAACCTGGCGAGAATGGCGCATGGACGTGGAGCAGGTACGGTCCTAGATTAATTGCAATTAAACAAGTACAACCAGTGTGCACTACGTTTGATCAACACCATCATGAATCATTCGATGTTGTCAACCGCCGTAATTGAACACTGACAACAAACCAAGAGCAGGCACTATTCACACCAACTTCCTTCTATTGGCAAACTCTGGGGGTGGCCGACCGACCTCAATTTCACAGTTTGATGACCAAACTTTTACTTTTGCGACGAGGAGCATACTGTCAGCAGGAATACCAACGCTTCCTGAAACAGACAGGTGTCGCTCTGTTTTTCCATGCACCTTCCCACGCCATTACTGGTCCGTGTAATGACTGTGAATCACTTTGTGACAAGGTGGTGATTTCATGGATACAAATTGGCCATCTGTTGCTGTTCACCTTGGGGAAGGCGAGACGTTAAAGAAACAATTTCCAACGAATGCGCAAATTCTCCACAGTTGATGATGTAGACATATTCGCGGCTGCGGCATTTCTTGATTCACGATTCAGGATACGGACATATGGATTCATGATTCAGTGAGTAGTAGTTCTACTTCATCACAAAAACGTACGTACGATGGCATAAATATGACGCTGAATCACTGATGGGTACATTGAAAACTGAAAAGTCTCCTTGTTCATATTCATCGCTAAGTATCGCGAGGCTGTTACGGACTCGTGAAATCAATGGAAAAAGATGTCATCCTGTAGGGATTCGTACGGATAAATGGGTGATAATGACGATGATGGGGATGATGAGGATGATGATGAAGTGTGCGTCAAATGTTAATCCGAACGAAGTGTTATTGGTCCGAATGGAAGAGAAAAGGAGGTTTGATAGTGAATTTCACCTTCACAAGCAAATCAGAGATAACAGTGCTAAACGGCAAGCGCGTATTGATCCACAAAGTAGCGAATAATTGAGAAATGATGACAAGCTGTACAAAAAATGTACACATCATGATCCTGTCAAGCCCCAAATTGAGGAGTTATGATAAAGGCTACAAACAATCTACACATCATGTCCTGTCAAGCCCCAAATTGAGAAGCGAATGACAAACGCTACAAAATAATATACACGCCATGATCCTGTCAATGCCCCAAATTGAGAGCTAATGAAAACGCTACAACAATCCACACGCCATGATCCTGTCAAAGCCCCAAATTGAGAAGCTAATGAGCAAATGCTACAAACAATCTACACGTCATGATCCTGTCAAAGCCCCAAATTGAGAGCGAATGACAAATGCTACAATAATATACACGCATGATCCTGCAATGCCCCCAAATTGAGAGCAAATGATAAAGGCTACAAACAATCTACACGTCATGATGCTGTCAAAGCCCCCAAATTGAGAGTAATGAAAATGCTACAACAATCTACACGCCATGTTCCTGTCAAAGCCCCCAAATTGAGAGGCTAATGACAAACGCTACAAACAATCTACATGTCATGATCCTGTCAAAGCTCCCAATATGAGAGCTAATGATAAACGTACTAACAATCTACATGCGATGATCCTGTCAAAGCTCCCAAATTGAGAGCTAATGACAAGCGGACAAACATCTTACATGCAATGATCCTGGGCAAAGCCCCCAAATTGAGAGCTAATGACAAACATGACAACAATCTACACGTCATGATCCTGTCAAGCCCAAATTGAGAGCTAATGACAAACGCTACAAACAATCTACAACGCCATGATCCTGTGAAAGCCCCCAAATTGAGAGCTAATGACAACGCTACAAACAATCTACACGTCATGATCTGTCAAAAGCTCCCAATTGAGAGCTAATGAACAAACGCTACACACAATCTACACGCATGATCCTGTGAAAGCCCAATTGAGAGTTAATGAACAATGCTACAATATCTACACGCCATGATCTGTCAAAGCCCCCAAAATGAGAGCGAATGACAAACGCTACAAATAATCTACACGCCGTGATCCTGTCAAAGCCCCAAAATGAGAGCGGAATGCAAAACGCTACAAATAATCTACACGTCATGATCCTGTCACGGGCCCCGAATTGAGAGCGAATGATAAAGGCTACAACAAAATCTACACTCATGAACTGTCAAAGCCCCCAAATTGAGAGCTAATGAACAAACGCTACAAACAATCTACACGCCATGATCCTGTCAAATCCCCCAAAATTGAGATTTAATGACAAACGCGACAAACAATCTACAGCATGATTCTGTAAAAGCCCCCAAATTGAGAGTTAATGACAAACGCTACAAATCAATATAACACGTCATGATCCTGTCAAAGCCCCCAAATTGAGAGCAAATGATAAAGGCGACAAACAATCTACACGTCATGATCCTGTCAACAGCCCCAAATTGAGAGTTAATGACAAAATGCACAAACAATATACATGTCATATCCTGTCAAAGCCCAAATTATGAGTTAATGACAAATGCTACAAACAATATACATGTCATGATCTTGTGCAAACGCACCCAAATGAGAGCAAATGATAAAGCTAAACAAAGAAAACGACAACGCCATGCATCCTGTCAATCCCCAATTGAGAGCAAATGGACATAACGCTACAAACAATCTACACAGTCTTATGATCCTGTAAAGCCCCAAATTGAAGAGCTAATGACAAACGCTAACAATAATCTACACGCCATGATCCTGTCAAGGCCCCCAAATTGAGAAGCTAATGACAAACGCTACCAACAATCTACACGTTATGACCTGTCAAGGGCCCCGATTGAGAGTGATGACAAAAACGCTACAAACAATCAATACACGTTAATGATCCTGTCAAAGCCCCAAAATTGAGAGCTAATGGCCAAACTGCTACAAATAATCTAGCCACGCATGATCCTGTCAAGGGCCCCAAATTGGAAGAGCGGAATGACAAAATGCTACAAACAATCTAACGTCATGATCCTGTGAAAGCCCGCAATATTTGAGAGTTAATGACAAAACCTACAAACAATCTACACGTTATGATCCCTGTCAAAGCCCCCAAATATGAGAGGCTAAATGACAAACGCATACAAACAATTCTACACGTTTATGATCCTGTCAAGCCTCCAAATTGAGAGTTAATAACAAAAACGCGAACAAACAATCTACACGCCATGATCCTGTCAAAGCCCCAAAATTGAGAGTTAATGACAAACGCTACAAACAATTACACGTCATGATCCTGTCAAAGCCCAAATTGAGAGCGAATGACAAACGCTACAAATATCTACACGGTATGATCCTGTCAAAGCCCCAAATTGAGAGCCTAATGGCAATGCTACAAATATATCTACACGCCATGATCCTGTCAGGGCCCCGAATGAGAGCGATATGACAAATGCTACAAACAATCTAACCACCCATGATGGCTGTCAAAGCTTCCAAATGAGAGCTATGACAAAACGGCTACAATAATCTTCACACCATGGATCCTGTCAAAGCCCCCAATTGAGAGTTTAATGACAAACGCTAAACCAATCTACAGCGTCATATCCTGTCAAAGCCCCAAATTGAGACTAATTGGCAAACGCACAAATAATCTACATGGCCATGATCCTGTTCAAACCCCCAAAATTGAGAGCTAAATGACAAACGCGAACAAACAATCTACACGCCATGATGCTGCCAAAGCCCCGAATTGAGAGTTAAATGGACAACGCTACAAACAATCTACACCACGATCGTAAGCCATTGAGAGTATTGCACAGTGCTACAAAATTACCGCGCGTCAGCCCAAATTTGTGAGAGCGAATGACAAACGCTACAAATCACAGATATCCTAACCCCAATGAGGCTATCAAACGCAATATTACATTGATCTGTCAAAGCCCCCAAATTGAGCAGACAAATGCTAAAATCGGCAATCCCGCAACAAGGCGTACAAATGAAGCTACACGCCATCGATCCTGTAATCCCATGTTCATGGCACGAAAATTAAGAGTCCTGTCAAAGCCCCCAATTGAGAGCTAAATGAACAAAGCTATAAACAATCTAGCCCGTCTGATCCTGCAAAGCCCCCAAATTGGAGCAAATGACAAGGTACACAAATAATCTACACGCCATGATCCTTGTCCAAGCCCCCAAAATGAGAGCATAATGGCAAACCTGAACAAATAATTCTACACGTCATGATCCTGTCAAAGCCCCAAATTGAGAAGTAATGACAAACGTAAAAAAATCTAACACGTCATGATCGTCAAAGCCCCAAATTGAGAGTTTAATGATAAAGGCTAACAAACAATCCACACGCCATGATGCTGTTCAAAGCCCCCAAATTGAGAGCTAATGCAAATGCTACAAACAACTTCACGTCATGATCCCGTCAAAGCCCCCAAATTGAGAGCTAATGACAAATGCTACATACAATCGACAACAGACAATGGATCCTGTAAAGAGCCCAAATTGAGAGCTAAGACCAAATGCTACATACAACGACACGCCATAAATCCGTCAAAGCCGCCAAATTGAGAGCTAAGGAACAATACGCGCAAACAATCTACAAACCCAGATCCTGTAAAAGCCGCAAATTTGAGAGTTAATGACAAACGCTACAAACACATCTAACACGTAATGATCCTGTGAAAGCCCCCAAATTGATAGTTTAATCACAAACCTACAAACAATCTACACTTCATGATCCTGTCAAACCCCAAACTGAGAGCAAATGATAAAGGCTGCAACGAATCAACACGCCTGATCCTGTCAAAGCCCCAAATTAGCAATGACAAACGCTACACACAATATACACGTCCATGATCCTGTGAAAAGCCCCCAAATGAGAGCAAATTGATAAAGGCTACAAAGAATCTACACGCCATGATCTGTCAAAGCCCCCAAATTAAAAGTAATGATAAAGGCTACACACAACTCTAACACGCCATGATCCTGTCAAAGCCCCCAATTAAGAGCTAATGAACAAACGCTACTAAACAATCTTACACCCATGATCCTGTCAAAGCCCCCAAATTTTAAGAGCTAATGACAAACGCTACTAACAATCTAACGCCTGATCCTGTCAAAGCCCCAAATTAAGACTAATGATAAAGGCTACAAACAATCTACACCGCCATGAATCCTGTCAAAGCCCCCCATCAGAGCTAATGAACAAACGCTACTACAATCTACACGCATGATAACTGTCAAAGCCCAAATTGAGACGCAAAATGAACAAACGCCACTAACATCTACAAACGCCATGATCCTGTCAGCCCCAAATTAAGAAAGCTATGATAAAGGCTACAAACAATCTAACAACGCCATGAAATCCTGGTCAAAGCCCCCAAATTAAGAGCTACTGACAAAACGCTACTAACATCTACTACGTCAATGCCCTGTCAAAGCCCCCCAAAATTTGAGAATCAAATGATAATGGCTACAAACAATCTACACGCCATGATCCTGTCAAAACCCCCAAATTAAGAGTATGACAAACGCTACTAAACAATCTACATGCCATGATCCTGTCAAAGCCTCCAAATTTGAGAGCTAAATGACAACGCTACAAACAATATACACGCCATGATCCTGTCCAAAGCCCCAAACTGAAGCTCAAATGATAAAGGCTACAAACAATCTTACCGCCAATGATCCTGTCAAACCCCAAATTAAGAGCTAATGACAACGCTACTACAATCTACAATGCCATGATCCTGTCAAAGCCTCCAAATTGAAGAGCCTAATGACAAAAACGCTACACACAATCTAACACGTCATGATCCTGTCAAAGCCCCCCAAATTTAGAGCTAATGACAAACGCTACAAACAATTCTACTGCCATGATTCCGTCAAAAGCCCCAAATTAGAGCTAATGAACAAACGCTACTAACAATCTACATGCCATGATCCTGTTCAAAACCCAAATTAAGAGCTAATGACAAACGCTACTAACAAACTACAATGCCATGATCCTGTCAAAGCCTCCAAATTGAGAGCTAATGACAAACGCTAAAACAATCTACAACGTCATGAATCCTGTCCAAAGCCCCCAAATTTTAGAGCTAATGACAAACGCTACAAAACAATCTACCAGCCATGATTCCGTCAAGCCCCCAAATTTAGAGCTTAACGACAAAACGCTACTACCACAATCTACCATGCCATGATCTTCCTGTCAAAGCCTCCAAATTGAGAGCTAATGACAAACGCTCCTAACCATCACATGCCATGATCCTGTCAAAGCCCAAATTGAGAGCTAATGACAAAACGCTACAAACAATCTACATGCCATTAATCCTGACAAAGCCCCCCAAATTGAGAGCGAATGACAAACGTTACAACCCAATCTACATGCCATGATTCCTGTCAAAGCCCCCAAATTGAGAGGTAATGATCAAAGGCTAAAAGAATCGACATGCATGATCGTGTCAAAGCCCCAAATTGAGAAGCGAATGAAAGGCTACAAACAATCCACACGCCATGATTTCCGTCAAAGCCGCCCAATTGAGAGTTAATGAAAAAGGCTGAAAACAATCCACACGCCATATTTCCGTCAAAGCCCCCAAATTTAGAGCTAATGACAAACGCACAAACAATCTACATGCCATGATTCCGTCAAAGCCCCCAAAATTTAGAGCTAATGAACAAACGCTACTAACCAATCTAAAATGCCATGATCCTGTCAAAGCCTCCAATTGAGAGCTAATGGACAAACGCTCCTAACAATCTATAGCTAGCCATGATCTGTTCAAAATCCTCCAAATTGAGAGCTAATGACAAACGCTAAAAACAATCTACATGGCCATGAATCCTGTCAAAGCCTCCCAAATTGAGAGCTAATGACAAACGCCTACAACAATCTACATGCCATTATCTGACAAAGCCCCAAAATTGAGAGCGAATTGAACAAACGTTACAAACATCTAACATGCCATGATCCTGTCAAAGCCCCCAAATTTGGAGAGGTAATGATAAAGGCTACAAAGAAATCGACACGTCATGATAGTGGTCAAGCCCCCCAATTGAAGAGGTAATGATAAAGGCTACAAAGAATCGACATGCCATGATCGTGTCAAAGCCGCCAAAATTGAGAGCGAATGATAAACGCGCAAACAATGTAACACGTCATGATAACTGTCAAAGCCCCCAAATTGAGAGCTAATGACAAACACTACAAACAATCTATACATCATGATCCTGTCAAAGCCCCAAATTGAGAGCAGATTCAATAAAGGCTACAAAACAATCTTAACACGTCATGATCCTATCAAAGCCCACCAAAATGAGAGCTAAATGATAAAGGCTACAAATAATCTCCAGGTCATGATCCTATCAAAAGCCCCAAAATGAGAGAAAGACAATGTTTACAAACAATTCTACACGTCAATGATCCTGTCAAAGCCCCCAAAATGAAGGCTTCATGACAAAAGCTACAAACAATCTATCACGTCATGATCCTGTCAAAGCCCCCAAATTGAGACGTTTTAATGACAAACGCTACCAACTTTAATCTTCACGTCATGAATCCTGTCCAAAGCCCCAAATTTTTGAGAGTTAATGACAAACGCGACAAACATCTACACGTCCATGATCCTGTCAAAGCCCCCACATTGGACGAGGTTAATGCACAAACCTACAAAAAAATCTACAACGTCATGATCCTGTAAAAGCCCCCAATTGGAGTAGTTATGATAAAGGGCTACCAACAACCACACGCCCTGATGCGTCAAAGCGCCCAAATTGAGAGCTAATGGAAAATGCTACAAACAATTCTACACGTCATGATCCCGTCAAAGCCCCCAAAGTTTGAGAGCTAATAACAAATGCTACATACAATTCTACACGCCAATGAATCCTGTCAAAGCCCCCATAATTGAGAGCTAAGGACAAATACGACAAAAACAATTCTACACGCAGTGAATCCTGTAAGCCCCAAATTGAGAGTTAATTGACAAACGCTACAAAAACAATCTACACGTCATGACCTGTCAAAGCCCCAAATTGAAGAGTTAATGAAAACGCTAACAAACAATCTACCACTTCAATGATCCTGTCAAAGCCCCAAACTGAAGAGCAAATGATAAAGGCTGCAAAGATCAAACACGCCATATCTGTCAAAGCCCCAAATGAGAGCCAATGACAATGCTACAAAGCAATATACACGTCATGATCCCGTGAAAGCCCCAAATTAGAAAGCAAAGATAAAGGCTCAAAAATCGACCAACACCATGATCCGTCAAAGCCCCCAAACTGAGATCAATGATAAAGGCTACAAACAATCTACACGTCATGATCCTGTCAAAGCCCCCAAAATGAGAGCTCATGAACAAAAGCTACAAACAATCTACATGTCTGATCCCTGTCAAAGCCCTCAAATTGAGAGTTAATGACAAACGCTACAAACAATCTTCACGTCATGATCCTGTCAAAAGCCCAAATTGAGAGTTTTAATGACAAACGCGAACAAAACAATCTACAATCGTCAATTGATCCTGTCAAACCCCCAACAACCACAGACTCGAGCGTGGCATAGAATGCATCCTTCACGGTGAGATCACTCACCTCAGTCGGAGCATAGACAGAGGCCAGGGAAATGACATGGGAGGAGTGACGAATCCTTCGTCTCACAATACGCTCGTTGACCGGTGTTACCTCAATTATCATTGGGGTCAGCTTATTGGGACACCAGCCTAACAGGCAACTCCTTGAGTATGTAACCATCAGGCGACCAGCCCAATAGTAGTGGTAATCACCCACCATTATCTCGCCGCAATCCGGTCTCCAAACCTCAGAGAGTGCTGCATACGGATGTCCAAACGCTTGACTCAGATGATTAACAGAAAGGGGACAGGTGATCATCTCTCTAGAGGGACAGGACATTCCAGCACCCACCCGAAGGGACCGCCTCAGGTAACCCAAGGAGAGGCCGTCTGGATGGACGACACTCAGCACCACTCCGACCACTCTCCTTGCACCCAGGAATGTTACCCCGTGGTTTCCCTCCTATATCAAAGATTGGAGGGTCCCGGAAGCTTTGCCCCAATCCCGTCATCCGGTGAGCTGCCCTGCGAAGGGAAGCTGCACAGGAAGTACTCCCATGGAGTGGGTTTTCAGATTTTTTGGCGTTTTTGTGTTTTACGGAATGAAGGGTTTTACGGTGGCCGGAGTGCAAATCCTGCCACCAACCTCCTAATAAAAAGTAACCCAACTGCAGGAGGACGTCTGCAGACACAGTTGGGCACTAGATATGGATGGCCGTTGGCTCACAAGGAGCTCCTCCACCCTTGGACAGGTTTTGTTTTTAATCCTACTGGGTGTCCATATCCAAACACCCTCCTCACCAAAAAACATGGTGGGCGAGACGGTTTATTCGCCGACAACCCGACCATGGAACAGGTTAGTACAGGTTTACATGGTACCTGTAGCAAGTCACAGATCTAACCTGACCTGACAAAGGGTGCATGGATGATATGGGTGCATGGATGATCTGGGTATTTTTTTCCATCATAACATTGGATGTAATGGTAACGTGTTCAGTTAACGATGGTATTTTTGTTCAGAATGAGCATGCAAGGTGAGACTACACACTCTACGAGTGCCATTCGAGTTCCTATTGGGATTGATTGTACAGTTAGCCACTATCACTGGTCTAACTGCTGAGATGTATCCAAAAGGGTGAGTATATTAAGACAGGAAATCATACTATTTCAGATAAATTTCTATGTTCAAACTTGAAAAAGCATTTTGTACTTTTTCAATCCCATTAATCAATTGGAACAGCAAAAACAGGGAATGCAGTGTTGATGACGCCCAATGATGGAAACTAAATTAGGTTTTAAAAAAGATGTGGTGGATGTTGACAAAAGCAATACCATGTCTTAAACAGCTCACATTTTTTTCTTGATCTGTTCTCACTTTGGTTATCATGATGTTGTTTTCCCTCCATTTTCATCTGGAAAGTTTTCCACAACTCCTGCCAAGAGGATGTTTGTGGATTTCACCCAGCACCGACCTCTCCCTCCTACCCCAGCCCATGCAATGCCACCCCACCCCTTTCACTTCCATATTTTGCATCTCATGGAACCCCAAGCACAATGTCATAAGCAGGTGTATACCTCACTCGTAACAGGCTAACACATCTCAACGTTGAACTCTGAATTCAAAAACAAACTTTTTATATCAAAACCGGATGTGACGTAGTGTGAGTCAAAGCCATGTCCCACACCTTGTGAGATTTACAGGCACAATTTGCAGCACCAGAAATCTTAAAGCGGGCAAATACAGCTCGGTTGTTTTTTGCTGATAATCCAGGAAAATAAAAATACAAAAATAAATACATAAGCTGAAGGTGCATTCATCTTTCTTTATTTTGTTTTTTTTACAAGTACAAGGGTAATGGAGGGGAGCTTGTAGATGCCTAATGGAGGACAATGACACTGTAACTCACAGTTTACCCAATCACGTTCAACTTTGATTGTGATGCGAAGAGCATTCTTTATGCCATGTCTCTGCACAGTTCATTCCACAGGAATCGTGCCTGGAGAAATAGTTCAGGGACAGCAATTGATCTGATAGTGCTGGAAGAACTGCTGCGTGTGGCTGCCTGTAAGGGCCTGGCCATTATCTCAATGGAGCAAATGTAAAATACTGACACCCCAAAATGACCTCGCCCTCCCACTACCTCCCCCACCCCCACCCCACCCCTCTTGCAGTATTCTGGACAATTCTAATAAGAATCCAAACCCAAAATGTAACCTTTGCTTCACGTTGACAGGTGTAAGTGTATATATAAACGATGTAATAGTATTAATCTTCACCGTGTTTTTATAATTAAGGAGGATCGAAATGAGCTGTTTTGGCTGGTTGCCTTTTTCAACAAGCCACAGCCCAACCCCCAGTCCCCCCACCAACCCCCAAACCCATCAAAGACAGAAACTTTCTGGTGTTCTCAAAACCAACCTTCATTTGCACACACCTCATTGCACAGAAAGGTGATACGTGAACTGAGTTATGCAAAGCCGCTCCAAATTAGGGATAGGTCATGACCACAGAATGCTCGATTCACTTCTTATGTGGGTTTGTGAATCTACACCCAAGACAAGTTTCTTGGCACTAAGAGCAAAGGTTTCTAGGTTCCTCTCCCCAAGCCCACCTCTTTCCGGGCTTCCAGTTTTTCCTTCGACTTCTGTGATTGAGAGTTTGTGGCTGTAACCATCTTGTTCACCTTCCCCTTGCCTCGATTCTTCACCAAATCCCTTATTTATCCAACTCTCCCTCTATTTTGTCCCTCAACCCTGTTGTTGGTGAGACCCCTCACCCCTCCCTCCTCCTCTTTCTACTGTTCTTTTTGTTCCATTAGGTCCTGATCGATTCTGTATTCTAGCTCCTCCACAAGCCTCGACAACATGTACCAAAAGCAAAAAAACGAGTTATGTGCAAATATGAAGGTTAACAAAAGCATGACTGATTATTTTTTTAGAAATTAGCAGTTTGATCAATTTTACAAATGACGATGTTTAAAGTTACTGTCCTGTGAACGCCCATCATTGTGGAGGACTTCCACGCAGGGAGGTATTACTCTCACGAAGATCTGGCTTAATGCCAATTTGGAGGCGATTGCACGCCCGAGCGGTGGCATGTGTGATGCTATTCCAAGTGTGGGCTAACCCAGCCCATACTGGTTATCAGGATTTTAACTTGATTTACACCCCAGTGATTTGCCAATGTCGTCACAACAAGCAACACAAGGGAGGTGGGTTGCGGAAAAGGCATACACATTCTTATTAAAGAAGTATTTATTTCATTTTTTATTTAAAGTGCACAAGATGAAAACAGTCAGATCTACCATGATGAAGACAGATGATTAACGACCAAAATAATAAATGGATCAACCTTTAAATCACAATATAAGGCTAGGGGCCTGGAAACAGCCAAGCATGCACTCCCACATAAACCAGGCAAGGATTTGTAAGGTTAGCATCTAGTCAATCGTCCTCAAGGCAACAGCATGAAAAGCAGAGTCGAGCAGGCTCGTACCAGGCAGAGATTGTGATACAGCAGTGCAATATCTCAGAGAATCCTTGGTAAAAGAGTATGTCTGGCTACACAGACCATCTATGGCGAAATCGTTCCATTGGTGTTCATAAAGCCAAAGAGTGTCCAGCTTCATTGACCATCCAGGGCGAAATAGCGCAGTCCGATGATAACTAGTGTCCCCGGCAAAACAGAGATAGAATGCCACACCTCAGGCACTCAAATAATACCTCACCTTCCAAACTCCTCTTGCTGCTCATCTGACATGGAGTGGCCACTCGGACAGTGCCTTCCCACCTCCAGCCCAATCAGATGACAGCTCACAGCTCTGGCCAATAGCAGTGATTCTTCACACGAGCAGGTCCAGCCAACAACAAGCAATGTTGTTGCCACAATGACAGAGCCCTTTCTGGGCCCCTGCCTGAGGTGACAACAGTGACCGCACTGGTGGTGATGTCAGAGGGAGAGAGAGAGGGGAGCAAAATTGTTAATGAGCCTCTTGGGGGTCTCATCACCTTCCTGGCTCTGCCCTTGCTGGTTCGAAACAAAGGAAATATCAGGTGACAACCTACTCCACACAACACCATCTTCCAATTGCATACAAAAACAGGAGAACCACCAAAACATGAAGTCCTTGTTAAAGGGAAAACATGATCTTTCCTGCATGGGCACATGGTCCATGCAAAGGCCTTACATACTTATAACTAGTCTGTACCCTATATAAATACACAACCTTACTAAACTTAATCATTGCCACAGTTCTAAAATGTGTGAACCAAACATTTAGAGACAGAGCGCAAGACATTGACACATGGAGGAAGCATATCAAGGAGATGGTTGTTGCAGAGACAGACAGACAAAGACAGACAGACAGACAGAGACAGAATAACAAAATCAACTAACCAATATACTTGGAAAATCTTCGATTTTGCAAGTAACAAACAAACAAACAGACAAAGAGGGGTGAAAACATTGCCTCCTTCACCTTTGGTGGCGGAGGTAACAATTGTAAAAGAGACAAAATATATAAATAAAAAGAAATAACAACATGTCTCCACCAACAACTGGGAGAAAGACAAAAGAGCAGGAAAACATAAAAAGGGTTTGACAGATTTGGGATAGACAAAGAAGGATCACTGGAATGGCTAAGAAGAGTTCAGCTCAATTGGGACGGAGAACAAATCATTGTAAATGCCCAAGACCAACGACACGACACGGATGCCTTTACAAGAAATGGCGGGACTAAGCCAATCGGACAAGTGTAGATTTTGCTTGGTATAAAAAGAAAGCATGAGCCACCTCCTATCAGGATGTAAAAAAAACTCACGTCAGAACAACGGTAAACACAAAGGCACACCAAGGTATGTAAAGTAATCCATTGACACATCTGCACAAATTTCAATATCCCAGTTCCAGAAAACTCATGGAAACATGAACCAAAACCAATCATTGAAAACAAGGACGTAATGTTTCAACGTAAGACCTGATGATCTCATCAAGTGTGAACATAAAAAAACAAAGCAATGCGATGGGACATAGAACTCAGATACAAAAATTACCCCCGTGTGGGGGTGATGGTCATTCTCTATAATGTTTTTTACTATCATAATCAATGAACCGTTGCCAGATATCTCCTAAAATGACAGATAGATAGGTTTTGAAAATGTCGACTTTCACAACTTTCGTGACCTTGACCTGACCTCGAATCCGGGAAAAATATGTCGTTGGGTATCACTCATCGACCTCTACCCAATACCAAATTTCATCAAGATCGGAAGTAAAAAGTTTTCTTTGTACCGGGAGGTGTTTTTGCCATCTTCCAGGTTACGTGGCGGCCAAACGGGACGGAAATTCAAAAATCTGTCCGTTAGATACAAGATAATATTTTTTACTATCATAATCAAATACAAGTTGCCGAATATCTTGTAGAATGGCAGACTAGATAGGTTTTGAAAATGGCGATTTTTATAACTTACGTGACCTCGTGACCTTGATCCTGACCTTGAACCCGGACAAAAGTATATCGTTATGCAACACTCATCGACCTCTACCAACACACTACGTTAATCAAGATTGGAAAGAAAAATTGTTGACGGAGGACGGACGGACATTTGGTCCGGCTTTATTAGGTCATCTGGGTAGAGATGACCTAAAAAGCAAAAGAAGGTGTTGCTAATTGAGGTTTCAGTACCAGTGATGTTGGTCTAAATAATGCAGAAATCAAGAAAATGACCATGACACCTCAAGAATGAAGTGAAAAGATCTTGGAAGCTGAAGTGCCGAAATTGTACCAGTGATAATTGGTGCAACAGAAATGATAAAGAAGAACCTCAAAGATCCTACAAACCATTCCTGAGAACATTACCACAAACGAACTCCAGTTGGACGCTATCCAGGGCTCAGTGACAATCATTAAAAGAGCTATCGGAACAAAACTCTGAGAGCAACACAATTTAGCCCATGAATCATGATCCTTCACTGAAACGAAGGTAGATACTTTAAGTCCTGGAAGGACGCTTTTCCACCTTCTGAAACTCGAATTATGGAGATAACAATCAATGACACACACACAAAACACACGCACACACACACGTGCGTGCGCGCACAACCACACACACAACACAACCACACACACACACACACCACACACACACACAGTTTGCTTTATATTAAATCTCTCATGCTGGATTTGGCAAAGAGCAGGAAAAAGAGGACAAATTCCTTATCTGTTGGATGACTGCTTGTGCAAACCCTGAGATGGAACAGCTACCTGTCCAAGATATAAATCCATTGATTGGGACCATACTCTGTGCAGAGCGTTGGTGCTGCCAAGCGCTCTCCTGGCTATTGGACACAATCCTGAACAGGTCGCCACTCCGACACAGTATACAGCATGCTAGCACTAATTTTTGGTGCCAAAACGGCTAGGAAGGATGACAGGCAGAGTCAACTCCACCTGGGGTTAATTCAACAGCAGCGTGGGATTTGAACTCAGGATTCTAGGATCCCAAGCCCACCACCCTAACCATTTAACCAACACCAGGCATAAGATATAAATCGTCAGCCATGTAAATGTTCAAGACTGCTCCTGAGTGCTCTGATGTCCCCCAATGGATCGTATAGGAGCGAGGAGGATGACAACTCATTTGCTGTCACTCCACTGAACTTATTCTTCTACTGTGTGTCATTTTAAATCGCCATCAATAAATGTCACAAATCCTTAACCTGTCGGTTAGGTAGTGCATTAATTGGTTCTGTGTGACAGTTAGTGTTTGCACTCCTAAAATTCGATGCAGAATGTATCGTATATTATACATCAATGTGTAGTTTTTGTTGAAATGAGATGATTATTTTAAAAGGTGATCTATGTGAAAGGGTAACAGTTATATAAAAGTTGAAGTTAGTCTTCAAGTTGGGAAGAAACATCACCAGGATGCAAGAGATTTCTGGGGATAGAATCGTTTGGTAAGTGTGAGGATTCATATTTTGAGGGGGGAGGAGAGTTTCATGAATGTTCTCTTTCCAAGAATATATAAATCGGAGAGTAGAGTGAGAAATGGGGGAGAGAAAGAATTGCCAGTCCCGAGTTGCTTTGCATGCTGTACCACATTGAGTTTTATGGTTTTACTCTTGGAATAAACCCAAGTTTAAAATACACTTGCCTCCCAGCTCAGAGCGATTGATTGGAGGACCTTTGGGTCTCCCAGTTCAGAGTGATTGAGTGGAGGACCTTTGGGTTTGGGGAAATCAGCATTACAATTTTGTTTCAACCCCACTCAAATCAGTAGTCTTGACTTTTCAATTGCTCTTATGAAATGTGACAGTTATTTGTTTTGCATGATTTTAAATTTTCAGCACTTTTCTCTTGTTACCCCCTCTCTTAAAAAAAAAGACAAAAACAAGGAGTTAAATTGCTTGCAAACAGTTTTTAGTTATTTTCTTGTATTTGCACGATATCAATATTTTCGACACGACATAAAATTCACTTTTACGTGCTGCATCATCAATTTTATGAAAGGACATTAAAAACTACAACAAGCAAGCAAACAAGCAGTCCAGAATTTTGTAACATTTGATCTTTAAGTATGTGTGGGCAACTGAGTCCACCAGCTTTTAAAAAGTGTAATTTCATAAGGAGAGATAATCGAAAAAGTTGTTGAATCAAGATAATCGAAAAAGTTGTTGAATCAAGATAATCAAAAAAGTTGTTGAATCAATCAATTGAAAAGGAAAATAAATACACTAGGGTAATAAGGTTTGAAGATTATTTAAGCAAAGGTAAGAATAGGAAATTGATGAGGTAAAATGAGGGTAAACAGAGAAGGAAAAGAAGAAACTATAGTTTTCGTGACTTCGGTGTCTTCCGCAGATGTGAGGAGGTTTAGTTCAAGAAGTGTTTATTTGGAAAGTTCACACACACAATGCATTGCAATATCACATCATACATTTGATTGTTTAGTTGTGCTAGTAAGTGCTGGTTTCACAGAAGTCGAAGCACTAGTTTTTCAGTGGCCATCAGCATAATATAATCTCGTGAATTTTGTGCTTATGAACTAAAGAGCTACCTATTTATTCGTGATTCATAAGAATTGTTTAGAATCTTGAAGATTTTTTGAGTTCAGCTTAACCCTAAAAATGAAAAACCTTAAAAACTAGATATCTGCGATTACAAAGCGATCACCAAAAGTAAGCCTCCCCCGCCGCCCATAATCCAATGATTGCCGTATTATTTTTGAACCAAAATATGACCTTGACCTTCAACATATCGGGATAAAGTGTAAATTATTCAAGAACATTTGTCCCCACCTACAATCTATCCATAAAAATAAAAATCATGAAAGTCGGAGGAGAATTATTCAAGTTACGATCATAAAGGTGTTTTTGTGCATTAGAAACCCTTTGTAAACATTGGCAAAGTCGTGTCCCTCCCCACTCTGATATTTTTTTATTTGTGCCCATCACCGAGCCCTGGGTACGACCAACACATATGCAAAATTTGGGGGAGATCAGGCCAGCCATTTTTTTTTAATGATTTTCAGATGTCCATACACATTCAGAAAATTGCCTTATTTAATATAAGGATTCTATCCATCCATCCATCGGGACCATGCTGGACACAATCCTGGACAGGTCGCCACTCCGACACAGAATACCAGCAAACTGGCACTCATTTTGCCAACCTCAGAAGGATGACAGGCAGAGTCAACCCCACTTGGGGTTAATTCAACAGCCACGTGGGATTTGAACTCAGGATCCTGGGATCCTGCACAATATAAGAATTGATTATAAGGATTCGGTCAAAATCCAAAAAAGTAGGTCAAGGACACGAATCAAATACCAGGTTCACAACTTCATTGCAGGTCCACTATTATGATGCAAGAACATCTTGGAAGGGCAAACGATCTTTGATATTTGGCATTGGCAAAATTGAGCTATGACAAAAAAAGTGCTTTTTTTTCAGACCACCATTTCACCTTTACCTTTAACCCGGTGTGGTAAGATGTAAATTAAATGTAAATGTGCCCTGCTCGAGGCTCTCAATTTCATTCTGATCAAACAAACCTTAGTCGAGTTATGGCAAAAAAAAAAATGTTAAAATGGCTATAATTATGTTATGACCTTAAAATTAGGTCAAGGTCAAAAAAATTATGTCAACCCCGCATCCTCTCTATTCCCATTATTGATGCAAAATTTCATTCCAAAAGTCCCAGCTGGATCCAAGATACAGCTCCTTATAGCTTATACCTACAGGGGGATCCTATAGGAGGCTTAATAAATTGTATAATTTCTGGACAAAAAAAACAGCTCATATAATTTGGTTAATTGATTGATAGAAACGGGAATATTGCATGGTCGTAATAATTGCCAAGACCACTGTAACCAACATCAGAAGTATAAATAATAAGTTGGAGGAGCTGGAAACCTGAGTCTGTCATGAGAATTATTATGTAGTTGCAGTAAATGAAATTTGGTTTAATGGGTGTAGTAATGGGAAGAGAAGCGGATGAGGTTACAAGATGTAAATTTGTGACAAGAAAGAGAAAATGGGAAGAGACTGAGCAATCTGGGTAAAAGACAGTGTTGTATTGATAGAAATGGAAGATACTGGATAAGGAACTGAGATGGAGGAGGCTCAGTTGAGAGAGGTGAGGGACAGTCACGATAGTAAAGTAATTATAAGATGCTGTTTTCAGTCCTGCAAACTAAAGAAAGAGCAGGTTATGAAGATTCGAGAATAAATGAGGAAGAGTAATGATAATGTGGGATTTTTCACTTTATCAGCATATATTGGATCCAGATACAGGGAATTGGCAGAGCAGACAAGGAATTTCTCGGTTTAGTCCAAGATTGCCTTTTAAGCCAATTTGCAGATATAAACCCACCAGAATGGTACTCGGTAGAGCGCATACCTCCACCAAGCTGAACACTTTACGTTTTTTATCCCACTGATGGGCTGGATCTGGATCCAGACATTAACCAAAATCGAATCTGCTTGTTCTTGTCACTAACCAACTCATCCACCAAGTTTTGTCACAATCCGCCTATAACTTTTTGAAATATCGTGCTACGTCTCGTTTTTGGCCCCATCTCTCAATGGCGAAGAATCACTTAAATGTTTTTTTAAATTGTTGTATCTGGAACCGGATATTCACAAAAATCTAATCAATTCGTCCTTGTCACACACCAGACCTGTTCACCAAGTTTCACCCAAATCTGTCCATAACTATTTGAGATATCCTGCTGAAAGACCAATGAAAAGAAAGACAGACAGACAAACAGGGATGAAAGCATAACTTCCGTCCACTTTCAGTGGTGGAGGTAACAAGGGGGAAAGGGAGTGTGGTGGAGGTGGGGGGAAGGTTGGAGTGTTCAACATCTTTTTGGATAATAATCTGAATATTGTGGAGAAGGTGGAAGTATGAGGTGAGCACTTCAGGACTAGTGACTACAACATATAGTGTGAACAAAGTCTTTGTGAAGAGATGGAGTTCAGGGTAGTAGAGTAAAACAATTGGATTTTCGAAGGAAAGACTTTGAAGTTTGGAAGAGCGAGTTTGGTGCAGTATATTAGGCCAGGCTAACACAAAGGCAATCTGCATCAGAGAAATGGCCAACCTTGAGGGAACAAATGGACTGAAAATAGAGTAAATATATTCCAGCCAGATGCAAAGTTAGACGCAGGAACATCATGGTTGAGCATCATGCATCATGGTTGAGTCATCATCATCATCATCATCATCATCATCATCATGGTTGCATCATGGTTGAGCATGGCCCTTATAAATCATGTATCCAGTCAGATGTCAAGATAGATGCATTTACTGAGGATAACAAATCGGTCTGGAAGCAGATTGGCAAAGATCTAGGAGTAAACTAAGACTAGTTTGATCTGAAAGCCAACTTAAGAAAAAGGGATTAGACAAGAAACGAACAAGACAACCAAACAAGCTCAAATGAGCTAAGATCCTCGTCCTCTTAATGATGATGTCATAAAAACGAATATGACGTCATTGTGCATGTATTCAGGTGTGCGAATAAATTCTCTGTGCTAATGCCCGGCTTGATTCCCGCAAACAAAATTCAAACGCTTGCCTAGTTTCAGAGAATATGGTATAGGCAATTTCCATTAGTGGCGATATTATGACGTCAACTTTTTTTGAGGAAGAATTTCCAAAATCGGAGATGGTTACTGCCTGCGCGTGGGCTTTCTGCATATACATGGCAAGTTTCACGAAGATCCGATGAAAACTCTGGGTTGTGAAACAAAAAATGTCAAAAAATAGGAATGACGTCATAAAAAATTGATATGACGTCATAGTGATGTATCATATGTGCGGTAATTCATCTCTGCTAATGCCCTGTTCGATTCCCACAAACAGAATTCAAAAAGCTTGCCTAGTTTCGGAGATAATTTTTTAGGTGATTTCATTAGCGGGATATTTTGACGCATAACTTTTTTTTCTAGGAGGAATTTTCAAAATCGGAGATGCGTTACTGTCTGCGCAGAGTATTTTTACTATATATGCCAAGTTTCAGGAGTTTCGATGAAAACTGTAGGCTGTGAAACAAACTAGTTTCGGAGATAATGGTATAAGCGATTTCCATTAGTGGCGATATTATGACGTTTAACTTTTTCTTCTCGGAAGAATTTCCAAAATCGGAAGATGGTTACTGCCTGCGCGTGGGCTTTCTGCATATACATGGCAAGTTTCCGAAGATCCGATGAAACTCTGCGGTTGTGAACAAAAAATGTCAAAAAAATAGGAATGACGTCATAAAATTGATATGACGTCATAGTGATGTATCATATGTGCGGTAATTCATTCTGCTAATGCCCTGTTCGATTCCCACAACATAATTCAAAAAGCTTGCCTAGTTTCAGAGATAATTTTTTAGGCGATTTCCATTAGCGGAGATTTTTGACGTCATAACTTTTTTTCTCAGAGGAGTTTTCAAAATCGGAGATCGTTACTGTCTGCGCAGGCGTATTTTTACATATATGCACCAAGTTTCAGGAAGTTTCAATGAAAACTCTAGGTGCCTGAAACAAAAAAGTCCACAAGAACAACAACGTGAGTAAACTTAGAGATCCTCCACGAGGATCTAAATACAGGATGTGAGAAGGCCATGACAAGATATATTAAAAAAAATATATGAGTTCTCTTATAAGGAACTTCAATACAGGAGGAGGGGCTAATATGATGGCCTAGAGGCCACATCTCACCTCTAAGCTGCCTAACCTGGGTTCGAATCCTAGCCTGGTGTTTCACAGGCAGTATGATTCAGCAGTGTGTGTCCCGTCCTTTTGGATGGATGTTAAACGTGTGTCCCGTCTCCTGACATTAGTTGGTGGACGTTATAAATATTGCATGGTGTACTTCACGAGGAGAGTAGGTTAGCCATCGCCTGAACCCCGCCAACATTACAAATTCCTGTTCTAACCTTAGTCAAACTTCAGGCCTGGCAAGCAGGTTCTTGAAAAACTTCGTCCAAACTTCCCCCAGCCAACCCCCCACAATGTGGGAATAATTGTGGTATTAAAAAAGAAGAAGAAAGCAGGAGGTGGCCATTAAACCTATCAAACATGTGCAATCTGCTTGAAATGAGCAGGTAGAGGATGTGCAAGCAGCAAAAAGATGTTGCAGGTAAGGAAGGACTGCTGGAGGAGCTTAAGGTGAAAAGGAAGGAGCAAGGAGACAGCTATGAGAACTTATCTATATATTACTAAAACTCTCATCTTGTATATATTTATGTATGTATGTATGTCCCCGAAATACAGCCAAAACGGTACAGAGAGAGATGCAGGGTTATGAAGATTTGAGAATAAATGAGGAAGAGTAATGATAATGTGGGATTTTTCACTTTATCAGCATATATTGGATCCAGATACAGGGAATTGGCAGAGCAGACAAGGAATTTCTCGGTTTAAGTCAAGATTGCCTTTAAAGCCAATTTGCAGATATAAACCCACCAGAATGGTACTCGGTAGAGCGCATACCTCCCCAAGCTGAAACACTTTACGTTTTTTATCCCACTGATGGGCTGGATCTGGATCCAGACATTAACCAAAATCGAATCTGCTTGTTCTTGTCACTAACCAACTCATCCACCAAGTTTTGTCACAATCCGCCTATAAACTTTTTGAAATATCGTGCTACGTCTCGTTTTTGGCCCCATCTCTCAATGGCGAAGAATCACTTTAAATGTTTTTTAAAATTGTTGTATCTGGAACCGGATATTCACAAAAAATCTAATCAATTCGTCCTTGTCACACACCAGACCTGTTCACCAAGTTTCACCACAAATCTGTCCATAACTATTTGAGATATCCTGCTGAAAGACCAATGAAAAGAAAGACAGACAGACAAACAGGGATGAAAGCATAACTTCCGTCCACTTTCAGTGGTGGAGGTAACAAGGGGGAAAGGGAGTGTGGTGGAGGTGGGGGGAAGGTGGATTTTTTCAAACATCTTTTTGGATAAATAACTGAATATTGTGGAGAAGGTGGAAGTATGAGGTGAGCACTTCAGGACTAGTGACTACAACATATAGTGTGAGCAAAGTCTTTGTGAAGAGATGGAGTTCAGGGTAGTAGAGTAAAAACAATTGGATTTTCGAAGGAAAGACTTTGAAGTTTGGAAGAGCGAGTTTGGTGCAGTATATTAGGCCAGGCTAACACAAAGGCAATCTGCATCAGAGAAATGGCCAACCTTGAGGGAACAAATGGACTGAAATAGAGTAAATATATTCCCAGCCAGATGCAAAGTTAGACGCAGGAACATCATGGTTGAGCATTCATGCATCATGGTTGAGTCATCATCATCATCATCATCATCATCATCATCATCATGGTTTGCATCATGGTTGAGCATGACCCTTATAAATCATGTATCCAGTCAGATGTCAAGATAGATGCATTTACTGAGGATAACAAATCGGTCTGGAAGCAGATTGGCAAAGATCTAGGAGTAAACTAAGACTAGTTTGATCTGAAAGCCAACTTAAGAAAAAGGGATTAGACAAGAAACGAACAAGACAACCAAACAAGCTCAAATGAGCTAAGATCCTCGTCCTCTAATGATGATGTCATAAACGAATATGACGTCATTGTGATGTATCAGGTTTGCGATAAATTCTCTGTGCTAATGCCCGGCTTGATTCCCGCAAACAAATTTCAAACGGCTTGCCTAGTTTCGGAGAAATATGGTATAGGCAATTTCCATTAGTGCGATATTATGACGTCAACTTTTTTTGAGGAAGAATTTCCAAAACGGAGATGGTTACTGCCTGCGCGTGGGCTTTCTGCATATACATGGCAAGTTTCACGAAGATCCGATGAAAACTCTGGGTTGTGAAACAAAAATGTCAAAAAATAGGAATGACGTCATAAAAATTGATATGACGTCATAGTGATGTATCATATGTGCGGTAATTCATCTCTGCTAATCCCTGTTCGATTCCCGCAAATGAATTCAAAAAGCTTGCCTAGTTTCGGAGATATTTTTTTAGGTGATTCCATTAGCGGAGATATTTTGACGTCATAACTTTTTTTTCTAGGAGGAATTTTCAAAATCGGAGATCGTTACTGTTTGCGCAGGGTATTTTTACAATATATGCACCAGTTTCAGGAAGTTTCATGAAAACTGTAGGCTGTGAAACAAAAAAGTCCACAAGAACAACAACGTGAGTATAGACAGAGATCCTCCACGAGATCTAAAAGTCCACAAGAAGAAGATGAGAAAAACAACG
>CM068959.1:20556519-20602805 GCA_035128595.1 Eptatretus atami | reverse complement strand
GAGAGAGAGAGAGAGAGAGAGAGAGAGAGAGAGAGAGAGAGAGAGAGAGAGAGAGAGAGAGAGATACTAATTGGGTAGATAAAGGGGAATCGAATATACAAACTTCCAGAGGGCATTTCACAAGGTATCACACTACAGGCTGCGAGTTCAGGTCAAGGTTTGTGGAGTTATTGGTAAAATAGCAGATTGCATCTCACACCCAGTTATGGCTGGCAGGATAGCATCGAGGTATATACACTCGCTTTTGAACTATATATCCTGGGTTGGAATCTCGACCTTCCTATAAACTGTCACTGTGGTGTTTCGCATGCAGGATGATACATCAATATGTGCACCGTCCCTTAGAACAGAACAACTTTAAGCTGGAAGACCCATCTGATAGCACTGGTCTTTTGCAAACAGGAGACGAGGTATTGCTCGGATCCTGAACAAATATCAAATTCCTACCCGTCACCTTCGGTTGAACATCATGCCTGGCCAGCCGGTTTGTGAAAGAGTTTCTCCAAAGACATTCCCTAGCTGACCCTACACCGTTAAAAAGAAGTAGTAGCTGTATATTGAACACTGGCTTAGTATCCTCACTATAATTCATGGACCGGTGTTTGTGCGTTTGTGTCACACTACTCCTTCTAGTTCTGGCCCAATTACATCCAGACTTGCTACATAGGATCAGCATGGCCCCAATTAGTGCATCGGGGTGTTTTTATCTTTGCCGGTGGTCTGGGGGGGGGGGGGGGGGGGGACGCAAATTCTCCATGTAAATGTGTATCGTGTAGCTCCTTCCCCTGGTGGGGGGTATTACAAACCTCCCCCATTTACAGCACAGTATTCCTGTACCAACGTTTTGCAGTACAGTGAGGTGTTTTGAATTATAAGCAGTAGGTGTGCTTTTGCTTCATGCACATAACCTGGGTGATTTTTTTATTTTATTTTAAGGAGCGATTGAGGCAGCTGCCAGTTGCTTATACACCACCCAAATAAAGGTATGCATCAGAAGAACGTGATGCATGCTTGGACCAAGATCGCCCATAGGGCGGGTACTCTGCTAGTTAGGAGCAGTCGAGCAGAGAGTGGTTGTCATTGGGATTGAGGATGACTGACTGGGAAGTTGCAACTCACAGAGAAATCATCTCAGAAACTACTACTAGGACCATTATTAGTTCTAGTTCTTTTAACCTGGCTGTTCATTTTTTGATTTGGACAACTGGATTAAGAGTAAAATTTCAAAATTTGCCGTTGACACCAAGCAGGAATAAAAGGGAGATCGCAAAGTGTGTGCTGATCAGATTGAAGAAAGTCAATGCGTTATATTGGCTTTGGAAGAGAATGCTTCTGGGACCGATTGACCTCATGATAGCATGGGTGGAGAATGTTCCAGAAACCTATTGATTTCACTATAGCTTGGGTTAAGAATACTTTAAGCCAGACCTATTGACATAATGACATATTTACTGCAAGGAATTGTTCATAGGAGACAGCTCAGAGCAGTTTATTTCAATATGGCGGCCATTAGACCTGTTTTGATTCAGAAGATATGAATAGTGCTATTTTAACATGTTTTGCGATTGGCGACAACCAGTCAGATGATCTCTGCAAAGATGGTCATGTTTTACGGGATTCTCCATCAGTAAATCAGAATCCAAAATCAGGTTTCTCCAAAGCTAAATGCCAATTTTTTTCCGACATTATTTTCACATTTATTTTTATACCAGCCATCAGCAAAAAAAATATTTTCTCCAGTATCCATGGGAATTTCTTGTTCAGTACATATTATTTGTCCATTAAATGAGCAAAGATCGGATGTGTCTTCGTTTTGAACAAAATGACAGAATAATATTCACAATTTTGCTGACTCTCTTCGCAACCTCATGGATCTTTTGATGAATGCCAATTCCATAAATTCCCAAGTTCTTGGGAAAATAAAAATATGACCGCGCGTGCTGAAGCTCACCTGGATCAGAACCAACAGTCACTCAAACCCCCCGCAGACCCCCTTAGTTCCTGATTTTCTTTAAATGCTGTGAACAAACATTAGTACATCATGGGTGATGAAGGTTTTGGTCAAGTTTCATTGAAATTGTGTGTGTAGTTTCAAAAAAGAGAGCAAATACCTATTTTGGGGGACTCAAGACCTCCCCACAAACCCCTTCGACCCTGATTTTTTTTTTAATGCTGTGAACAAACTTTGGTATATCACGAGTGATGAAAGTTGTGATCAAGTTTCATCGAAATTGTGTGTGTAATTTTGGAGAAGAGAGGAAATACATATTTTGGGGGGGTCAACCCCCTACCCCTGTAGACCCCTTTAATGAGTACAGCTTTTGATGCGGTCAATACATCAAGGGTGATGAAGGTTGTGGTAAAGCTTCATCGAAATCATGTGCGTAGTTTCAGAAAAGAGAGCAAATACCTATTTGGGGGGTCAAAAAACCCCCATAGACTCCTTTAATGAGCGCAGCTTTTGATGTGGTCAATACACCTTCGTTAGGCATCAGATATGAAGCTTGTGGCCAAGTTTCATCAAAATCATTTGTTTGGTTCAAGCGATAATGACTGAAGTGTTTCTGATTATTTTTTATTATGATTATGAAAGTTTATGCACTTTCCTCACTCATATTATTGAATGCCTGTTCATCATAGCTACAAATTGCTGGGTACATTGCAATGCTTACAAACGCCGGAGACGTCAGCATTTGTGGCTTTATTTCATTTCAGCACATGTGATCACCATGAGAATCTCTTAAACTAAGCTGAATTACAAAATTTAAACTCCAGAATTGAACTTAACAGCAGTTCTGACTGAAAAAAAGTGTTCATTTGTCTAATTTGGACATAGCTATCGCTTGTCAAGCCAGCCATCCTTATCAACCATTAAATTGGAGTGCTTGCTTGAGTGCATAAGCTGCTTGCCGAGCACCCTACAGTCGACGGCGGAACCGTTCTTGTCACGATCGGCAGTTGTACAAGGTAGAACGTATTCTGAAAATGCATTTTCATTGCAGCGCAAATATAATTCAACAACAACAACAAAAACAACCATGTTACATCATTCTGAGCAAATTGTTCACTCACTGCGGATGCTTTTGCTGCACCACGTCATTCTGAGCGAGTGGTTCATGCTCCGTCATCCTGAGCAAGTGGTTTGTGCTCTGTCATTCTGAGTGAGTGGTTCATGCTCCGTCATTCTGAGTGAGTCGTTCATGCTCCGTCATCCTGAGTGAGTGGTTTGTGCTCTGTCATTCTGAGCGAGTGGTTCATGCTCCGTCATCCTGAGTGAGTCGTTCATGCTCCAACATTCTAAGTGAGTCGTTCATGATGAGTGTGATCCCAACTGCATGAGAGGGTCCAAGGTGTGGAGGGAGATGGAGAATGTCTTGAAATGTTACAAGGAGGTCTACGAACAGAAAATGAAGGCAGCCACTCATCTCCATTATGAACTTCTTCAAAAACAAATCCCAAGCGAATCAGCCTCCATTTCATCTTCTGAGCCTTCAACCTCAACTGGACAGCCTTGCCACACCTGAAATGGCCTGCACAAGCAATATGTACTGCATCCAACCCCAATCATGACAACACTTCTTAAAAAGTAATTCATTTTGATGTTTTTATTTGTTAAATGTTTTATTTGCACATTGTTTCTCCCTCCCCCACCCCTCCTGGCTCCCCCACCCTCCTGGCTCCCCCTCCTTTGTCTCCCTACCTCCACGCTCCTCCACCCCTCTCTCTTTCACCTCTTTTTCTTCCCCACCTCCCTCCCCAGTATACCTGTTGTCCGGATGGTGGTTATCTCTGGATGTCTCCAGATGGTGGTTATGTCGGATGGACCCTCCCCTCACAATGCCTTCCTTTGCCCTCTCCTCATGCTGCCTTCCCTTGCCCTCCCCTCAGGCTGCCTTACCTTTCCGCACCATCCTCGCTCCCCTCCTCGCTTCCCCCTCTTTCCTCACTCCCCCTTCCTTCCTCACTCCCCCACCCTACCTTGATCTTCCTCCCTCCTCACTCCCCTTCTCCTCTTTCTTACTCACCCCCCCCCTCAAATATTCCCATCGGCAAGTGACGGGTCATATTTGTGAGTCATAAATGTAGGTTTATATGTGAGCTGGTCGAAATGAACAAATAATGAAGCAGAATATCTTTCACCAACACATTTAATGAAGAATTTTGTTGTTGTTATAAATTAGTCCAGATTCCTTCATACATATAGAACTAGAGGGGGAGCACTCGGTAGAGTGCAAAACCTCCGCCGCCAATACTGCTAGGTCACTCAAGTGAACCTGATATCCTATTCATTCAATTTGACGTCAACAGTGCTCACAGAGTTATAGTTTGCAACTTTCCCTTTTACTTTTAACTTTTACATACTCAATTCATTCGTCAGAACTAGATTCCTTGAGACAGAAATTGATTTTACGTGGGTATATCCACCTGAAGTTCCAAAATCAGCCGCAATTATAATTTTGGCATGTTTTTTTTGTTGGAAATCACTTATAACATGTAGAAAGCAAAAAAAAATCGAAATTTGTTGAAAAAAAAGAAATTTTAAAATTCTGAATTACTTGAATAAAAGAAATCGATTTTGTGAAAAAAGTGCAATTTTTTCTCTAACAATTTTTTTTGGGGGGGGGGGGGGGGTTGGAAATCATTAAAACATGTAGAAATGCAAAAAAAAAAAAAATTCAAATATTTTTTCAAATTGGCCGCCATAGCGGCCATATTGGATTTTGGACCAAGTCCAAAATCTAATGGCATGATCCTTGGACCATACCTAACCCCCCCACCAAGTTTCGTCGAAATCCGTCGAGGAGTTTTTCCGTAATACTGTTCCAAACAAACAAACAAACAAACAAACAAACAGAAAGGGGTGAAAACAGTAACCTCCATCCATCTTCGATGGCGGAGGTTAACTACAATGGATCTCGTAGAGCACATACTCTGTCAGGTTGAACAGTTTACGTTTTGTATCTCACGAAGCCGGATCTGAATCCAAAATTTAACCAAAATCGAATCGGCTTGTTCTCATCGCCGAACCAACTCATCCACCTAGTTTTGTCATAACCCGTCCACAACGTTTTCAAATATCGTGCTATACATCATTTTTGGCCCCATCCATCAATGGTGAAGAATCACTTTAAAAAATGAAAGAAATCTCGTTTCAGGATCTGGATCTTCACCAAAATCTAATCAATTGGTCCTTGTCACATACCCAACCTGTCCACCAACTTTCATGCAAATCTCTCCATAATTTTTTTCGATATCCTGCTCACAGACAGACAGACAGACAAACAGACAAACACCTTCAGTGGCAGAGGTAACTATCTAAATAATAAAATATAAACTGTGTTTAACAATTTATTCCTAATATCTGTGATCAAAAGACAACCATCTTCCCTCAAACAGTTCTCTAGTTTGACGTTTCCTTCTTTGTGTGGTAGTGAGGACATGTTCAGCTGGAGAGTGCTTAGAATTCATTCTCTGACATAATATGGAGAGGCAGTGAATTCAAACTCCCCTTTCCTTTTATCCGTGAGACATGAGCTTCAACCATAGAGTTGGTCAATCTTGAATTGTATTCCTCCACTACGTTATGGAAATACATGTATGGACGGGTCTTTGATCATGTAAGATTTGATTCCTCCCGCACAATGCAAACTGCACACGATTAGCGATGTTGACGAGCTCCATGTGGTTTCACTTCAAATAACCCCTGCCTCGTAGGATTGGTTGATTACAGATAAAAATGTAATTAAGGAGCCATGTTTGTTGTAACAGTTTTCTTCGGGGTCTTCAAAAGACTTAAAGGTCTTAAAGGGTCTTTAGTGTCTTAGGGGTCTTCAAGAGTCTTTGGGATCTTAACCGTCTTTGGGGTTCAAAGGGTCTTTGGGGTATTCAGGGTTTTAAAGTGTCTTAATTGTGTTTGGGAAATTCAATGGTTTTGAAGATCTTATGCGTCTTTGGGTCTTTGGGGTCTTAAAGGGGGTCTCTTCTCTCAAACATGTAGAAAGTCTTGTCTCAAGCATGCATTCTAATCTCTCAAGCATTTAAAAGTTTTCAAAGAGTAAACACGGGCATCGCCTGATCAGTTGGTAGTAAAAACAACGTCTGGAAGCAAAGATGGTGGATGTAACCCTGGCTGTAAATACTGCATGACGTCAACAAGGGTTGTATAGACCAAAAATGTATGGTGTAAGAAATGGGCAGGATTAATAGAAATAGGGATATCATGGAAGCAGCAGTTTTGCAGCATGTTACTTCAGAGAATGATTTGGGGATAGTTGTGGATACGAGGCTTACAGTCAGTGGTGCCAGGCAGGAATAGGAAATCTGATTTTAGGTTGTTTGTCACAAGGGTACAGCAATGATCAAAGGAAGTTCTATTAACATTATACAGGAATTTAGTGAGACCTCACCTCAATTATGGACTTATTGTGTACACTTTTCATTACTGTAATTGAGGAAAGACGTACATAGTTTCCAAATAAGGTTCGGCAGCATAGAGCTTAGCAGACATATCGATTCCAGGGTTAAAAAAGAGGGGCTGAGGTTAACTGGGCTTTTGATATTAAACGGGCGATGGTCACGAGGGGATCTCAGAAAAATGTTTCAGATAATGAAAAGTATCGATAAAAATAGATGGACAGAAGTTGTTTTTAATACTTGGTTTGACAGTGAGAGTAACAGGGGACATATTTGTAGCTTGACAGTTAAAAAGTTGGGATGGAAGTAAAGCAATTGGGTATCCTACTATATATATGTATATATTTCGACCAATATATGTATATATGTGTGTGTGTGTGTGTGTGTGTGTGTGTGTGTGTGTGTGTGTGTGTGTAATAAGGCAATTCTCTGTATGTATGTACATCTGAAAATCATATATATATATATATATATATATATATATATAAAAACAGGGCTGGGCTGATCTCCACCAAATTTTGCATACGGTAATACCCAGGGTGAGGTCAAGGGCACAAATAAGAGAAAATCTGCCCCCCTTGCAGAGGGCATGGAGAGAACCTGCCAGTGCTCCCCGAAGAGAGCGGGTGTTTTTAGTGTCACAAATAAAGTAAGTTGTTAATGTGTGGAAATGTCTTTCTGCGAAGCGTGCAGTAAGAGGGACGGCAAGTATGTTGAAAACAGAAATGGATCGGTCCCAATAAGCAATGGGGATAGAGGACAGTGAAAGGACATAATATGTATCAATGTTGTAGAGATTTGGGATTTGATGGACATTATCTGAATGTGTTGTGTGCATGTTGTGCTGTTTGTATATTTTGAGGTGTTATGATTCTCATAGGTGCGTGTCTTTGTCCAACATGAACACATCATCTGTGTTAATTTCACCAACACCCCCGACTAAAAACCCTCGTCTCCCCTATGTTGCGAAGGGTGGCGTCTTCTCTGTTACAAACCTCTGCATCCTTCCCATCCTGCCACTTTTTACTTTTCCATTTTCTCATTCCCACACACTTCTCCCACCCACCCCACCTCCTTCCTCCTTCCTGTCGGCACACCCCACGCTCCCTCTCTCGCCACATCGCATACCCATGTCAGAGAGCAATGCTTGAGTATCAAGTGTGCTGGGAGTGCAGTTTGGCATAGTCATGGCAGAATCACCTTTTCTTGGACCTGATTGACGTTGTGACAAAAACAAAAATGGGACTGAAGTGAGCAATTCATATGTTATTCATCAAAGTTGAAACATATCATTTGAATAAATCCCTGAACCGTGGAATTCAAAGGATAAATGTGTAAATAAACTTGGTGTCGTAATTTTTTTTAACTGTTAATGGCCACACCGCATTGTTTTTTTTCTGTGACCTAAGGCTCACGTACGTGAAGGACAAGGAGATTGTTAGATGATAGAAAAAATAAAATGAAGAGTAGGTGAAGTCCGAATGTAAGATCCTCGTCCTACCTATGAGTGATGGTCTCAGATGGAAATGCCAAACAGGTGCTCTCAAAACGTTGTGAACTGGTACCAGGATCCAAATCCAGACCTTTACCAAAATGTAATCAATATCCTGCTTACAGACAGACAAACAGACAGGGGTGAAAAAGGTGGATGGAGGTGATCCTTACCATAAGTCACAGAATAGTGTTTGTGTGTTTGTTTGTTTGCCGCACTACTCCGACAGTTCTGGGCTGATTACACATGAACCCTATTAATGTATCGGGGTGTTTTTTTATCTTTCCAGGTGGTATTGGGGAAGGGAGATGGGGGACGGGGGCAGTGATGGGGGGGGGGTGGAGGGGACGCAAATTCTCTATGTAAATGTGTATCATGTAGCGACTCCTCCAGGTGGAGGAAGGTATTACAAGTCTCCTCATTTACATTGCAGTATTCCTATCCCCACGTTTTCCAGTGCAGTGAGGTGTTTTGAATTATAAGCAGAAGGTATACTTTTGATTCATGCAGGTAACCCAGGTTATTTTTTTGCTATACAGAGCTGTCAGTTACCTATGCATCACCCAAATAAAGCTATGCGTCAGAAGAATGTGTTGCATCCTTGGACCAATATCACCCGCAGTGTAGACACTCTGCTCGTGATTCATAAATCATAGCAATCTTTTTTACAGTTCACATAGCACAAGTTCTCATTTTAATCAATGATCATGCAAAAGTTTTATAAAAAGACGTCTATCAGTATGTGGATGTTATTGTGCAATTATTACTTGAAAGGACATTAAAAGGAAAACTACCATAATGATAACAATGCAGTTGCTAACAATTCAGTGGAACATGTGTTGAGCCAAGTGTGTGGAAACGGTGTGGTTCAGTCCTTGGACAAATAAGTGTAACACTTGGTGAAGAACTCTTACATATTGAGAATTAATGAGCATCACTTTCAAGGATTCATTTTATTGTGTGATGAAGCAACCAAGAAAAGCTGACTTACATTTTTGTTTTGTTTTCCCACCATCCTAGTGCTTGTATGTGAGAAGCAAACTCTTGCACCTCAACTGCATGATTTCCACAGCTGGTTTGCAGAGCAGGCCTGTTCCAAAAGCCAAAGGTCCAAGACAATATGTGACAGCTAGCTATGACTTTTCTGGATGAAAAGCAGGCCAGTAACAGAAATCAGGCTCTGGGATGAAGAAGCACATGCTGGGTTTGATTTCCGAGGAAGCTGGAGTCACTCGTTCCCTGTATTTTTTCTCTCTCTCTTCACGACAACATCTACATAGGCACACTCTACTTATTCTTGCACTCTAAGAATGAAAGCACATGAAATTGGATGCTATATAATAAAGATTGAAATGCCTGTAGCATGTACTATACAGGGTGGTCCACATGTGTTGTTACTCTGCTTGGGAAATTAAGTGCGTGTCATGTTTTGTCTCCTTTTAGTTGTTATGTTCATGAGGTTGGCTGGTGTTATGAATGAAAACATAAATACACGAGTATGAGGCCAAGTCATTATATATGTAAGTATAAATAGATATTTATATAAATATATATATATATATATGTATATAAATATATATATATATATGTACATATAAATTTATATACAAATATATAGTTACAGGATATATGGACCACAACATACATGTTGCACCCCAGTAAAGGATGCAATGAACAGATAACTCGGAATGTTCACCATTTGAATGAAGTGTTCTTACTAATGTTCCAAGTATCACAAAAGATTGCCAGCAGTCCAAAGGAAGGGATTCACATAAAGTCGGTAAACTCACTCATCCAAAATAGTCCGACCTCCATGGGGCCTTGATTTAATCACCGTCTGCTTCACCACCTTTAAGCTCTTAGCGTCCCCATGTGTAGTTGGCGCACAAAGCACCATGGCTTGGGGCCGCTTCCGCCAGCCACCCTTTAGTCACCCCACCCGTAAGAGTCACATATCCCAAGTGATTTACAGGTGTTTCCCGGTGGTCGTTCCTTCATCTGGTTTTTCACTCTGCAGCTCTCTCTTTAAACCATGGGTACCTCCTAGAGGCCTGTTTTTGCAAAGAGGTCCTTTGAAAGGCTGCGTCAGAATTCTAACACAAAGTTTCATTCAGGTCCTGCTGCTCCTAATGAAATAAAAATGGCACTTTCCTGTAGCTTTCTCCTGATGTGCCTTAAGTACCGGTACTATGCATTTTCTCTCCCATTAAGCATTTCTCCACCCTTTCAACCCATGCCAAGAATTTCAATCCACAATGAACTTTGAAATTTAATACTTTCCCGAGACATTTAATACTTGATTCGCAAGTCAACTCAAACTTCTCAATCTGCATCATATTTTTGCTTAGAAACAAAAATGGGAAACGTTCCTTCCACGCGTCGTTCATGACACAATATTGAGCTTGATGCTTCTTTGCGATTGTTTACTTTCTTTTATGTATCATAACGCCACATGCTAGTCGAGTTAAAGACCAGAAAAAAGTTCCAGGACAAAAGTTTGTTTTGCTCACATACAAAAGGACAAAAAAAAACAAAAAACAACAACATCATTTGCAAACAAATGCTAATTTGGAGATTTGGAAACAAAGCAATAAAGGAAATAAATAACTGAAGCTTTCAAATGATCCTAATGTTGTTACTTGATCCTCCAACATATGATACATTCCTAACTCTGACTTTGATTTCACATTCCACTATGGTATTTGCTCTCAAAGCAATTTCCCTTCTTTATTGCCTAGAGCACCTTTCTAATCAAAGCATAGCCTTCATTTCAGGGTCAAAATCAAAGACCACGCACAAAAGACATCAACGCTCAGGTCATTGTACCAAAAAATAAAAGAAAAGCTCGAACGATCGTTTCCATAATGGGAAGCAGATGGATGGATGGATGGATGGATGCATCGCATTTATGTATTTCTGAACCATACTTGTTACACTTTCAAAAACGCTACCTTGCACAGGGGAAAATAAATAAATAAATAAAATGTTCATGCTTGTCTGTGATCTTAGTCGGGAGTGTAAGATTGCATTGACCTTGCAAGCTTGAGCTGCCACATCTATCTAGCACGATCGCCGATAGCACAGTACAGCATAGTGCGTCCCCTGAAATTCCAACAAAGGTCAGGATCTGTCGACTGGTGCATGTCTGTGTCACGTGCTTAGTCTTGCAGTGACTTCAGCCCCTCAAGTCTTGTTTCGTTGATAGAAACCGGCACACAACTTGTAGAGCTTTTCCCACTGCTGGTTCAAAAAGCTCCTCTTGGGTCTTGACTGTTGTCTTTGGAGTTTGTTGAAGTTTTTTAGGGTTTAAAGTTTTTTTTAAGTCCTAAAACATTTTTATAATATATATATTTTTAAGTGAATTACAAGAACAAAAGAGAATGGACAAACCAACACAGAATGTAGGATTTCACAATGGATGGAATTGATCGAGTATGCTAACCACTGTGGGAAGCAAGAAGGGGACGTTTTGAGTGTTAACCCTTCATCGGAGCAAGCAAGCGATGACACCGGCCTTCATGATCAAGACTAGTTCTCCATCCTTTATCGGACTTGAACTTGAGATCCTCGTATGATGAATCATGTGCTCAGATGAGAACAGCAAATCAGAACAACGAGCCTTCAGTTGATTTTGCACCTGGGATACCCAACGTTTTCTTAAAATAAACCCATTTTCGAGGAAGAACATAGCTCTGAAAAAGGTAAAAACCAATGGATCAAAAACATCCCTTCTTGACTATTTCAATAAGATGACGATGTTGGCCATTATATTTATGAGAATGATTATAACCTTTATAACAGGACTTACATGATAGTGCCAAAAAATGAAGCAGGTTTGTTTGGGCAAAACAAAACAAAACATTTATTTAACCCATTTTAGGGTGAAGTCATAGGGCAGTGGTTCTTAACCTTTTTTTGGTGCTTGCACGCACCCCTTCAGGTCCCAGAATATTTACTCGCACCTCTTGTCAAAAATCAATGACTTAGGACAGATCTTAGAATTAAATCCTTTGATTTACATTCTTAGCACTCTTTTATAGCATTCCTTTTTGAACCAGCCAGCATGTTTCGCACCTTCAAAAATTACGTTTCACACTGTGCACCCCAGGATAAGATCCACTAGCATAGGGCTCAGAAACCCAAGTCCTCAACCCCTCCCCCCTTCAAGTCTTCAACCTCTACCCCAAAGCCTCAACCCTGCTATCCCAAATTACTGTCCCGTTTCTGCCTCCCCCAACTCTCTGTCTCCCACTTTCTTCCCTTTTTTATTCAAGCCTTCACCTCCACCCCCCCCCCCCCCCCCTCCCAACTCCCCTCTTCACCCAGACTCTCTGTCCTCCACTCCCCCTTTCTTTTTCAAGTCCTCAACTCCTCCCCTCTCCCCCAAAACCTCAAAGGAACATTGTTAAGAACAGGGTTGGAGGACTGAGGTGGAAGATAGGGTGGGGAGGGGTTTGGAGACTTGGGATTAGAGGAGGGGAGGGGGGCTCAACAATCTTTTCCCTCTTTCTTCCTGTTCTTAATGTTCCTATTCCTGTTCGTTAAGAACAATGTTAAAATTAAATTTTCCTTGGCACACCTGAGCTTTGATCCACCGACAAGGCTTTCATCCGCAGCTTGATGGAGTACTGCTCTCCCATCTGGGCTGGCTCCCCTGCCTCACATCTTGCTCAGCTTGTCGCCATGGAAACCAAGTCTTTCAAGATCACAGGAATCTCTTGCGAGTCCATGGGATGATCATTTCATCATTGCTGACAGGTCGGTGGTCTCTCTCTTCTTCCTTCTCATTTCTGGTCTTCCGTCCTCTGCCCTCTCTGTGCTCTGTCCCCCGAAAGTATTTGTAGGATGCACACAGTCCACAGCAACCCCATCCTCGTGAAACTACCTAAATCCAGGATCACTGCTCACCTCCATTCATTTATTCCTCTCTTTTCCCGCCTGTGGTACCGCCTTCCACACTCTCTTCAATCTCATTCTTCTCTTCCTGACTTCAAGGCAGCTGTTCACCACCATCTCAGGTCATCCCCCATCCGAAGCCATGATCTTTTCCACTCTCGTTAAACCACCGCCACCCTCCCAAAATTTTGCTTACAGTATGTATCAATCTTGTCCACCCCTTGCATTCTCTCCAACCCTCATCATCACCTGCATCCCTCGTTTGTCAGTCTACCTTCTCCCTCCATCCTGCTGTTGACATATTTCCCCTTTCTCCTGCCGTTTTCTTTGTTATGCTGTGCCCTGATTTGTTCTGTGTCCTAGCTCTTCCATGAGCCTAGACCATGTATTTCAAAAAAAAAAAATGATGGAACAACATATAATTCCCAATCTCACGAGATTCCATCATCTCGCAATTCTTCAGTAAAAATCGTGACTAAGTCAGCTAAATGAAAAACAAACAAGCATTGGTAATGGAAAAATAAATTGTCTAAGCTCGTGGAAGAGCTCAGACACAGAATTGGTAATTGGTAATGGAAAAATAATAAACAACCAGAACTCCTTGGAAAAAGACCTATTTGATGATGTGTGTTTTTATGGTCCCTGGTCGAGTCGCGTACGATTTAAGAGAAAATCGTGGGAAGGACAAACAGAATAAGCACATTATTTATATAGATGAGAAGGAAGGGGGAGGGAAAGAAGTTCATTCTCCCACTGCTCTAATAAAAATAAAATAATGTCTTTCCGGTTATTACCTCGAGTCGAGAAAAAGACATGCGACTCAAATTTTTTTATACACAAACATACACAAGGAACTTTGGCACAGGAGGAAGACATTCAGCCCAACATGCCTGCGCTGCACCAACCCCAGTATCATCACCCATCCACACAGGAGCTTCGAGCTACCGGCAAGTCCTGCCAATATCCCCGTACACCTTCATCTCCAATGCATCCAGGTGTCTATCTAATTCCCATTTAAATTTATCCAGCCCTCCACTGCCACCACTCTTCTGGGGAGACAATTCCATGCATTAACCACTCCGACTGAAAGACCACTGTCTTAAAACTGTCCTCTCATCTTCATTACCCTCAAGCTCTGGCCCATAGTCCTATCACTGTCTATTCTGCAGAAAAACTCCACTGCACCAATGTTATCCACACCCTTCATTATCTGAACTGGAATGGCATTCGGTTGCGCGCACACTTCCGCCAGGCTGAACAGTTTACGTTTTGTATCCCATTGATGGGCTGGATCTGAACCAAAATTTAATCTGCTTGTTCTTGTCACCTACCCAACTCATCCACCTAGTTTTGGCATAACCCGTAAACAACTTTTTGAAATATCATGCTACTGTACGTATCGTTTTTGGCCGTACCTGATCTCAATGGTTAAGAATCACTTCAAAGATTCTAGTATCCGAATCTGGATCCTCGTCAAAATTGAATCAGTTCACCCGTGTCACACACACACACACACACACACACACACACACACACAGCAGGATACGGTTCATCACACCTGGCAATGCACATTTGCAAGTCCGGTGGTGCAAAGAGCACATGCAATGAACTACCGGGCAGTAGAGAAATGCGATATGGTCAAATGAATCATCCTTCACTATGTTCTTGACAAACGGATGAGTGCACATGTGGCACCAACCTAAAGAAATCTAGTGCTTGGTTTCAATCCTGAGTGCTTGGTTTCAACAGTGAGAGGTTCTGTTGGTTCTGTAATGTTGTGGGCGCATTTTCCTGGCATGGTTTGCGTGCATTTATTCCCTTAGAATGCAAGGTCAATGGCAATCGCTAATTCATGGTACTGAGTGACATCTTCACCCCATGTTGTAACATTTCTGTCCTGCCAAGAGGGCGTTTTCCAGGATGCCAATGCCCGCATTCACAGAGCATGTGCGGTCACTCAGTGGTTTGATGAGCATGACACTGATGTTATCCATATGTCATGGCCTTCTCATTCACCAGATCTGAACCCAATCGAGCATTTATGGGATATTCTGGAATGACACCTGAGACAGCGTTTTCCACCTCCATCAAGCAGGTGAGTTGATTGACTTTCTCATGGAAGAATAGTGCCTCATCTCTCCTGCAGAATTCCAGACGCTGGTGGACTCTATGCCACAGCACATGCAGGCTGTACTGGCCACATGTGTTGGTCGGCACCCTGTTAAGTGACAACACATCGGTGTTTCCATTTTTTGTCCACTACCTGTAGAAGCACTACCTCTTACCCATCCCCAGCACTGAGGATGGTGTTCAGACTCAGGAGCATCTAGACACTTTAATAGAATGGGCAACAGATTGGCAGATGCAGTTTAACATAAGGAAATGTTCGGTGCTGGGGATGGGTAAGAAAAATGAAAATAGAGATGACATGATGCAAGAGCCAGTTTTGGAGCAGGTGATATAGGAGAATGTCACACATCTCGGGCTGGTAATATGTAATATTAATATATATGGGGGGTGGGGGGGTCTAAGTAAAGCAAACGGGGTTTTGGGTTGTATTCATAGTGGGATAAATTATAAATCAAAGGAGTGTTAACATTGCATAGGAATGGAATGAGATCTCCTCCAGAATATTGTGTCAAAAGAGAGAATATCCCTAAGGAGGGATACAGCTGCCAAAGAGAAGGGACAGCATAGAATGACTAGATTGATTCCAGGGCTAGCTAGACTAAGCTATGGGGAGCGGTTGAAGAAGAAAGGACTTTTTACATTGGAAAGGAGGCAAATGTTAGGGGATTTGATTGAGAAGTTTATCTCGGCCAGTGGAGATGGATGGAGGTTATGTTTTCACCACTGTTTGTCTGTTTGTTTGGTTGTTTGTTTGTGAGCAGGATATCTTAAAAGTTTGTGGACTGATTCGGACGAAACTTGGTGGACAAATTGGGTGTGATTAGGACGAATTGATTCGATGTTGGTGGCGAGATCCGGATCCATATGTGGATACTAGAATTTGTTTTTAAGTGATTCTTCACCATTGAGAGGTGGGGCCAAAAACGATATGCCTGCACACAGCATGATATCTCAAAAAGTTGTTGATGGGTTGTGACAAAACTTGGTGGATGAGTTGAGTAGGTGACAAGAACAAGTGGATTAGATTTTGTTGAAGGTCAGGATGCAGACCTGGCCAATCAGTGGGATACAAAGCATAAACTGTTCAGCCTGGTGAATGTATGTACTCTTCCAAGCGCCATTCTCGTATTTGCCATTTTTTACCCTTGCTGAAGGAGAGGGTATTGCGTTTGGGTCCGTTTGTCTGTCTGTCTGTTTGTTTGTTTGTTTGTCTACACAGAACTTTGGTGTTTTTCTTCTCAACCGCCTCTCGGATTGAGAGGAAATTTTCACTACAGGTGCGACTACGCATGTACAATGATATATCCACAATTATGACGTCATAAGTCACGTGGTGTGGCAGCCATGTTGGAAAAACGGGGAAAAAAACTTTTGACCGCTGTATCTCTGAAACCGCACCAAGGAAAAAATTGAAACTTGGCACACGGCAAGTACTCCTCATGGGGAATAAGAGTGATTTTTATGACGTCATAGTTGCCTTCATTATGACGTCATAATTGCACATGTCGAACGCTACATCTGATCATTATGAAAATTTTTGAGGGTCATCTAGGGATTAAATGGTCTACAGAAAAAAAAAATTGATGACGTCATCGGTCACGTGATTTGGCAGCCATATTGGTTTTGTTTTTTTTAAAACCTTCAAAAATCTTCTCTGAAGTGGCTGAACAGATCAAGGTGAAATTTTACACGTACAACCACATATCCATGAGGAACAAAAGGTTCACAAATATGGCATCATAGGTTACATGGATTGTCAGCCATACTGGATTGATGAAAAAATGTTTTCTCCAGAACTGCTTAATCAATCGAAATCAAACTTCAAAATTATGATCTAGTGGTTGATGGGGAATACATATTTTAAATTTCAACTTGATCAGACACATGGTCTGGCAGCCAGAATTATTTTTTTAATGTTTTTTTTTTAAAAAAAAGGCTTACTTGGCTGTGCCTGGATGGGTTTGAGGGAAGAGGAGTAGTAGCTGAAATGCGAGTCCTATCCAGGGTTCTCCTGATGACTCCAATGCAGCACTGTACCTATTTGGTCTTCCATTTGATTTGAATTTAATTTATTTTGATCCCATTCTAAATAAAATTGAATCATAATGCAAATCGTCATGGGCCAGGGTCAGGAGTCCAATCAAAGCGGGGCGTCTTGGTGATGGCAGTTATAAAGTGGCAGTTCTAAATATGTCTTTTATTATGTAACACACCAGTGCACAAACACCACACAAAACTACACAAACACCACACAAAACAAGTCCTGGCGAGAGTCTGCAATCTCTGATTGCTCTTTTTCTTGTTCCCTTTTGAATCTGTCTTAAATGTGTCTTTTAGGCTTTCCCAAGGCCACAAACATATGTGTATGTGGAAAACCATCATCATCATTACTTTGAAAACTGATGCCTCAGAAGATTGGGTGAAAGGTCGGAGAAGGGTTTCGCCCCACCAATCAGCTGAGATATGGGCCAATGGATATATATATATGGATATACACCAGGCCTCCCCCATCCATCCATTGGGACCATACTCTATGCAGAGCATTGGTGCTGCCGAAGCAGTCTCCTTGGCTATTGGGCACAATCCTGGACCGGTCGCCACTCCGACACAGGTAAGTGAGGTGGGATTCACGTAAGTGACATACCTTTAAAAAGGTGGCTGCAAGAGAGATCGGGGTGGAGAATCTTGGCGATGCCATGCCAGAGACTACGTTTTTCATGAGCTCTCAGAGCGGAAGTCACACCCTACCCACTCAGCTGGAGTCACGCCCTCTCCTCTTATTGCCCCAGCGATGCGATAATTGCCTGCACCATACCCTGAAACTGTGGATCTTCTTCAGGACTCATTGAGTTTTCCAGACAATCTCTTTCTGTCTTGTCTGTTACCAATATGTCTGTCTCTCGAGGCATTTCTGTGGGCTCAGTTAAGGCATAGGCTACAATGGAGTCTCATCCATTCATTTGGTTTGTGGGTGCATATGGTTCGATAAGGGAAAGTGTTTTTGATCATTGATCTCAGTTTATTGCCATTTATTGCATTGCTTCCTTCTGTTTCCTTCCCCCTTCCCCCTTCCCCCTTGCATTTATTTATCGATTTGTATGCGGCCAGTGGGTGCTTGGCTGCATCCTTTTCTGGTGGTGCAGCTGTGCTGCTGATGCTAGAAAAAAACTAAGGCCTGGTGGTGGCTTAACAGTTCAGGTGCCTGGCTTAAGATCTTAGGGTCTTGAGTTCAAGCCCATTACCAGAAAGCTGGTACTCATTTTGCTGACCTGGGAAGGATGACAGCTTTGTCAACACTACCTGGTGTTAATTCAACAGCCCAACAGGGGCTTGAACGCCAGAAAAGGAAATACAAGGAAATCTAACACAGGTGGAGACCATTCAGCCTATCATGCCTGCACGAACACCATACTTATATATCCACACAAGATCCAAGGAAGAAAAAGACCCTAGGATCTTCAACCAAGCACCTTAACCATTAAGCTAACACCAGGCTTCCCCCATCCATCCATTGGGACCATAATCTATGCAGAGCATTGGTGCTGCCGAAGCAGTCTCCATGGCTATTGGGCACAATCCTGGACTGGTCGCCACTCCGACACAGGATACCAGCAAGCTGGCTTGCTAGAACTCATTCTGCCAACCTCACGAATATGACAGACAGAGTCAACCCCACCTGGTATTAATTCAACAGCCAAGTGGGATTTGAACTCAGGATCCTAGGATCCTGATAGGATCCAAAGCCCACCACACAAACCATTAAGCCAACACCAGGCCTCCCCCATGCATGATCTAATAAAGTATATTTGGTCTCAGGTGAATTCTGGATGTGGTGATGGCTTTATTTTGGTGTTTTCTAAAGGAAGTGTTAAGGGATTAAGTGGTTGAGTGGCCCACACCGCTTCCTTTGAAGATGTGTCACGTGACTCAGGCTTGCTCGGCATAAAATTAGATCTAGTCATGTGACACCTATCAGCGTAGTACTGGGCTGCTTTAAGACTTCCAATCTGTTTGGTAACGTGGTTTGCTGACGCAGATCAGACAGGGAGGTCTTGAAACGGTCGACTGCTGCGATCGCTTTGACATGGCTCTCCGGATTCGAACCGGGAAACCAGAACGACCAGCGACTGTTGCAACAATTAATCATCTAATCATGATTAATTTCTATCTGAAAGCACCACTTCATGAGAATCAAATCCATTTACTATCTTACCCATCCTCTAAGCCTTGGTACACTCTATTCCATGAAGAGACAGTTGCAGTCAATCAACTTGCTTTCTCAACATGCAAAGCTAACCTACGTAACCAGTCTCCTTCCTCAAAGTCATGGTGATGCCTTGTTAAGTCCATGTCTCATGTGTGTGCTCCCTCACCTCAAATGGCTTGTCTGCAGATTCTACTCGAGATAAGGCAGAAACTCTGTGTTTACCTCAAAATCTCGTGTACCCAACGCATCCCATTCTGTTGCCATCTTATTCTCTTGTACCCACTTTCTGCTAGATTTCGTGTAGTTCTCCCCAAGAAGATAGAAGAAGCTCTGTTCAGCCTCAACAGCATTTCTGTGATGGGCCCAGTGGCATCTAATGCAGCCTTTCACCACATCCTCTCTCCATACACATACTCTCACATGCACCCTTGAGGCTGCTGGATGCATTATTGGTTAGGGACCCAGCTATGGCACTGATGCAGTGCCCCTATACCAGTACACTGGTGCTCATTTCGCCGACCTCGGAAGGATGACAGGCTGAGTCAACCCCATCTGGTGTTAATTCAGCAGCGGACAGGGCTGAAACTCAGGATCCTAAGATCCCAATTCAGCCACCCGAACCACTAAGCCAGGCTTTCTCTCTCTCCATAAATCAGCAGAAATCACTCCCATACACAAGAATGATGTAAAAAAAAAAACTCATCCTCTTAACTAGAGACCAGAAAGATTGCTTCTAATTATAAGCAGAGTAATACAATTCATCGTTGCTACTGAGAGCAATCGAGTCGTTCATGTTTTGAAACAGTCTGATCTCTGGCCATCAGTCTGGATTCAGTCTCAGTCAATTTATGCTGGACATCCTGCTGCTCTATTCTCAGCAATAGTTGGAGGCCCTCAATCTTAAACGAGAAGTCAGAACCATTTCCCTGGACATATGTCAGGAATTTGACATTGGTTGGCATCTTGCTTTACTTGTCAAGCTCTCTGCCTGTGGCATACAACGCTGCCTTCATGCCTGGATTTTTGACTTCCTTCACTCACCCAGTCAAGGTGATGCAATCAATGGAACCCTCTCCTCCCCTCTGCCACTGGAGGATGGAGTGCACCAAGGCAGTGTTTTTTCCCCATTTTTTGTTTATCATCTTGATAAATGACCTCTCAGATGTTCTGAAAAACCCGCTCTTCCGTTTTGCTGATGAGCCCACCACAAAATCCAGTGGATAAGCTCCAAAACGTGGAAAAATTGTTCAAATTTATAAGAAAGCACCAAAATTGATGGAAATATTGTTTAATATATGTAGAATGATATAAAAGCAAGCCCCATCTCAGATCTCAAACCGTAAAGGCTTTAATTGGCATTTGAAGTTAAACACTTAACTGTAAGAAATGCATTTTAGGAAAAATATACTTGTCATGTAAGAATGTTTCTGCCATTTCTTGAATTCATAAATGTGACTTATATGCTTTGAATATTGCACATCATGAGTGAGGAGCTTGGAAATGATGAATAGTTCTCATGGTCCGCATAGCACCCATCCCCCCTCCAACAACAAGCCTTCTGCCACTCTTTCAGGAGAACGGCCATTCCCGTACAACAATCTTTCATTCGATGAAGGTTATGATGGATGCAACACATTTCCTGAATCCTTAGCAAACACCAATCATCTCAATGGATCAAGCATTGTTTGCAATTGTCAAGCAAATGCAATGGAATAAGCCAGATATGTTTTGAGAATATCAGATCATAGTAACGATGGGAGGTCTGCGTATAGAGATGGCCGCACTAAGGCTTCTCGGGAACTGTCTGGAAAACAGTGGATGGAGACGTGCATTGATCCAAGCTAACATCACGACACCAGAAAGAGCAGACACAATATTGAAAGCGTCACATGTAACCCACTGCTGGTATGCACACCGGGTCATGCTGTTGCTGCACTGCAGTACATCCTGCACATGACAAATATGTGGAGATTCATTGTGATGGTGAATAACAGGATTTCCTCACATGTGCAAAGGAGAAGTCTGGAAAACACTCACAATTCAAGTACTGATCCACTATGCTGGGATATGTGAGATTACTTAGGGAGGGAAACTTTCCTCTCAATGTCCAAGTACATCGCCAGCTTGTACCCTGGATGTTTGGAATGGATCAACTTCACCATACTAAGTGGTTACTAGTGTACCTTTGTGACATTCTGGCTCTGCCTAAGAAACACCCTGAAATCTTCAAGTTATTCAAAGATCGTTAGTTTGTTGTTCAGAAATCTGGCCATGTGTTTTCACTGATAGCACTGGAGCACAACCACGAACAAGAAAATGTTGTCATCAAAGGTGATGGAGGTGCTGTAGAACTCACGGAAACTACTTCAACTCCAAAGCACTGGATGGTGGCAGGACTGGAGGTGGCAAGAGCAGTGAAATAATTTGAGAGACTCTCTTGAACACTGAAAGTGGTAGCACGTGCCACCATGAACAGACACCTGGAGTTCAAAGAGCATCGGCAAAGGATATCAAGGCCGCTGTGCCAGCTGTAGGGGAAATGGGCAACCCTTTCACTGAAGAGACAATGGATGTCTATAATCTAGACACAATGGCTGTTGTTCCTGTATCTGATGTGGATTCACTTAACCAAGCTCGCCAGCTAGGGCAATCAAAGTATGAGGAATTTGAAGAAGAGAGACTTGATCATTGCTCAAAGGCAATCAATGGCTCCATCGAAAGGAATAATATGCCACTGCTTGTAACCTCTCAGCAATCACAGAGAAAGTCCAAATCCAAGATCACTGACCTCAAGTGTGAGTATAATCTCTTTGCCAGATTATACATTGCCTGCCAAGCCAGAGACAGCAATCTGGAGGAGTTCTTCAAGCACGAGAGCCAGGCAATGTATACCTGGCTGGAGCCAGGCACGAGAGCCAGGCAAAGAACCTCCTTCTTTGTCTTCCATATGACAACTCAGCATTAGACAGAAGTCAGGAATTCTCCCTTCTCCCCTGCTTTGAAAAAGACACAACTAGAAGCACCAGATGTTCAGGTAAGAATTTTGGATGGTGCTGCAGTGATTAACATTCTGCCACCAATGAACTGCAAAACCATCATGGACTATGTCACAATGGTCTTTGAGCCATACATACTTGGATATTAAGAGAGTGTCAAATGGCTTGACATTATATGGGACAGATGTGTAGATGGCAGCTTGAAACACCAGAGAGGCGAGAGGTCAGGCCATTAGGAGACGAGGAACCTCCAGTACAGCAATACCAGCAAACTGGCAGACATCTTTGCATGATGATGAAAACAAAATGGAGCTGTTCACCTTTTTGGCAACACAACTTGAGAACACGAAGACACAGGAAGGCACAGATATCTTCAGCACGTACATTGAGGATGTTATCAGCTCATCTGACGTGGATAAAATGCATTGAATATGAGCATTCATGAGCTGTGGATTGCATTTTTTCTTCGTAGTTACCTGAGAAGGATAATGAAAATAAGATGGAAAGATGGAATCCCAAATGCAAAAGTTCAAAGGTGAGCAAATACGTCAATATATAGGTGTTATGATCCGTGAAAGCACAATAAAGGTGGTTAGGCCATGTAGTCAGGACGTCTGATGTTTTCATGAGGAACTGGCGAATGATCATGTGATGAACAATGGAAAAGATAGAAGGATCATTTAAAAACATATCCAAAGCAATCCAGTATTGATATTCAAAGCTGGGAACAAGTCCATGATCACAAGACATGACACAAAGTAATCCATAATGAATAACTAGCGATGAGAGCAAACGCGCAAGCGGTGCTGAGCACAAACGTTTACAATACTCCCAACATCAGGATCAATTATCCGAGCGTGAGGCAATAGCTACCAACCACTCAGTATGCAATTGCTGGTTCCAGGCAAAAATTGGTGTCGCAGCAACCAGAGAACCCATCGCCACGGACCTTATCCATCATGATATGGGAAGTGGTTTTATTTGACGATAAGAAGAACAACAATATTTTCTTCCTTTGAGATTTTCCTCGAATAGATGTTGACTGTCAGCAAATGACCATTACATCGTTACAAATGTCATAACTTTGAATACAAATCAGACAACCCAAGTAGTTGATTTTACACGTGACCATACCGCTAGAATCATGAAAACCTTGTGACAAAGAAATGCAGCTCCTTGATGCGTTTTGCATTTGGGCGAGAAATTTATATATTTTTTTTAAAGCCTCTGCACTGTCTGCCATGCCTCGTGCTTTTCTACAGCTCACGCTTCGCCTGTCGATCATAAGACATCCACAACATCGATTTATCATGCACGGTCCTGTGATATTGTAAGATGTGCTTGGATTTAAATTAAATTATTATTTAGTGATGTATTTTTCATCGATGCATTCAAATGGAGAGCTGTCAGTTAAAATATATATATGCATTTATTTAAATTTTAAAAATCCCTTCAAATCATCTGCAAATGCTCTGTCACGCAACCTCCTTCACTCCCACCCAACCATACCCCCCCCCACACACCCCCTACCAGCTTATCCCTTCATTCCCTCCCCCCCTCCCCACTCCGCCTCCATGACTTCATCATAACATAAAGAAAGTAAGTAAGCTTATACATTGGAATAAGGTTCTTCTCCACTGGAATGCAGACAATTATCTTTCAAGTTGTTCTCCAAAACATTCATCAATATAACAAATATAGACGCACTCTATTCGTTTTTATTTAATTACAAAACAATCGACTTTGAAAACAACGTTGCAGTCCAGTGCAAAACTTTCAAACAAAAGATTAATGTAATGTGAATAACGAGAGGAAATAGTCCACAACAGATCCTTGAAATATGCCATATAAACTACCTTATTCCAGTGTAGAAGCTTACCTTCTCTATATATATTATGAATTAAAAGTCTATATTACCTTCACTATATATTATAGTCAAAGTATATACTTAATGCACATCCTCTAACTTCAAAATTGGCCTTTTTGCAAAACCTAATTAAATTCCTCAAGAAAACAAGAAATGATAAAAAAAACAAAATCAATTCATAAGAACCTCTATCTTGTATCCAATTATTGAACCTGTTAAATAATAAATAAAAAAATGATTGTCATTAAAATTGTGGGATCAAATAATGATCCTGAAAGAACACGACAAAAACATCATAAATATGTTCTAGTTCAAGATCAGCTCACCAAACCTTCTTTTCTCTTTTCACATTCTTGTGTTGTGAAGCAGTCAATCCTAAAGTCAGAAATTTCCTCAAAAACACAGTGAATACCAAGAAAAGGTCCCAAGATATAGAAGACAGGTTGCCATGGTAGCAATGATGTGGACAGCCTCTTCTCTGCTGGCCAATCAAATTGAGCCTCTGAGGCTTAACTGTATGCAAGGCAGAGCCAATAGCATATCATGCAGCAAACAACATGGGATATACATGTACAATGGACACTGCTATGGCGAAGAACTGGAAAAGATGGCGAAAACGATAATTTGGGTGACAAAATGAAGTGGGTGAAATCAGATGATGGTGAACAAAGAAAACTCCCAAAGGTAAGTCATTCATACTAGCTCTGATCTCATTGTTTAACACGTCGGCTTCCGTAATCCAATTTTCCTCTGTTCAAATAATAGCCGGGTTAGCTGTAATGGTTATAATTATATGACAAAATTCCACAATGCACCTACTTTACCGACACGGATTATTTTTAAGACTTCAAGCTTATGGCATCGAAAAAAAAATCTCCTTGCGGATAGACTTAAGATGGCGGCAGTGGGCTCGCTGCGAAATGCGTCACTGCGACAAAGAAGATTTTATCCGTATTTCTTTCCAACTAAAGCAAGTCAATCGAATTATATGGAATTGTGCTAAGTAAATCCTAAGGTTTAACTGCACAAAAAAAATTCCTGCTTTCATTTTGAAAACCTTTGAAAAAATAAATAATGGGAATTAAAGAAAGGGCCTTTATAGCCGATTATGATGTTTTGAAATGCACCACAAATGGCCTTTCAAATACACATAGAGCTGAGAATGAAACAGTATTCATGCGGATCCTGGGATTCAGCTTTGCTGAAGACCTTGAACGGCCGTCTCCTGCTGTGCTCTCACAAAGTACGTAGCGATAATCCAGTAAGCATAAGCAGAAATCCCAAATGTGGTGCACATCATCTCAAAAGAGCACAGCTGCCATTTGAGCCTTTTGCCTCTGCTTGTTTTGGGTTTTCCTTACCCAGATAACTTAGATCTTTCATTTGTTCAGGCCTTGATTATTCACAATCTGCTTTCGATTCTTTGCTTCTGCTCGAAGACCGATGCAAAAGAGGAATTGTGGTTGGGAAGCGCTAAATGCTTGCGATGAAAATAACATATTCCTTTGATCCTTTGTTTTGCATTGTCACATCTAGAATATAATTTGATGCACACATATGTAAGTTTGCATTTGTGTCGTTAAAATAAAAAAACGAATTGCTTTTACATTTGAAATTGCTAAATGACTTCATATTACATAGTCGGGCAGTGAGAGCAAAAATACATTTGTGGGTGCGTTTACAAACAAGAAAGCTCGATATAAATTCACATATTAAATCGTCTCTTTGCCTTAGAATGAGAAAAAACCAAAATGTTAGACAATGCGAGCAACTACTACAATAAGCCAAGGAACATACCAACATTACAGGAGGAAATGTTTCTGGCCAAAAGAAGCAAAAGGAAGAACAAGTGTCTCTGTCCTATGATACTTCCCAATAGAGGTCCCACACTGAAATCTTCATGATAGCCTATGACTCAAGGGATTTGTTTTTATAACAAAGCAAGATCGTTCTTATAATTCTGAACGGTATTCTAAATATACAATGACCCAGAGATGTACGAATGGAATTCCAACTAGAGCGAAGTCGATGGCGTGCCTTCGCAAATTCCCATGCTTCCCACCTAAAGATAAGTTGAAAAATGGCAAAAAGTTCCACCGGAATGAGGCAATATCAAATTTTGAGTTCAATTTTTTTTTCCCGTTTGGACACCTGTGAAACTAAGACCCCACTCCCTTGGGAATGATCCGGAGGTCAAATCCAGAATATCTTTACATACTTCATGTCTTTCCCAATGTTGATTGCATATACAAAGTTTCATTTTAAAATGTTTTAAAATGTGCCTGTTGTTGCATTTTTCGGTACGTCACCTCTTGACTCCGTCCCAGTGGACGGGGCCAAAAATGACGCTGCTCTCTTGCACCTTCTTGCCATGCGGTGATCATAATGACCAACTTTGGTGCATTTCTGCCCAATGACAGACAGACAGACAGACGGGGCCAATTACAAACTCCTGCTTTTTTTCAAAAGGCACGGGGATAAATATGAATGAAGGTCCTCCATATTATTTGTAAATGTAATTTTAATGGAAATATAGGATAAATATTCACTGAACAGCAAATCCAAAGTGGTTCCTAATCGAATATATATATATATATATATATGCTGGTATCTTTCATATGGTCCACAATGATGTTTGTTGTTAAAACTTAACTGCATTATTTCATTGCTTGACGGTCCAGCCACAACAGATGGCATGAACACTTTGTAAAGCCTGTTTATCAAGGTTGTGAGATTTTGTCAAATTATTATTATTCAATCTTGAAACATCAGGTGGTCAAACATTGATCGAAACAGCACAAAATGTAACGATTTTTGGACGATATCGAATGTATGAGCTCAATGAACTGAAGTGAAATCCAGATTAGAATCCCCCCAACAATCAGAAGGATGCTTTGCCTGAGCCTGCGACAAACAGCATTAAAACAACTGTTCGGATGATTTGAATGCAACGCAAGTGGCGTGCACATGGTCTCCAAGTTATCCTGTTGTTTGTGACTGAAATTTTTTCCATTTTTTGCCTCATTTTAAAAGTGATGTGAGCAACAAATTCTCATTACCATTTGTTACAGCGCGTGCGCTGTATACAATTGCACTGAGTTTGAAATGTCCCCGGTGTCTACCACGTCTCCGGTCCCCTGTCCCCCCCCCCCCCCCCCCACGTGCCTCAACACAGCCAATGACGGCCGTCCGGTAGATGCAGTGCGTAACCTAGACGGAAATAGCGAGAATTGACGGAAATACCGAGTATTTCAATGGAAATTTGTGAAACTAATGTGTTATATATGTGAAAACCATTTAATTTATTGCTTGACGGGAAAAAAACCAAGAAACGCGCCCCTCTCATGTACGAACGAACGAAAGACGTCATTTCCGCCCACCATCGCATTTCGCGCCGAAAACGTCATTTCCGCCCACCATCGCATTTTGTGCCGAAAGACGTCATTTCTGCCCACCATCGCATTCGCGCCGAAAGACGTCATTTCCGCCACCATCGCATTTCGCGCCGATGCCGAACGCTGAAAGCTAAGTTCTTCTTATGCTATCATTTTTGCGGCCTCCTGCCACGCTGTATCGAACGATTTCATTCCTTCTGTTATATATAAAGGTGCTTATCACAATAATAACAAGATTTTTACATTTCAAATATTAAGTACGCTTTTTAATTGTTTTTCAACTGAAAAAGCATAAATTGCATATTTTAACCTTAGTGTACTCATTTGCTTCACCACACTCGCTGTATTGAAGGATTTCACTTGTTTATCATACTAAGGGGGCACGTTGGTCCATTGGACCAAATTTTCATTGGTCTTCACGGCATTGGGAGTTTTTGCTAGTCTGAACAAAAACAATAGGTTTCCCAACCTGGAAGCCTTGGAATCCTAATAATAAAATAATAGTAATAATAATAATTGGAGGTCTTTCAGGGTCCTGGTAGTCTTAAGGGTCTTGGGGGTCTTAAAGGGTCATCAAACGTCGAAGCGGTCTCAGCAGTCTAAAAGGTATATTCCAATGGTATGTAATGAATTAATTAATACAGTTCGTAATTAATAGATATGAAAAGCATGCCCCCCCCCTCCACACACACACACACACATACACACACACACACACACACACACACCTCATCCATTTATCGTAGATTCATTTTATGAGCTCACGATGATGTTGCAAAAATTGTTTTGGTGATCTTTCCCTTCTATAGCTGAGTTTCAAATATTGTGTGTTAATCCAAGTTCATAGCTTTGCAGATAACTTTCTACATCTGATAATGAATGAGTAAATTCGGAAAATTAATTATTTTTATGCATGATCTAAGACTCGTAGTGGAGCTGCCACACCCACAAATGGACATACAGATGAACATACGTGACAGAAGACAAGACTGTTAGTGTTATGTACTCGGGTTGGGACAAACAAACTCGGGTTGGGACAAATGAGACAAACATCCACTGAGCTTGGGTGAAGTGCCGTCACTTCCCGGGGTACTCTGGGTGCCAGCGACGGCACAGCAATGGCGCTGCTTTTCTCACTGCACTCAGTGGGCCTTCCCAAAGGAGGAATTTCCTGCTCCCAATGGATGCAAACCTATGGCGATTGTCCATGCTCTTATCCTTTTAAATGCTGAGTGTCAAGCAAGGTAGCAGCACATACCCTTTACTCCATGCAGACATAATTTGTTTGAATGTCTAACTCAGTTCGTCATCAACAGACCAATAGACATATCATTTCGAAATCAATCTCTTGCACACTGCTTTTGGAGTGCTGAGTACAGCAAATGGAAAAGGTTTTGAGAATGGAGGCTCCCTCATTTCTGACAAGCTATTGGTGTCTTCAATAAATTGCATGGAAACACCCATTTATCAGAAAAACAGTGGCAATCCCATGGTGCTTCAACTATGCTTACCTTGCCATTTTCCTCCATACTACATATGGAAATATTTCTTTCACAACTTCTTAACTCATTCATGGTTTTTGAAAAATGTAGTTCCACATACGTTTTGTGTTATGCATTTTGCACAAACAGGAAACCTGACAAAGACAATTACCATTTGTCGTTCACATCCACTTTTAAGAGGAAAACAGCAAGGAGAGATGTCATCACATCATTTGTGTAAAACAGTTAATCATGTGACTTAATTATTGCAATGGTTCATAGAGTCGTTTTACGTTTCATTAATCACATTGGGAAAAGATACACAGGTCACAAGAAAATTGAATGTGTCGGGACTCAAAATGGCAATGTGAATTATCATAATTCACAACTCTCGGTGGCAAATGTAGGAGAATATAGTTGTACATTAACCTGGGAACCTTTGAGGCTTAGGCCTCTGCTGAAACAGCTGTTACTGTGCAAGGACGGAAGGCGAGGCACAGGGAGTGCCAGAACAAAGCATTTCTCAACTCAACGTAAATACGTATGTCAAGCCAACCCTTGCGCCCCTCCACCCCCCATCCTGCCTCCCCACCCCCCTGGCCTGCTCACCGCTGAGGTCGCAAACACCTGCTGCGTGTTTGCTGTGTACTGTGCAATCCTGAAACACTTTCATCACTGCCTCTGATCATAAACAGCCCTGAGCCCTTTCCCTGGTGGTCTATACTTTTCCTCCTCTCATATACTAATGATAACTGTTTCTTTTACCCTAATCTCTGTTTCTCCATCACTCAACTCATCTCGTTCATCAATTCCCAAAACTAAGTTAATCAGGTCCCAAATTAGCATGCTTTGAAACTTCATAACCAATGGTAAAAAAATAATTTTTCTGGTTGGAATTGCATCAACATTTCAGGGTTAATCTCCACCACATATATATATATATATATATATATAATATATATATATATATATATATATATAAATATTATATATAAATTCAGGAAAGTGACCAAGATATATATGATGAAATGTCACATATATATAAACAAAAAGAACAATAGATCAAGGAATAAAAATAAATGCAACTTAAGGCAAAAATAGCAGTCTGTGTTGCATCACAAGAGGATAAAAACACAAGAATAAAACTACAACGGCACTCGTAGAGCATATACCGCCACCAGGCTGAACTGTTTACTAGTTTTATTTAATCCCACTGATACATCAGATCTGCATCCGGTTGGACCTACACCAAAATCTAATTGGCTTGTTCTTGTCACCTACCCAACTCATCCACTAAGTTTTGTCATCATCCATCCATATTTTTTGAGATATCGTGATATATATATATATATATATATTTATATATACTATATATATATATATTATTCATTTGGCCCGATTTCTCAATTGTGAAGAATGACAGAAAGTTCTAGTATCCGGATCTTGATCTTCACCAAAATCTAATCAATTCATCCTTGGCACACACCCAACCTGTCTAGCACGGTTTGTCCGAACCTTCCATAAGTTTTTGAGAACATCCTGCTCACAAAGACAAACAAGAAAAAGACGCGTTCAGAGCACGGTACTTGCAAAATCCACCCCCTTTCGCAAAGGTTCACATGGATACTTCAAATTGTCCATTTCATTAAGATTAGAAATGACAATCTTAATCAAAGCTCAGGTCAATCGAATGAAAATTGATTATTTTTGATTGAAATTGATGATTTTAGAAGTTTGATCTTGAGTTGACCTTTGACCTTAAAAATAGTTAGTTTCCAAATTCAGTGATGCACTTTGCAATTGCTGCTTAATATTCAGGTTAATTGGATGAAAATGGACAATTTTTCAGATGAAATTTGATTTTAGAAGTTTGACCTTGAGTTGACCCATGACATTTGACCTCGAAAATAGTTGGTTTCCAAATTCAGTGATACACTATGCAAATATTGCATGAATATACACTATGCAAAAATACACTATGCAAATATCTCCAAGTTAATCGGATGAAAATTGACGATTTTTCAGATGAAATTTGATGATTTTAGAAGTTTGACCTTGAGTTGACCATTTTGACACATTTTGACCCTCAAAAATAGCTGTTTTCCCAATTCAATGATGGACTATGCAAATCCTGTTCAACTTTCAAGTTAATAGGATGTAAATTGAAGATTTTATCAGATTAAAATTGATGATTTTAGAAGTTTGATCTTGAGTTGACCTTGTGACCTTTTGATATAAAAAAAAAAAACAGTTAGTTTCCGCAATTCAGGAAAGCACTATGAAATTGCTGTTTAATTTACAAGTCAATCAGATGAAAATTGATTTTAGAAGTTTGACCTTGAGTTGACATTTGACCTTTTGATCTCAAAAATAGTTGGTTTCCCAATTCAGTAATGCACTCTGAAATTGCTGTTTAATTTTAAAGTCAATCGGATGAAAAATGACAAGGTGACCCTTGACCTAATAATGACCCTTGACCTCAAAATCAAACCTTTGACCTCAAAATCAATCGGCTTCTCAGTTGAGATTACCTCTACAACTTGATGAAGTTTTGTAAAGGTCGGTTTAAAATTGTGACCTGCAGGCGATTGACAAACAGACAGAATAACAAAATTGACTGACCAGTATCCTTGAAAAATCTTCAATTTTGCAAGTAACAAACAAGAAAGATTTGTCATTGCACGATACTTGCAAAATCCTTAAAACAAATTTGACCTAAAAAGTAATTGGCAACTGAATTCAATTACCAAATATGCAAATCCTCTTCAAAGTTCCAGTCAATGGGATGAAAATTGACAATTTTTAAAATTTGGCCAATGTCGACATTTTGGCCGTGTTGACTTCAAAAACAATTGGCTCGTTGAATTTGGTGACCTGATATGCAAACCCTGTTCAAATTTCAAGTAAATCAGATGAAAATTGAGGATTTTAGAAATCTCACCCTAAGTTGTTGACATTTGGCCTATGTCGACCTTTTGACCTATATTGAACTCAAAAATAATTGGTGGTTGAAGTCAGTTACCTGATATGAAAATCCTGTTCAAATTTCTAGTCAATCAGATGAAAATTGAGGATTTTCGAAATTCGCCAAAGTTGTTGACCTTTGGCCTATGTTGACCTTTTGATCTGAAAAACAATAGGCGTCTTGCTTATGATGAACTCTACCATGTGGTAAAGTTTCGTGAAGATCGGTTTGAAATTGTGACCTGTGTGTAATTGACATACAAACAAACAAACAGGGGGTGAATACATAACCTCCATCCATCTCTGCCTGTTGTTGGCTTAATAATTATTTTTGTGGCAGGCTTGGGATCCTAGGATCCTGAGTTCAAATCATGTTTAGCTGTTGAATTAATACCAGGTGGGGGTGACTCAGCCTGTCATCCTTCTGATGTTGGCAAAATGAATACCAGATCGCTGGGATGATTGAGCCATTGGAGTTTCTTGTGTTGGAGTGGCGACCCATCCAGGATTCTGCCCAATAGCCCATGAGACTGCTGTGGCAGCACTGATGCTCTGGACAGAATATGGTCCCAATGGACGGAGCTGGATGGATCCACCTGTAGTGGTGGAGGTAATGAAATTATCCACCAGAAAAAAAAATCACAAAGCATTGAGGTTTTGGGCCTCGTACTTCATTGTTCCCACAAAGGTCAAGGCCAAAAACACAAGTGCACTGTGACCATTTGGGGGTGAATAACCTTAACTATTTTATTCAATAAGGGAACAATATTTCATTGTCAAAATCTCTCTTCAGGAAAATTGCCAGAAATAGCACAGGAAATGAAAAACAATACCAAGTTATCTTCAAAGTCAAAAATAAAGTACGCTTCAATATTGTAATCATGCCTGTGCTGCACCAACCCCAGAATCCACACCATCCACAAGCCACCGACAAGTCCTACCAACATCCTGTATCTCTCTCTCTCTCTCTCTCTCTCTCTCTCTCTCTCTCTCTCTCTCTCTCTCTCTCTCTCTCTCTCTCTCTCTCCTCGCTCCCTGTCTCTCGCTCCCTGTCTCTCGCTCCCTGTCTCTCGCTCCTGTCTCTCGCTCCTGTCTCTCGCTCCCTGTCTCTCGCTCCTGTCTCTCGCTCCCTGTCTGCTCGCTCCGCTCGTCTCTCGCTCCCTGTCTCCGCTCCCTGTCTCTCGCTCCCTGTTTCTCGCTCTCCCCAATGCAGTTTGGTACCTATCTGATTCCAATTTAAACCTATCTACCCTTTCTGAATATCCATGAATGGTCAAATTTGCTAAACAATAAAAAAAATATTAATTTGCTTAACCAAATTAATTACTGTACATATACTTTGGGCCCCAAACAAGTTTTTTTATTTTGAAGGTTAAGCATACCAAAAATGTTATCGATTTGCAAATGGCGGCTGGAGATTTTTTTCATTTGATGTGCCATACTCTTTGCAGAACGTTGGTGCCGCCGAAGCATTTTCTTGACAAGGGTTGTACTAGGTGGTTTGCCATTGCCTTCCCAGCGTTGTTTGTCAATGCTCTATCCTTTTAAATGCTGAGCATCAAGCAAGGAAGCAGCAAGTACCATTTTAAAAGTCTTTGGGATGACTCAGCCTCAGTTCGATCCGCCGACCTCCCAGAGATTCAGTGCGGACGCTCTAATCATTGCGCCACCGAGTCTGGTTGGCTCGAGATACATCAAATATTATTTTTTAGCCATTTTCTGGAACTACATCCAACAGGACTGAATTATTCTGGCCATTGGTACTGACCTTGAAAGGTTCTACAGAAGATGTTGTCAAATAACTAGGGAAAGAAAAGTCCTGCTATTGTGCTGCACAAAAGGTAATTACACTTCATCTGTATTACAATAAAATTCCCCCCAAAAATCTTCATTTTGTTCACAGTGAAATTTCATGTAAAATATTGCAACCTCGCAGTACTTGTTTGAGGTCACCAATGACAAAGAACTGATATGTAAGATCTTCACAATGCCACAATTTGTAAATGAGAAATATCACACAATGCAAATGCATGTAAAATATATTGTGCTCAGACTTAATATGCAGCTACAACTACTGATAAATACTCTGCTTATAAAGGTGGATAAACAAACGAAAGACATGAAGTAGAAATCCAGAACGATTAACAAAAAGAAGAGCGAGGTTGTGATGTAACTGGCGATGAGAAAGAACAAATACACCAGGTGGTTCCCAGACCAGCCAATGAGAAATATATCACATCAAAGAGTTCGAATCAAGCTGTATTAGCCTACAACTTGTGATAACAAAAAAAAAAACGTTTCACTAATCTACTAGTAATTATAGTGACATAAAAGGTGGGCTTCCAGCTGCAATGTCCTCAAAGCAAATCTGAGCAATACAAACTAATATTTCAATTCAACCAACTTTAGTGGCAAAACTTGAGCAGTTGAAGTCTCCATCTTACAATGATGGAAGGGAAACAAGTTTTGAGAACAGGAATCACTGCAGACAGATCTCCAGAGAGAATTACCACAGATGACCATCATAAAGGGGCAGTGTCAGTGTGCAACGGTCAAATAGCCCTGAACGAAGCCCTTAAACCCAATGGAAACCATGAATACAAGGATGTTTTAACTACCAATACCTGTAAACCTACTGGTAAAGACAGGATCAAGCAAAGGTAGAAACTTAGTTTATGTGATACTTATTTTATGTGTACAAATGTTCTTTTGAGGTAAATGTGTACAAATTATACTGACTTGCCTTGCAGCATATGGAGATGGGTTTCGGGTGTCGTGGTGTACAATAATTGATTGATTCATTGATTAATTGCGTAATTAAAATAATAATAATCGTAAAAAAATTGATTTCTCAATCAATTGGCTAATAGCATACCGAAACCACCACCGTTTCATCCGAATCTGTAACTTTTTGAAAATTAATTAATGGAAAAATTAATAATTAGTCAAATTAATTTATTGATCAATAAATCAAAAATTAAAGCCAAATCACTTGTTCACTGCCAAGTCCAAATATCAGCTTCCTCGCTCAAAAGGTGCCTGAGATATTGCCCAGATGAGAAAGAAAATAAATAAGAAACTAATAAATCGATAACAATTAAGTAATTAATCAATCAATTGATTAATCATAAAAAAACACCGTTTTGCCAAAGCACACCTTCACTTTTGTCCCCAAATTTCAGCTTCCTAGCTCAAAGGATGGCTGAGATATATCACCCAGACAAACAAGAAAACAAACAAATGGAGTAAAAACCGAGTTCTCCCTTCCTTTGGCACCTGGTCATGCATCGCCTGGATAAAGGGCAGTCTCCTCACAAATATAAAGAACCAAGTAGGTATGTGGCTCTCACCACCCACTCTTCCAACACGAGCCAGCATCCCAGGAATAGTTTCCTTCATTGTGTTCAGCCCCTGAATGGTAACCCCCACAGCTGCAGGATAGATGCTTGGTCAACACACCTGCAATGAAGACCTCACAAGCTGTCACTTGACCCTGAGCAGTCCCTGCCAAAACGGAGTGCGTGGAGACGTGGCCAACCTGGCTGTGTCTCAATAGCCTCAGGACTGGGTTTGGACGCCGCAGAACCCTTATGAAGAAGTGGGGATATAATCAAAATGACTGTGACTGTGGAGAGGCTCCTCAAAAAGTGGATTGCTCTCTTACCAGAGCCTTGCAAACCAGATGATCTGAAGGTCTTCAACTCCTGTGCCAGAGCACATGGAAATGGAAGAGAAACTTCAATCAAAAGGAATCATCAATCTATTCACTTTTTCATTTGGATACACGTTAAGGCATCGTGATTGAATGAAAGACGAATACATATAATTTGCCAAAGAAATTGTTTCATGTGCTCAAACAGATTTTTCACACCAAATGTCAACAAACAGCTGTCTCCAAGACCAGGTGCCATGGAGGTGATTAATTGAATGATTCATCCTGGAGAAGTGTAGCTTAATAACATGACCATTTTATTTTTTTTTTTTACTTTAGATGAAAGACTGAAATCAACTTTGAAATACTTGTTCGTACTTTTCAATGTTTCATCTGTCTGATAGACGGAGCGGGATGCCGAATGAGAGGGCGTACATTGAGGAAGATGAAAGCACGAGTAATTACATTAGCTGTGTCGTTTGTTGTGTAAAATCAACGACAATCAGGAAGAGAATCTGGAAACTAGCTGTAAGAGACCAGTCAAGTGTATGGAGGACACCTTTGACAGAAAAACTTGGGATCTTTCAAAAACAAGATCAACGTCCAGACTAACCTTGCCCAAGTGCCACTGCCCAAGGAGACAAAACGGTCTGAAAGCTTTGAAGATGATTAGAATATGATTGACACAGCACCTTCAGATTTAGTGGGGCAACTTAGCATAACAATTGTGCATTTTGTGAGGAAAGAACCAAGTTTGGCACACTAGTAGCCTAACATATTATGAACAGATTTGGATATTGGGCCATCTCAAAATTTTTGATGGCAGTGGAAAATGGCTGCCACAGCCATCAGCGGCTGAATTTGAGATGGCCCAATATCCAAATCTGTTCATAATATGTTAGGCTACTAGTGTGCCAAATTTGGTGCTTTCCTCACAAAATGCACAATTGTTATGCTATATTTAGCTAAGTTTCCCCACTAATTGGTCCAACCTCACAAATGGTACCCCTATGATAAGCTACATCATCAATTCATTGTATTAGCCCGTCCGCCCGAGGAGTGCCGTTTTTTGCAAGTTTGTGTGTGTGTGTGTGTGTGTGTGTGTGTGTGTGTGTGTGTGTGTGTGTGTGTGTGTGTGTGTGTGTGTGTGTGTGTGTGTGTGTGTGTGGTGTGTGTGTGTGTGTGTTGTTGTGTTGTGTGTGTTGTCGGCCGTAACTTTTTCACCATTGGAGCTTTCGTCATCAAGTTTTCAACAAACCTTTATTGTGGGAATATGGAGAACACTACTTAATAATTGGGTTAAAAAGTCAAAGGGCGAAGTCATTGTAAGTATGAATAGCCATTATTAGCCTGGCCACCACTGCGCAGTGCGAGACGGCAGGGTTTTTAAAATTGCTTCGTGTTTATTTATTTAACACTGGCAAATACAACCCAACGCTTCGCTGATGGGAATATTAATGGGGTGGGGGAAGAAAGAGGTCGGAGAGAGAGAGGAGGGAATGGAGAGAGGAGGGAGGAATGGAGAGAGGAGGGAGGGAATGGAGAGAGGAGGGAGGAATGGAGAGAGGAGGGAGGGAATGGAGAGAGGAGGGTGGGGAGAGCAAGCAAGGAGGAGAGGGGGATGAGGTTGGGATGAGGAAGGGGAAACTCGAGAGGGGGGGAGTGGAAGCGACACCTCACCACACAGATATACACTCTGGGCGGTGGGGTGGGAGGATGGGAGGAGGAGCATGGGGAAGAGAGGGGGGAGTGGAAGGGGATATTCTGGGCTTGCATTTGGTGGTGACAATTGAGGGGAATGGGGGGGGGGGGGTTGACTTGCATTAGGTATGGGGACTTGAGGGAAAGCGGGTGGGGAGGGGATGGTCCTGTCTGCCGGCATTAGTCCAGGATTGAACGAAATGGTGTGGATTAGAAACAGCATGTTAAAACGGGTCCACTAAACACCACCGGATGCCACACGGAGACTGCCTGGAGAGATCAATGGGGGTGGAGGGGGAGGGTCTTTGGGAGGAGGAAAGCATGAGGGAGGGGACGGGAAGGAAGGTCTTTTTCCTTCAATCCTCGAAAAAGCCATACCAGTGTTCATGCCTTTATTGAATTTCCGCACATGTGATAAGCTCCAGAATCTCTTTCCTGAGACCAATTTCAAAATTAAAACTGCGAAATTAATCCTAGCAGCAGTTCCGACTGCTAAAAAAATTCATTTCTCCAATTCGCACATTCCTTGATGCCCTTCCTCTCCTCGATCTCTGGAGAGTTGTATGGTGGTGGAGGTGGTATTGGAGGAGGTATCATGAGGAGAGGGGAAGGGAAAGCCGCATGAGGGGAAGGGAAGGCAGCATAAGGGGAGGTGAAGGGAAGGGAAGGCAGCGGAGGGGAAGGGGAGGGAGGCGGCATGTGGCATTACTGGGCGAGAAAACGTGTCCAAATGGCAACATTTTTTTTTTTTTACTACTGGTTCTATACAAAACCTTCCAGGAGCATTTAAAACCCACGCTATCTATTTGGCAAAAGCCTGCCTGCATCCATGCTTGCACATGCAGTGACCTTTGCTCCCATCACAGTTGGCTGATTACAAACTGGATTTGTACATGCTACACTCTGGGGAATTTGTTTTGAATTAAAACTAAACCTCTCATGCTTGCAGCAACTGCAGGATACTAATATATTGCAGCAACTATTAATATATTTATATTAATATTTTATAATGAAAAAACATCACACAAAAAGGTGAAAAAAGCAAACTGCGTACATAATTGCCAAAAAAGGACCCGTGTGGGCTGTATCACCAATGGCTTGCAAAAGCATTTTGTTGAGCCCGGCGTTCTCGCTAGTTAATTTTTTTTCATTGCCTTCAATGAAGTTACACTTTCTGCACATTCCTCAATCTTTTCTTCACTCAATGTAATCGTTCAAACAGCAGAAAATGTTAAGTTTAATGCTTTGCTTGAATAAATACAGTTAGTTATATGCTGAGTTATAATAATTGCTGTTTTCTTAAATTTTTAGATTTCACTCCAGATTTCGACAGTTATTTTGTCCATGAGATCTGATTCTCAAATCATATTTCAATTATATACTTTAGAATATATCGTGTTTCCAAGGTGAGGCATATTTAGTAGGTTTTGGGGGTATTTTTGGAATACATTGTCAAGGCTCATAAGAGAGCTAACACACAATCTGAATCAAAATGGCTAAGAACCCTGTGCAGTAAAGTTGGGCTGACCAAGGATAAGCCTTTCATGAAGGTAAGCCGTTAACTTTCTTCAAAAGGGGTGATTAAATTTACCCAAATACCCAGTTTTTATTCATGCACTCCCCTGAACTTCCTTTAATATGCATGCAAAGTTTTTGGGTTGCTGGATTTCGTGGCTTGGGAGTTATGGAAGAGACAAACACACACACACACACACACACACACACACACACACACACACACACACACACACACACACACACACACACACACACACACACTTATTATAAGATTTGAGCTTCAGTTATGGCCTGGACAAACATACTTCAGTGTGTCTATAAATTGTCTGTCCAAGCCATACCTATTTTTATTTACGATTTGAACTTTTGTCATCAATTTTTCAACAAACCTTTATGATGAGAATATGGAGAAAAGAATTTTTTTGTTTGTTTTTTGTTTTTTACCTCAACCATCGAAGGTTAAGGAGGTTATGTTTGCACCCTTCTCTGTCTGTTTGTTACTTGCAAAATCGAAGATTTTTCAAGTATATTGGTTCCGTGATTTTGTTTTCTGTTGGGTAGTCCATCTAGTCTACCCTTATTATCAGTATTTCCGTCGATATGTTGTTCTGTCTGTCTGTCTGTATGTATGTCTGTTCGGTCCAGTGCTCTGTTAATACAATGGCGATTTCGATGAACTTGGTTGGTAGGTTCATACCATGACCTAGTTGTGTGCAAATGAGAGCCGTTGCTATGGACCCATCCCTTGCCTAGCAACGGACCTTTGAAATTTTCTAAAAAATCTCAAAAATTTATTTTTTCGAAAATCAAAAATCGGGCCACGAGCGACTGTGGGCAGTACATTCAGCCATCATTGTCAAAAATTTACCAGCCGGATCCTATGAAAACTGTCGGAGAAGATAGGACGTTGAATGAACCCTGGTCGGAAACAAAAAAACGAAGTTCGTTATCTCAGAGACTATGAGTCAGATATACATGAAACTGGTTATGGTAGGTTCATGGTATGTCCTAGTTATGTGTGAGAAAGAACCGTTGCCATGGACCCCTCCGTTGCCTAGCAACGGCCGAAAAACCTCTAAATGTGGGGGTTTCTAACGAAAAAACAATCTGCAGCATTAACCCTTGAAGCTAGAATCATGAATTTTCTTGTGCTTAATCCTCAGGTCATTCCCCATCAAACGGCCCATCGCGTCAGGTTCTATTGGGTAGTCGACTACCCATGTCCACCTACCGTCTTGTCTGTTTGTCTGTCTTTTGTCACCTACAGGTTCACAATTTTAAAACCGACCTTCACGAATCTTCACCACATGGCTAGAGTTTGTTATAAGGAAGAAGCCTATTTTTTTGAGGTGAAAAGGTCTAAAGGTCAACATAGCGCCAAAGGTCACAACTTCGCATGAGATTTCTAAAATCCACAAATTTCATCCGATTGACTTGAAATTTGAAAGAGGATTTATATTTCAGGTCAATAAATTTAACTAGCCAATTATTTTGAGGTCACTGAACCAAAAAGGTCAACATAGGCCAAAGGTCAACAACTTCGATGTGATTTCGAAAATCCTCAATTTTCATTCCGGATTGACTTGAAATTTGTCGAAAGAGTGAATTGGCATCTTTGGTATGAATTCTTCTTCTTCTTCTTTTGGGCTGCTCCCATTCGGGGTAGCCACAGTGGATCATCCGTCTCCATTTCGCTCTGTCATCTACATCTTCCAATTGTCACACCAACCACCCACATGTCCATCCCCTCACCACATTCATAAAACCTCCTGTTTGGCCTTCCCTCTTTTCCTCTCTACTGGTGGCTCCATCCTCAGCCATCCTCTCTTTTTTCCCCGATTATACCCTGTATCCCTCCTGGTGCACATGTCGAAACATCTCAATCTCACCTCTCTCACTTTGTCTCCAAAACTGTCCTACCTGTGCTGTCCTCTAATATTACTCATTTCCAATCCTGGTCCATCCTCGTCACGCCACGACAATCGCCAGCATCTTTAACTCTGCCATATCTTATCCTTTGATTTTACTTTCAACTCATCAGTTGTCCTCAAAGTACTCCAATCCACCTTCTCAACCAACTCTCCTCACTTTTGTCAACACATTTCCATCTGCATCCTTTATCACCCTAATTTGCCAGCACATCCTTCCCAGCTCGGTCCCTTCTGTCGGCCCAATCGGTACAAACCTTTTCCCCTTCCTTTGTGTCCAACTTCTTCATTAAGCTCGTTCATATGCCTTTTCCTGAGCCTTCGCCACCTCCTCTTTGCTTGCGCCTTTGTACTCCTGGACTACTTTTCTTCATCTCTTTCTGGTGCTATCTCGAATTCCTTTTCGCCAACTCTTTCCTCTTTACTTCCTGTACTCTTCGTTCCACACCTAGTCTCCTTGTCTCCCATCCTCCTCAGTCAGATGTCCATTACCAAGTACCTTCTAGCCTATCTCCCTCACCACTTTCTGCTGTAGTTGCCCCAAGGTCGTCTCACCACTCTTTACCCCATCCACACGCGTCTCCACCTCCTTCCTGAATTTCACGCAACAGTCTTCCTCCTTCAGTCTTCCACCACTCTTGCTCCTTGGTTCAGCCCTCACTCTCTTCTCAACCTCACCCATTCAACAATCATCCTACAAACCACAATCCGATGCTGTCTAGCTACACTCTCCCCTGCCACCACTTACAGTCTCTAATCTCTTTCAGGTTGCATCTCCTACTTAAGACGTAGGTCCACCTGTGTGCACCTTCCTCCACTCTTGTACGTCACCCTGTGCCTCCTCCTTCTTCTTAAATACGTATTTACCACGGCCATTTCCATTTCTTTTTGAAAAATCACCACAATCTTGCCCTCCAATTCCTCTCGTTGACACCGTACCTACGCATCACCTCCTCATATCTCTTATTCCCTTCCCCACAACATGCCCATTGAAACTGCTCTCAATCACCACTCTTTCTTCCTTGGATTACACTCCTCCACCACTTAATCTAATTTCACTTCCAGAAATCTTTCTTTCTCTCCATCTAACACCCCACTTGTGCAGATATGCCACTGATGACATTCAATCTCACCCCTTCAATTTTTCCAACTTCACACTCATCCACTTGGTCAGACACTCTCTCTCACTCCAAATACCTTCTTAACATAACCTCCTTCAGGATAACCCCTACCACCATATTCTCCTCCCATCCCACACCATGGCCGTAGAACAGTTTTGAAAATCACCTCCGATTGCTCCTAGCCTTACGCCCCTTTCCACATGGTCTCTTGTACATTGCAGCAGTCTACCTTTCTCCTCTCCATCATACAGCCAACTCCTCACCCTTTGCCAGTCATATACCAACATTTAAACAGTTCCAACTCTCTCCTCCACACTTTTACCCTTCCTCCTCTTCCCATTGCCTCTGGACACGCCTCCCCCCTTCCTTTCCTACCTTCGCCAGCAGTAGCATAGTTCCACCGGTACCCTGCTGCGCAACAGTACCCGGTGGCAGTCGTTGGTAACGGGCCTCGACCCGATCTGTATGGAAATTTTGTGATTGGATTAAAAACGAATTATTTTTTCTGAGAGTCAAATTTGTTTTATGGATTTTGCAGTATCGTGCTCTGCATGACGTCTTCTTCTTGTCTGCTGTCTTTTGTCGCCTACAGGTCACAATTTTAAACTTGATCTTCACGAAAACTTCACACCTGGTAGCAGTTGTCATAGCCGACGTGAAGTTCTTGTTGGTGTTTGAGTTAAAAGCGCCAAAAGGGTTAACGTAGGCCAAAGCGTCAACAACTTAGATGCAGGTTTTCTAAAATCCTCAATTTTTATCGGATTGACTTGAAATAATTTGAAGAGACGCATTTATACTTCATTGTCAATGAATTTCAACCAGCCAATTATTTTAAAGGTATTGAGGGTCAACATAGACCAAAGGTCAACAAAGGCACAAGGTCAACAAATAAGGTGGATATTTCCAAAATCCTCAATTTTTCATCCGATTTGACTTGAAAATTTGAAGAGGATTTTATATGTCATGTCATTAGAATTAAACAGCAATTTATTTTTGAGGACAACATAGACCAAAAGGTCAACATAGGTCCAAGATTCAACAACTAAGGTGTATTTATAAAATCCTCACAATTTTCATCCGATTCAGTTGAGATTTGAAAATCATTTTACATATCAGCGTCACTGAATTCAACCCACCTATTTAATTTTGAGGTTAACTAGGCCAAAAGGTCAAAATAGGCCGAAAGGCCAATTGTCGGCCAAATTTTCTAAAATCCTCAATTTCTCATTCTGATTGACTTGAATTTGCAAGAGGCATTTTCATGTCAGGTCAATGAATTCAACTACCCATTAATTTCAATGTTGAAACTGTCACACAGGCCTAATTTCTAAAATTGATAGATCGGGCCAAAACACAAATACCATCACTATTTCTCAAAAAGTTGTATGGACGAGTTATGACAAACAAGGGTGAATGAGTTGAATAGGTGACAATAACAAGCGGAATGCATTTTGGTCGGAATCCAGCCACTCAAGTGCGGATACAAAACTGTAACTGTTCCACCTGACCAATGTATTGCTTCTACGAGTGCCATTCTACTCTGTGCTGCTTTTGCCAAGTTGTCATTCTATGGGTATTTGATTTGTTTTGTCTGTTTGTCTCGTCTGTCTCTCTTGCTCTGTCTGTCTGTCTGTCTGTACTGTCTGTCTGTGTGCAGGATATCTCAAAAAGTTTGCTGGACGGTATTTCAGTGGCGAAAACTTGGTGGACAGGAGGTGTGTGTGGCATGACGAATTGATTCGATTTGATTGAAGATCCAAATCCGAAATCGTGATGTGATAATTATTTTTATTTAAATGTGAATCGTCACATTTGGAGATTAGGGCCAAAAAACGAACATAGCCCTGATATTCAAAAACTATATTGATTATGCCCGATTATGTTCTCCATGGATCAGACATTACATGACGGAGATGTGCGCTCCACCGATTTCCCTCTAGTTTGGCGCTGTTTCATCAAGTTTAGTTTGAGCACAAAGTGGACATGGACGGGGCTTATCATTTGCGGATGTTTTATACATGAACTACTGTTTTCAATATTTTTCGCACCTTTTGACCACTTTCAATTAACCACCTTGCCTCAATTCCCAATTTCAAGGTTTAGGCTATTTTTTTTATATTAGTAACTTAGGAGGAAGATAAGGAAGGATAAGAAGCCTTATGTGTAATGGAATGTGGGTTTCTGATTGCCACAAGTGGGAAATCGTCAATTGGAATTGCTTCAACGGACAATTGGATATCCAGAACGACCCACACTCATCGACATTGCTAATGTCACTGCCTTCCATGGTCGTTGTTAACCCATGTCTCAGTGACTAACTCTTAAATCATAATCCATTATTTATAATGGTGTGAGTGCATCATTAACCCTGTTCCTTGGTGTCCTCTTATCTTCTAATTGAAAACAGTAAGGCGCTTACCACTTCCAATATTTTTGTTCTTACTTTCTTCTGTGTGCAATACATGGATTAAGCAATGAAGAGAGAATACCTAGCCACCAAATAAAGGTTGAATTATATTCATTTTTAATAGCAGCTGAATTCTGATTGCTTGCTCTGTTCCTATGGAAGTCCACAGCATGCAGAAACAGATTTGCCACAATTGCATAAAGGTCACTGCTTTCATTCTTCGAGATATGAAATCAATCACATTGAATATCGCCCGATGCTAGTCAAAGGATGAGATCCTGATGAGGATAATGGCTGCCAACAGCTTCCTGAGCAATTGAATAGACGAGAATGTTTGCCGCCTTCCTTCGCTGTAGAGTTGAAGATTTTGAACCTGAAGTTATCAGACAAACAATAAGAAGCTCAGTCAGTTCAGCCAACCAAAGACCCTAACCACTCTTAAAAATCGAATAATAATCCTTTACCATTCACGGACCGGGGTCTGTATTTGTGTGTGTTTTGTTTGTCGTTGCAATCCTTCCTGCAGTTTTGCGGCCGATTACATCCAGACTTTGCTATATAGGATCAGGCCTGACCCAAATTAGTGCATCGGGGTGTTTTATCTTTGCTCGGTGGTCTTGGGCGGGGGGGGTGCAAATTGTAAATGGTATCATGCTAGCATCGCTGCAGGTGGAGGAGGAGAGTATTTCAAGTACCAACCCTTTACAGCAAAAGTATTTCCTGTCCCCCACGTTTTCCATGCATGTGCAGGTGTTTTTAATTACACAGCTGAAGAAGTATTTTGGAGAAAGTATTTGAATTACACTTTTAATAAGGTTAATTAATTACAAACCCCCGCGCGCTCTCATCTGGGAGGGGTGCTTCAGTAATCATGAATCATCATCATCATTTCATCATCACAATTATGGTTTTAAATCTAAAGAATAGAATTTGCACTATAAAAAAGGAAATCTTTATCTAAACAAGGGCGTATTCAAAAGCTTCCGAGAGGAACTACCGTAATTAGTGGGCAGCCAGAGGACCGTATTCTGTTCTTTACAAAACTTGCAAGCATTGCGTGTCTTATATGCATTCGTTTCATGAATCTCACATTATTTATTGTTTCAGAGTATATATCAGAAGTTGCAACATCAGACAATTTACAGATCTTTACGTTGAGATTTAAGCATCGTAGATGTTCATCAGATTATGCAAAGACGGTGCACCGGACAAAAAATTCCATGAAATATGGTAACAATTGTGAGCAAAGGTGCATCCTCATTATTTGCAGTTTTACCAATATGGGCAGCCTGAAGTGTGCGACGTGAGTCCGTTGAAGGATTGACCTCAGTTTCAGGATGCGCTGGCAGGTGAGACGAACCACACAAATGTTGCCCAGGCACGAGGCATTAATCTTAATCTTAAAGGGTCGTTGCTTTGAGCGTCACCAACAAATATCCAATTTGGAAATTCTCATGGCAGCATTTATCCGATGAACACTTGGGGCCTCATGAACACTTTGGTCCAAGGTCTTCAGCAAACGATTCCACTGAAACATCAGGGATCATGGTGGGCAGCACAGACGAGCATGTGCATCATGAGCTTCTCAAACTGTTTGATGCCATCTCTATTTTCTATATGACAGCCAACTTCATTGCTTCATTCTGTACATGGTGACAAAATGTTGACTCACCACTGAGATCCTGAAAGTAAATTAGGAGCCCAATAAATATTAAGCCCAAAGAGATCACCACCACCAAGAAAAATTTGCACCCATCAAAACGCTGGCCAAGACACGGTCTCAATTTTTCTGGGACGCAAAGAGAATCCCTGTTGATTGACAATATACTTTACGAAACTACAATCCCAGCAGATAATTATGTAAGCCTTAATCCAAATTTTGCACAGCGACTTTCAACGTACAAAGTCCAACGGGAGTTCGGGATGTTCGCCAAAGTTGTGCTCTGATAACAACAATCCACAGTGCACTCAGCCAACTTTGTGCAGAATGCCATTTGTACTGTTCAGTCAGGTATGGAGCATGCACCAGAGAGCGCATCGCTGCCGCCACTTTCCACCGCGGTTACTCTAGGGGCCTCTGTCCGGGCCATCCCCCAGGCCAATCTCTCTTCTGTTTT
>CM068959.1:20483704-20516599 GCA_035128595.1 Eptatretus atami | reverse complement strand
GCTCGGTAGGCTTTTTGGAGAGCTGCTTTGTTTGGAAGAAAGTTGAGCCGGTTGCTCGGCTCGAGCTGCGGATGGTGGGTTCTTCTTCTTCTTGGTTCGTGGAGCTCTTTGTTCTCCATTTTGGTTCCCGGTTTGGTGCGACTCATCGGCCTCTTCTTGGAGGTGGTTCCTCGGGGAAGCGACGCATCGACGGGAAGGATCGGCGCCTCATCTCACCAGCACGTGTTGAGAAGCGCGGGAGGATTCGCGGGAGTCGGGAAGGATCGCGGCTCACGGCGATTGGATCCAGCTCGCTCTCGCTGGAGCCGGGTCGGAACAACTTGAAGACACATGAGTGAAGAGGTTCGAGATAGGCTCTGGGTTTCAGCTCACCTGTCCTCCGAGCTGGAGCTCGTTATTAAAGGCCTCAGCCACCATTTATTGGGTGTGTGTGCATATGTACGTGTGTCCGTGGGCCCGTCTAATAAGTAGGAAATTGTTAAGTGCTTGTGTGCTGTAAATCTTTGCATTGCATTTCGTATAGTCGGAATAGTTCTGCTCTTACGTGCTTCCTAGTTCCCCATTATTATTAATAAATACCCAATTGTTAAATGTTTTCAGCTCGTCGCGTCGATTCTTTCATTGACTGAGCATTTTGTGTGTTGGGAGTTAGAAAGCCGTTGGTTTGCCGTAAAAGGGGACATTTGAGCCGACGGTTCTCGGCGATTAGCCGCTCGAATTGCGCACGGGACAAGCTCGTCTCGGCGGTTTGTTCCGTACGAGTTCCGTCGAGGGTGGATATCCCGGTAGTTGGATCACGTGGGTATTTAGGTACATTGAAGATTGGCAATCGACCCTACCCCACGTGATCTGCCCATTGGCGTATTTCGGTTCTTGTACAAGGACCCGTCGACTCGGACTTATCCGGGCGGCGATCTATATTCCGGGCGATCGGTCGGCCGACTCGACTTGCGGCTCTGTCAGCGCGGTCGGTTGGCGGCCGACGCACCAGCGCCGTAACAATACATTTGGCCAACAATGAAAGCTTGCCAGTGATCTATCAAACTTGAATATATTTGAAAACATTTTGCATCCCGATGACGTAATTGGTCAATCTAAATCAGGAAGAGTTATTTCAATTACATTTTAACAGTTGAGTAATTAATATCAACTTTTATCAGATACGATTTGTCCTCACCATGGAAATCGAATGTGATTCTGATGTTCAATTATTAATGCTCTGACTAAAGCTCTAGTATATATCAATGTATTAACTTGTACTGTACATCTCAAAAGGCCTTTACATTACCATGCTCCTAAGGCCCCTTTATCTCGAGTTTCAGGATCTGCATTCCAAGGGCGCCAAAAGCTGGCACCCTACTGCTCTGCAGAATGACCATAACAGGTTGGCAGCAAACACTCTTCAACTCCCTGGGATCATCTGACCGCCTCTCGGGGTGCAGATTAGAAAAGCCATTCTTTTTTGCAACGATAGAATACTCCAGTTACACAGAAGAAAAAAATCTGCATAGTAGCCTGCAAAGCAAAATGTTAATCCATCAGTTAAAGCACAGGATTTTCCTCCCACTTTTTCTTTATGAGTCATAATAGCCAAAGAAGGTACGTGGTGTCACATCCGATTGCTGAGGTTTTGAAAGGTATGAACTAAGGCAAGTGAAAAACACAGCAGAACTTGGGCATCAACATGTGTGCGGAACCGTACATGTGTGTAGAATCTGGGCGAGCAAGCTTTGGTTTCTGGATTTGTCTTCAGTAGGCCTATAAAGACATGCCATTCTCAAGCAAGCGGATGCATAGCTGAATCTAATCCCAAGCATGTGTGGCCACATCTGAAGAACTCAAAGCACTGACACAGCCGGATGTTGTTGTTTCTCATGAAAAATAAAATAAGTTCCACACACCACGAGCCAATCACACCGCTTGAGTGCACTGCACCAGTCATCCTACTCCATCTGCATAAGCTTGGGACAAGAGGGAGAAAGTGCAGAGAAGTTAAAGGACAGAAAACTCAACAAAGATTTATTTTTAATACACCAAGACAGACCAAATGAAATATATTTTTCATCATCTTTGAATAAGCAAGAAAGGCTAAGAACTGAATGAAAAACTGCTTTACCAGCAGTGGCATTATTAAAATTATTATTATTACATTCAGTCAAATATTTCCTGATAGTGCCTCAAAAGAAACCTCATGGATTTATTCAATGACGGCTCCAATAAAACAAGCAGTGAACCTCAGAGTACAACATACCTTCAGGTAGGACACTGTAATGTATAGCCATGGTACTGACCCAAATGCCTACTCCTAAGAAAACACTACGGATCATTATTATCTGCAAGCAGAATTAACAGCGAGCTTAAAAGTCCTGAAATAAAAGCGCAATCTACAAAATAATGTTCAACCTGAAAAGCACGATTAATGTTTATACAGGTACTGACACCCAATTTCAGCAGGAATGGAAGTCAGGTGAGTGAGAAGCAATGAAATATGCCATTCACGGGCTATCCTCCTAATCTTAAATTGCACTAATTATGAGCAATTAAAAACATGCATTCCCTATGGGAGCGGCAAGGGTGGCAACTTTAAGTTGGAGGTGGCCATCCCAACTTAGGAGAATGTATCCATGCACATCCAGAGTACAAACACTATCTTTAAACTTGTTTTGTCCAGCGGTTTAAGAGTACATAAGGTACAGAGCATGGAAGCAAGTTGGCCAAGTAATTTTCATACAGATATACTATTATAATACTGTTGTAATGCTTATAATACTCTACTGCATTATAATATATTATAATACTTATATATTATAATGTTATATTATTATAAGATTATATATTATTACATTATTGTATTATTATATTATAATACTGCATTATAATGCTGAGACTTGTAATACACTCTACCACGAAGAAAAGCACGGCACAACACCCATTTACAAAGATAATTTGCATTGTCTTCTCCATCTGAACCCCTACAACTACAGCAAACTGATTATGAAAGCAATGGGACACTGGAACACTGCATTGATATTTCAGCACTCAGATGGAAAGATCAAAATACCAGGGATGATGATACGACATAGGATCTTTCAAAATGACAGCCTTTCGCCCATACTGTTTTGCCTGGCCCCCTACTCACTGAGCAACCTCATTAATGAGCAAGGACACAGATACACCCTAACATCCAATAAAATATACATCCTAATATAAGTCTGGTGTTGGCTTAATGGTTAGGGTGGTAGGCTTTGGATCCCAGGGTTCTGAGTTAAAATCCCGCTGAGCTGTTGAACTAAACCATGTGGGGATAACTTGGCCTGTCATCCTTCCGAGGTCGGCAAAATGAGTGCCAGCATGCTGGTATACTGCATCGGAGTGGCGACCCGTCCAGGTGCCCAATTGTGCCCAATAGCCAAGATGACTGCTTAAGCAGCACAAACGTTCTGCACAGAGTATGGTCCCAATCTCCTCTCCTCCTAATATAAGGACACAGATCTATACATCCTAACATCCAATCTCATCTCCGGCCTCACCCCCCCCCCCACTCTGTCTGCGATATATCCCCCCCCCCCATATTACCGCAGGATGCTCAAGGTCCGCCAGCAGCGCCCTTCTGGTAAAACTACCAAAATAAAGAAACACTGCTCACCTTCACTCTTTCATACCTCTTTTTTCACCTCTGGAACAAACTCCCACCTTCTCTTCAATTTCCCACTCTTCCCTCCAGGTCTTCAAAACAGCTGTTTACCACCATCTCTTATCTTCCCCCATCCAAAACCATGACCTTTTCTACCCCCATTAATCCACCTCAAACCAACCTCCTTCAAATTCCCTGCTTTCCTTCCTGAAAGTCCCTGTCGTGTAAGGACATGAAAATCCCTGTAGTGTCCATCTTGTTTACCCCGTGTACCCCACCCCATTCCTCACCCTTCCACAGATCTCTTCATGTCTCCGTTCCCTGCTGTTTTTTTCTTTCCCTCTACCACCCCTCTTGTCCCATGCTCCCCTTGTTGTGCGTTTCTGTGTGTTAGCTCTCATACGAGCCTCGACAGTGTATGCAAAAAAAACAAAAAACATCCAAAGAAACAGGAAAGAGCTTGAAATCATCCACGTACATGTACTGCATGTGAATGATTTAAAGCTCTTCGAACCGCGAAGATAAAAAATTGGCAGAACGACGAAAATTAGTGAAATGGTCCCCTGATGACATTCAAATGTAATTTGGCCTTGATATGTGTGCCAAGAGCATATTCATACAAGTTAAACCGATAAAAACGGACAACATAAAAATCGACCTAGGTACAACAATACAGGAGCTCGACAATGAAGCAACATACAAATACCTCTAAGTAGAAGAAGGCCACCATATATGTCACAAACAAATTCGCAAAACAATACCAAGGAATACCTGCATAGAACGAGGTTGATTCTGAAAACACATCTCACCCCAAGGAACAAAATCAAAGCCATAAACCAACTTGCAGTACCAGTGTTCCAATACATTTGTGGAGTAATAAACTGGCAACAATCAGCGATCAATAAACTAGATATCAAAACAAGGAAACTCTTCACTATCCACAAAACATACTACAAAAACCAATTAATACATCCTGAGAATGTACCTGTTAAGACAAGGAAGAGATGGTGTCCTAATGGAACTCAACCAAGTACACAGAATGACAACTGTCGGATTGACTGAGTATGTGAAAAGTGCAACAGACTCCCAAACACAATTTGTATGCAAACATGAAGACAGCTAGCCAGAAAAGGTATCCCGAACACAACTTGCAAAAAATCTCCAAAGACAGGTGTGAATAGAAGATGTCACACATGAAACCGAAACAGCAATGAATACAGCCCCATTGATTGCAAAAAAGACAAAATAAAAATTTCAAACAAACAAGAAAAAGAGCAATCGGAGATGCAGACTCTCACCAGGACTTCTTTTGACTGGTGTATTTTTATAGGTTTCAGGGTAAATCCAATATTGCTGCCAAACCATGTGATCTATGACATCATATGTGTGATCCTTTTGTAGCTCATGGATAGGCGGTCATATTTGTGAAGTTTCGCATTGATCTGTTCAGCCATTTCAGAGAAGAAGATTTTTGAAGGTTTTTTTAAAAAGAAAAATATATATGGCTGCTGAATCACGTAACCGATGACGTCATAATTATCAAAACATTCTACACAAGGAGCCGCACCTATGCTGAAAATTTCATCTCAATCGAACAAGCGGTTACGGAGAAAAATACGAAGGTTCTGTGCAGACAAACAAACAAACAGACAGACAAACAAACAAACTGACCCAAATGCAATACCCTCTCCTTCGGCAAGGGTAAATATCAACAGATATACACTGACAACTGGGAAAACAAAAAGAGAGCAGGAAGATATTTAAAAAAAAATCGTTGGACAGACTGGGCATAGACAAAGAAAGCTCATTGGAATGGCAAAGAAGAGGTGAGCTCAACTGGGATTGAGAATGAATCATTATACACGCCCAAGACCAGGGAAAATATACCAATGGCTTTAATAAAATGGCAGGACTGAGTCAATCTGACAAGTGTAGATTCTGCAAGGGAGAAACAGAAAACACGAGTCACCTCTTATCGGGATGTAAAAAACTCATGTCATGGCAACTGTACACAAAGAGGCACAACAAGGTATGTCGAGTAATCCATCAGAACGTCTGCAAAAATTTCAATATCCCAGTTCCAGGAAACTCAAGGAAACATGAACCAAAAACAATCATTGAAAACAAGGAAGTAACGCTCACATACAACCTAATGATCCCATCGAACATGAACAGAGAAAACAAAGCATTGAGACTGGATATACTGTAGTACTTAGGAACCAAAAAAAAATGAAAAGACAACATTGCTAATTGAGATTTCAGTACCCAGCGATTTTGGTTGAAACAATGCAGAAATAAATAAAATGGCCAAATACCAGGATTTCAAAAGTGAAGTCAAAAGATCCTGGAAGCTGAAGAACACCAAAATTGTACCAGTAATAATTAAAGCAACGGGAATGATGAAGAAGAACCTTACGGAGGTCTTCCAAACCACCCCTGAGAATACTACCAACAAATTACAGTTGGAAGCTGTCTGGGTCCTGGTGACGATCCTCAAAAGAGCCCTCAATACAAAACTTTGAGAACAAGAAAACTTCACAAATTGGTCCATGAATCGTGATACTTCACTGAAACGGAGGTGGATACTTCGAGACCTGGGCGGACTCCGATCCACCTTATGAAACCTGCATATGGAGATAACATCCAACGACACACACACAAAATTGTATTCAAGTGGTCATCAAAAGGATGAGGAAAAGTAGAGAAAAGAGGAATTAAAACTAAATTGCTATAAATGTTTTTGTTGATGAAAGAAGAAATAGTAATGGTGTATTATCTCACAGTCAAACTACCTTTGACTCTTCAGGTTTTTTGGTGTATTTTTTAAAATGTTTATGGAGGTCATAAACAAGTCTTTTTGTTTTACAGGCAGAAGTTACATTCCTTATGAACCAAGAATCCTACATTGCTGCAAATTGCCAGACTTGTGAAGAAATACCAGATATGGACCAACCAAATGTAAGTCTGACTTCATATAATTTGGGAATATGCTATCTCAGTCCATCCATCCATCCATCCATTGGGACCATATTCTGTGCAGAGCGTTGGTGCTGCCTAAGAAGTCTCCTTGGCTATTGGGCACAATCCTGGACGGGTCGTCACTCCGACACAGGATATCAGCAAGCTGGCACTCATTTTGCCGACCTCGGAAGGATGACAGGCAGAGTAATCTCAGTCCGAAGGGAGGTTAATGTTTGATTGTGTTTCTGAGCAGCATGTTTAATCTACAGTTTGTAAAAGTAGCTTGATGGGTTGGAATCTGTGCTGTTATTAGCAAAGACTTATATGTTCATGCAGTATCTCTAGCTCCACAATTCATATTCAAATTTGAGGTCTTAAAATTATTAGAACAAAAAAATTTCTTCAGTAGTCACCCTTTTGTCAACTGGAATCCTTTAATTATTAAAAAACATATAAGACAGAATATATGAACCCCCCCCCCCACTCTCCCGTCCTCCCCACATTCATTTTTTTTTTTGAATGTTCCACCACTCTTCACGGAGCGTCGATGCTGCCGATGAAGTTTCTTGTTTAGGGTTATACTGAGTGGTTTGCCATTGCCTTTCCAGTGTTGTTTTTTTGCAAATATGCAAAGTCAAGGCTCGCAGAAGAGCTGGGACACAGAATGGATCAGAAAATGAAGGAAAATGCTGTGGAAATAGGCGAAAATCCACGAATGTCGGGGAAAAATCCATGAGTGTTTTGTCATTGTTACAGTGGAGGCAAGGGGGATAATGTTATCAGTTTGTGGAGGTCCTGGTTCATGTAAATCACACGTGCACTGTGGGTAACTACAGGAGGGGTGAGTAGTCTGCGCATTGTTTGTGAGGGATTTTTACGGGTGATGCTGTATTCAGCAGCTGATAATAGATGTGGTGAGCAATGTCATTATGTAATTAGTCCGTATGTAGGTAGTTGGTAATTACACTCATAGATATGCTGAACATTTCCATTCTTTAACTCACATGACATGTCTTTCTGATCTACAAGTGGATTATGCTGAACGTTTTTAAAATGTAACAGCCCAGATGGTGCTGTTTGTAGCAAGATGGTGATTTACACGAAGATGCGCTGAATGTTTCCATTGTGTAATATCCGTAAGTGATGACCTGGTAATTACTGGATACATCAATATATGCTGTTCGTGTTTTCATTCTGTAAGTAACTCACGGGGGATGGCGTCGTGGGTAATGACGTGTTGCACTGGTGAGACATCCCATGAAACTATGTTTATGCTGCGAAGCTACAATGCAGTACGTACAGTACCGTATGTTTAAAGTGCACATGATGAGACGTCCCACGAAACTATGTTTATCCCGCGAAGCGACATTACACGCACAAGAAGCAGGTCTCTGTCTCTGTCTCTGTGTCTGTCTGTTCTGTCTGTCCCCCCCCTGTTCCCCGGGGGTTTTCCCCCCCCTGTTTTCTGTTCTGTCTGTCTGTCTGTCTGTCTGTCTGTCCTGTCTGTCCTCTCTCTCTCTCTCCTCCTCTCTCTCTCTCCTCTCTCTCTCTCTCTCTTCTCTCGTCTTCTCTCTCTCTCTCTTCTCTCTCTCTCTCTCGCCCACTCCAGTTGGAAGAGCAACTTTTTGTCCCTGGTCTTTCGTCACATCCATAGAGCACCTCATTAAAGTTGTGTTCCTCAAGTGTAAGCATAGTGGAGGCAGGAATTTGTACTTTGTTCAGCCGGCGATAACTCACCTACTTTTCATCGAAAGACACTGTGGGATCTTCAGCGTTCATCAACTAATGCAGTAATGCTACCAGATGGGACACCTGGCGTAACGTCCATTGCTAGTTCGTGATCGCGTTGAACACTGCACTGTTTCTCAATTATTGTATAATTTAATCATTTTTGACCCTCCTCCAGTTTACTGCAAACGTAGTAAATACACGGCTCGTAACCAAAATAGTTCAGAGATCCTGTTTGGTTTGCAGAACACTTCAAAGGAAAATTTAAGGACAGGAAAAGGTTTGGACAGGAGAATAGGCAGGATTAAGGGTGAATGTAGGAGATGGTGTGAAAGGTAAAATGAAGAAGGAGGAGGAAGAAGGAGGAGGAAGAAGGAGGAGGAAGAAGGAGGAGGAAGAAGACAGTTTAGGGTGGGGGAGGTTTCGAGTTGGGAAGAAAGGTGGGGAGGGTGAGGCAGGGACATGGTAAAAGGAGCACAAAGCCGGCAGACTTCAGACGCCGAAATCTCCCCTGGCGGGCCACATGAAAAGACGGCCAGTGAATGGCGGCTATTTACATTCCCTGCATCTCCATTCTGGCTGAATGTTTACCGACCGGCGCTGCCATGTCACCTTCGGCCATTTGTACTCGCTCTTTTCGACGGGTTTCTCCCTTGTCTTGACATCCTCTGGACGTGTCTCTCGTGTCACCGCATGCCGAAGGTCAATTTTCCTCGAGGTTTTCGCGTCTCCTCACGGAATCTGGTGACGCCGTTGGTAAAGAAAAAAAATTAAAAAGCGCGCGAACCACGGTCTCTTCAGAAACCGCGGCGCAAGTCGTCGCTTTGAACGATCTGTCACACAGACCGATAGTGACCGGTCCGTATCGCCTCAGCCCGCTCTCGCTGTACAACAAACGGCTTGTTATTCCTCGTATAGATCGCATGCCAAAGCCGTATAGAGAGAGCTGCCTCGTTTTGATGTTCTCGTCAGAATAGGGTCGACGCTGCGATGGTTTGAGCGTCGAGAGTGTGAGGGCAGTGAGTGGGGTGGTGGTGGTTGGAGGAGATCGTTAACCTCCGGTCGTGAGGATAGCCGGCTTTTAACGTCTCGCTCGGATGCTCGGCGTGCTTCGCGATGCAACGTCCCCTTGCTGGAAAGTTCTGGCGGGTTCGACGTTCCACCTGTATTCGACGTTCCGGTCGGACCTTATTCCACGATCGAAGGCCTTGCTTTATTTACCGCAGAAATGAGGCATCACGTGATTCGAACCTTCAACCGGTAATTTAAAAGCACAAGCGCTCTTGTAACACTTCTCACGTTGGTGTTCAGAGTCGAGTGTTCCGGTATGTATGCAGATCTCATAAAAGAACATCAAAGAACGGAAGGCAAATAAGCTAACAGATAAGCAAATAATGACATAAACCTAAAGATAACCCGTCAGACACGAAAAACATCACCCTTTTTTTTTTTAGGCCCCGCCCAGCTGTTTCGTTGGGGCCCGCCTTTTCTTACTATCACTCATTGCTATTGGCTCAAACTGGGTTTAGTGAACAGTAAGCTGTGACCTCATTGGTTGAGGATCGATCGGCGCGAGGTGATGTTGGTGGGGCAGAAACATGAGGCCTCGCCTTTGATAAAAGAGCCGGCAGCGCGTCCGTTCACTCGGCTGCCTGTCTGTGTGTGTGTCTGTGTGTATGTCTGTGTGTGCCGATGTCATTTTGATGGAAGGCGTTTCCTTTCGGTATTCTTTTTACAGGGAAGGGAATCGGTGATCTCCACAGTCAACCAGTCATGGAGGATATCGGAAGGAAAAATTGGAGAGGGACAGCATCATCGTCCTGAACTTCAGCACCATCTCGAACCGTCAGTGCTGCCCGTCTGGCAATCGGCCAGCTCTGCCCAGCGGGGCTTTGGAGGGACGGAGAGAGAGAGAGAGAAAGACCCCTTTGATGTGGTATTGCTGGGGGGGAGGAGAGGCGGCCTTGCTTCCTCCTCCATATCAGTCTTTCTCTTTTCTTCTTCCTCGCCTCGCTCACTGTGCTATTATCGGCTGTTGTGGGATTCGAATACCATCGTCACTGCTCCGAGTTCGTGCAAACACACAGGACCTGCAATGCTGTCATTCCTAGATCGGTGAGTCTGTCGGTCCCGGTGCGTCCCCCCTCATGTCGGTCCCGGTGCATCCCCCCCTCCTCCTGTCGGCCCCGGTGCGTCCCCCCCTCCTCCTGTCGGTCCCGGTGCTTCCCCCCCCTCCTGTCGGTCCCGATGCGTCCTCCACCCCTCCTCCTGTCGGTCCTGGTGCGTCCTCCCCCCCTCCTCCTGTCGGTCCCGTGCGTCCTCCACCCCCCTCCTCCTGTCGGTCCCGGTGCGTCCTCCACCCCCCTCCTCCTGTCGGTCCGGTGCGTCCTCCACCCCCCCTCCTCCTGTCGGTCCCGGTGCGTCCTCCACCCCCCTCCTCCTGCGGTCCCGGTGCGTCCTCCACCCCCCTCCTCCTGTCGGTCCCGTGCGTCCACCCCTCCTCATGTCGGTCCCGGTGCGTCCACCCCCTCCTCATGTCGGTCCCGGTGCGTCCACCCCCTCCTCATGTCGGTCCGGTGTCCACCCCCTCCTCATGTCGGTCCCGGTGCGTCCACCCCCTCCTCATGTCGGTCCCGGTGCGTCCCCCTCCTCCTGTCGGTCCGGTGCGTCCACCCCCCCTCCTAATGTCGGTCCCGGTGCGTCCCCACCCCTCCTCCTGTCGGTCCCGGTGCGTCCCCCTCTCCTCCTGTCGTCCCGGTGCGTCCCCCCCTCCTCCTGTCGCGTCCCGGTGCGTCCCCCCCCTCCTGTCGGTCCCGGTGCGTCCCCCCTCCTCCTGTCGGTCCCGTGCGTCCCCCTCCTCCTGTCGGTCCCGGTCGTCCCCCCCCCTCCTCCTGTCGGTCCCGGTGCGCCCCCCCCTCCTGTCGGTAACGGTGCATTCCCTTCCCTCCCCTCCCCCCTGGTCTTTTCCCAATTCTCCATCGGCACTCCCCCCCACCCCTCCACTGGTCCCATTGATTGAAAACATGATCGTGGGCCTGTCCTTGAAGTAATACCATGCTACAAAATACATGCAAAAGCAGTCGATGGTGTCGTCTTTCATTTCTGCCCAGGGGACTTTGCTCTGTTCAATCCCCCACATTACAGTGGATAACATCTTTGATGGTAATCATGATTAGAAAATATAGTATTTGGTTGGGTACTACAAAAGCTTTGCTTGACCTTTTTGATGTTCTCATCTGAGCCCATGGTTTTTCATGGTGGGTTCTCAGGGTCACATCACATTTACGATGTCGATTTCTCCATTGTCTCCTCTTGTCTTTGTCCTGCTTGTAATACATGTACAAACAAGCCACAGCCGCTGGGTTACAAGTCTTGTGTTTTTGCTGTGTAGATTTTGTTTGTATTCTAAGTATGGTTTTATTTATGACTTTTCTCCCTTCCCTTGTCTTTTGTCATTTGAACAGTGAGATGCCATGCCAATGAGACTCAATCTTGTGGTGGCCCCTATCTGGGGCCCCTGAACCTTGAAAGTGACAAAACCAAGATTTGGAGCAATGTCACTGAGCGTCTCTGATAAGTTGCGGACTCTTGAGCAGTTGGAAGTCTCTCGCCCTTGCGATGATGCCACTGTTGCTCAGCGACCTCCAGTTCCAGGACGTGAGGGTCATATTGATGTGTGGCCTGAGCGCTGCACCAACGACGTGCTCGGTAAGACTCATGTTACAAAAAGTGATCGTGGGAGAACAACCGATACAACGACAGCTGTCATGAAGATGATGGCGGTGCAATCGAGGAGAATCGATGGACACTTTGGATACGAACCCGAGGGGAGCTGTTCCCCGACTTCTCCGTTTGAGCGTTGGAATGAATCATTACCTTCACTTCTGGAAGACCAAGAAGGGACGCGACTCTTTCGAGTTTTTCTGGAACAAAAGGAGAACGCAGATCTTTTGGACTTTTGGTTTGCTTGTAGCGGCTTCCGGAAGACTGTGGAGGATAAAAGGCCGAAGCTTGCAAAAATAATTTACCGCAAGTTTATCAAGGATGGTTCGAGCACAGTGCTCTGCTGGTTGGGCAATGGCACACGGGCCGCCGTGCGGGATTGTCTGTCCAGTAAAAGGACCGACCCAGCGATGTTTGAGCAAGCTCAGGCGGAGGTACAGGTTGCTCTTGAACAGAGTGCTTATCCGGCCTTCCTCAGGATGGTGCGGAGTGGCTTACAGAGTCCACGACCGGCTTTCTCTCAGGATGCCTTAACCCTGAACCCCTACGGATTGGCGGAGATGCTGTCCGTCCTGCAAACGGTTAAGGAGGATGAAGTGCTCTTGTACAATGACCCAGCAGGTGGGCGCCGCTGCCCTGAAAGCTATCTGCACACTGCCAGTTTGGGGATCTTCCCAGGGGTTGGGCAGCGAACGGGTGGTTTGAGGGTGACGGAGCGGTCTAAAAAAGGCAGCAGGTGCGTGTCATTGTGTAATGCAGATGGTGCAGCGGTATTTCAAAAGTCTTTAGGTCCTTTTAAAATGTTGCCCTTGACTCTTCTGAAGAGCCAAATGCCACCTTTAAAAAACAAACAAACAATTAAACTGACACGCTACTGTAACCGCTGTGCTCGTGTGCACTGCAGTAGCTTTTGCCTGAAATGCACAGTTAAAATATTCCCACTTGGATGGGGAGGTAATGGGATGCAACGACAAAGGAGGAAAAGCATTGTTTTTGCGACGCATTTGTGAGGTCGTCTGCTTTTACTGCATTGTAGTTGTACGCCTCAAATAGTACGGTCTTGCAACCTTCAAGACCGATGTGTTTTCATGTTGTTGTCAACATTGTAAGTGTGCAATGACATTTTCTGAGATGGGATTATGATGAATCCAGCATCAGTGGTGAGCGTTTTGAAAGGCTGGTGGAAACTTTTTTTTTTGTTTTTATATAATATTTTGGTTGCCCAAGCCATTTTTGTAAAGAGCTGATGAACGTTCGAATCTTACATTGTCATTGACTGTTTTGGCCCTTTTGCCGTGTGAAGCGTTTTCAGGTGCCATGGGAAGCAGAAGAGCTCTCCACAGGCATAGTCGTCAAAAAGACTATTCTTTTGTCGGCTTCTGGCTCGTTAATTTGGTCACGCTGAATTTTTTTCTTCTCATCCCGAGGCACTGAAAACTTGCCGGATGAAGGGGCAGGGACGGTTGGTAAGAGAGGGGGATGGGGGGAAGTTCAGGATTGAGTAGAGAGTGATGGATCGAGATTCGTCAAAAAAAAAAAAGAGAAACTCGTTTTTCTGCACCTTTTTCTCCGTCATGTAATCCCACAACTCCATTTCCTTCACCCAACACACCCACTCGCACAACTTATTCACCCTCTCTCTCCTTTTCTCCTACATCTTTCCTCGTATTGATGTACTTTTACTTTCCCTTCAGCTTCCTTTCTCCCAAAATGGCTTTTCTCATCTACACACCTTTTATCAATGGAGGATTTTAAATCCTTTGTTCCTATGGCGACCAAATACAATGTGCTTAATTGTTATTTTAGAACGGCGTTGGTTTTGCCGTCCATGCATGGGTGTCCTAAAGCCAACAGGAAATGTGCTCTGATCTGATTGCAGACACCCCCACCCTGTTTTTTTTTTTCCTTGCCTTCTTAAAGATCATGTGGAACCAATTTTCTGTTTGGGCCAGCCCAAAATTATGGGCTTGATGCAAGAACTTATGTCCCATTCCCCTCAATCCCTACCTTTGCTCCACCCTGCATGTTCTCCTCCTTTCTCTCAACAGCTACCCCCTCCTCCTTCCATCTCCGAACACCAGCCTCAAATCGTATCCGTGACGGTGGAATGAAAGGCCCTCTCAAAGGAAGTCAAATTGTCTTTGAAATACTTGGGCTTAAAATATATATCTTCAATGCACTTTAACCCTCCTTGGTTATTCTTCCTTCTGTTCCTTTTCTCAGTTTTATATTTTATCATTTCAGCCCTCTCCTCGCCTCTCCCCCGCCCCCCATCTTTGCCCTTGACATTTGGAAGGTGGTGGAAAGCAAAATATTTTTTAACTGCTTTAATATCAGAGTTGCTAAAGGACTTCCCTATCATTGTTATCCTCATATATTTCAGTCTTTGCAATACAACTTTAGCAGGGCCATAAAACAGGATAGAAAGTGGATGCTTTGTGGATAACACTGCTGGGATGAAAAAGATTAAAACAGTGCAGTCATGTGTAAAGGATTACCATTCATCAAGGCATAAAATGCAGACATGGCTTTGAGGTTGTGGTGAAAGTGGGTTCAACATTGCCCTTTTTCATTTACCATGGCATTATGGTTTGACAGGTTATATTATACATGATATGCAGTTCGGTATTACAAAGTGTGCTGTCCCTCGGATAGGCGTTCAGCTGAGTGTCCCATTTGTTAATATTAACTGGTGGACGTTAAAGATCCAAAGGTGTCTTGCAAAGAGTAGGCGAGTTATCGTCTCCTTGGCTATTGGACACAATCCTGGATGGGTCGCCACTCCGCCACAGGATACCAGCAAGCTGGCACTCATTTTTCTGACCTCGGAAGGGTGACAGGTAGAGTCAACCTCACCTGGTGTTAATTCAACAGCCAAAGGGGATTTGAACTCAGGATCCTAGGATCCCAAGCCCATCACCCGAACCATCAAGTCGTGGCACACGTTCATCAACTTCAATTAGTGAGCTCTTCGCGCATAATTATTCTTCACTTTTCTCATTGCATTAAAGGTATAATGCTCTCTTTTCCTTCCTCATTCTTGCAGACTTTAATGATGTTTACCTTCTATAATCTCATGCTTAATCCCACATCCATCTGCTACGCGTATCCCTCATTGTCTGCTCTCCGGTGTTCAAACTCGTCATTGTAAGCCAAATGGATTTGCTGTTGCTCTAATTGCCTTAGACTATAGTAATATGGTATTGTGTGCATAAAATGCCAATATAGAAGTCTAGTTTATGGATTTGCATGCTTTGATAAAGTTGGAAAATCTTTTCACATATATATATATATACATTTGTCGTGGGTCTGGGCGGTTTAATTTATTCCCCCCCGACCAATTGTGGTGGATGGGCGGTTAACACCGACCAGCCCGGATCGCCGAGCGGTTTTCCTTAGGAGGCGGACACGTGATCCTCAGAGATTATGTCACACGTGGGAGGGGCAGGGCGGCACTGGCGGAGCGACGAAAGCACAGCACAAGGGGTTTATACTCAAACCCCACGACAAATACATGGACAAAGCAACTTAAAATATACCGGGATTTAATGAAAATATAAATATTTACAAGGGTACAAGTCAGAATGTAATTAATAATACGTGAAGCAATTTAAAGTGTAAAGTCGAGGTGCCTCGACATACAGACAAGGGGAAAACTAACAAAAGGCAATCCTCCCTTTATTCTGGCACTTGGCTTTGTCCAGGGATGGTCTTTACTGAACTTTGGGATCGAGGCGCTTCGTCTGGTGTGGGAAGATGCGCCCAAAAATGGCGCCGAGCCGCTCTCTGGGTAGGAAATGTACGTGAAGTAATTGGTGAGGTGATATTCAACACTAGGGCTCACCAACCGCCGTGCAGCTTCTTCAGCGATCACGCTTACAAACCCGCTGCCTTGCAGAATAGCGCCGTCTCTTCAGTAATATACACGAGGTTTCGAGGTCCGTCTCATATGACCCAAACAAGAGTCAATGGCCAGTGTCTTACGAGCCAATTTTCCTCAGCACGAATACAAGAATCTTGCTGTCTTCTTCATGCGTCAAAGGAAAGCCATCCGTAATGCCCTGTTCTTGCACACCATCTCCTAGCTCCCTCGTCTCTTGACCGTGTGCGTCCCTTACACCGAACTGAACCAACCAAACCAAAAAACCTCTTCTCATGTCAAGCTCCTCCTGCGTTCGCTTCTGATCTCCCTTCCACATCGCGCTTATCAATCATCCATCTTCGGGCGTGGCTTTCTGGCACAAACCCGGGAAGGCTGGGCTTCTTGCCTGCTTGGCCATGCAGCTGTCTTATTGTTGTTGTTATTGTTATAATAACACACTTCTTCATGGCTAGCATGTAAATGGAAAAACTTGGGGAAACATCACGGGGGCAATTACATACTGTGGGAAATTATCCTCAATCCCTACCTAATTAACACCGCACCATCCTCCGTGTGGTGCCAAGTAACACTTAAACTCACAGTTTCCCTACTTTATTTACATTGAGATGTCTCCTACATGTCCACGGGCCAAGTAATTCCATACAATCCTAACTTTCTAAATGAATTCCCCTCCATCCACCCCACAACTGCACAACAACAAAAAATTATATATATATATATATATATATGGATACAAACAAACACGACATAATAGTGACCGAAGCTTTTCGTGCTGACTCTTCAGGGTAAAAATCGCAGCAAGTGAAGAAGGAAGTGAAGGCGTGTGCTTTATACGCAGGTCTCAATAAGGTAGACGCTGAATGGATCAACCGTAATGACATCACGGTTAATCCGACGCGCCATTGGTCGGCTCATCATCTTCACCTCGAGCTCCCATTGGCTGGCAGAGTTTGTCGATGATTGACGTTTGCAACCACATCTTGGAGAGAGGGGGGATTGATTTCCCCTAAGGTCCATTCACCATTTGTTAACATAGGGGAAACCATAATGGGAAACCCCTCTCTCATTTGTTGAATGGACCTTAGGGGAAATCAATCCCCCTCTCTCCAGATGTGGTTGCAAACTCAATCATCGACAAACTCTGCTCCAGCCAATGGGAGCTCGAGGTGAAGATGATGAGCCGACCAATGGGCGTCGGATTAACCGTGATGTCATTCGGTTGATCCATTCAGCGTCTACCTTATTGAGACCTGTGTATAAAGCAACGCTTCACTTCCTTCTTCACTTGCTGGCATTTTTACCCTGAAGAGTGCAGCACGAAAAGCTTCGGTCACTATTATGTCGTGTTTGTTTGTATCCATATTAAAGTTCTGTAGTTCCAAACATCTGTATATATATATATATGTATATGTATATATACTGTCTGTCCCACTCTGAAACATGGGAATGCCTGGGAAAAAAAAAATTAGTAAAAGTTTTTTTTGCTTTTGTATACGTACATAGTCGAGGCTCGTGGAAGAGCGAGTACATTGAGCGGATCAGGATGCAAAAAGCGCATGCATGGGGTGGACAAGATGGACACATGAAGAAGCTCCAATGAGGGAAAACTGGAAAGTTGGAAGGAGGGATATGGGTGGTGTTAATAAGGGTAGAAAGGATCATGGTTTTGGATTGGTGATGATCTGAGATGGTGGTGAACCTGGAGGGATGGTCTTTAAGGTCTTTAAAGATGATGGTCTTTAAGACCTGGAGGGAAGAATGAGATTGAAGATGTTGAAGTTGATTCCACAGGTGGGAAAAACGTGGAACAAATGAGTGGAGGTGAGCAGTGATCCTGGATTTAGATGGTTTCACCAGGTGGGGTTTGATGATGGATCGTGTGAGCCCTACAGAAACCTGGCGAGGCCAATGCATGGAAAGAACAGAAAGGAGGCCACAGAAGACAGAGAGACCAGCACCCTGTCTGCGATGGCAACATGATAGACCCATATACTCAACTTCAGCGTGGATTCTCTAATGATATTGAAGGCCATGGTTTTCATGGCGTCAAGCTGAGGAAGATGTGAGGCAGTGAAGCCAGCCCAGAGGGGAAAGCGGTACTCCATCAAGCTACGGATGAAGGCCTTGCAGGTGGATAGGAGTTCAGGTGTGCCAAGGAAGGACTTTGTACAACGGAGGATGACCAGTCGGTGGCTGGCTTTCGAGGCCAACTTTGAAATGTGATTTGCTCAAGAAAGATCATGGCTGACAGTGAGGTTGAGGAGTTTGAATGACTGAACTTCCTCAAGAGGATTGTTAAGAATGTAGACAGGAGGGATTGCCAGATAGTCCTTTCAGAGAGACAGTGAGAGTGATATTTGTCATGATTGAAAGAAATATTCCACTTGTTTGACTAGTTTATGGTTTTTATTTTTTTCTTCCCCAAGGTCTGAGGAGAGGGAAGAGGTTGCAGCCTGCCCGTCTGAAGAAAATTAATCCAAACCTACAAGGAAATTGTGAAAAAAAAATAAAAAAAATTCAATTATACAAAAATATTGAACTCAGGTGGTGTATAGGCAACATATCGCTGCTTGAATCTCTCCAAAATTATTTTTTTTCTTTTTCTGTTGATATATATATACATACAAACATACATACACCTCTCAATTTGAGCTTTCAACCAATGCAAGAATAAAAGGCTTCCTCTTTTTCTTTTTTATATCATGCCATGTTTCCCATGGGCTTCTGTCGTTTATCCATATTGATCCAGCTGAACTGCGTCTTAAGTCCTTTCGATCGCTGTTTAAATAAAAAAATTTTTACTGAAGGTTAACTTCCTTTTATTTCCTCTGAAAATACTCAATGACTAGATATTCATCTTCCAACAAATGCGTGATGCAAGCAAGCTGTCAGCACTTGCAAGGATCTGATGTTTTGATGGCAAAGAGGCTGAAGGAATATAAGGAACACTTTTGACTATTGATAACCTGCACAAACCCTGATGGGAGCTTGCATGGCAACCAAGAAGGTCAGAGTGACCAAGCCACTTGGCTTATTGTTGGGAAGTAATATTTCAGTCGTAAGTTGATAAATTCCACTGGAGCATGAAAACATGGCCACACTCTGCATGAAGCAAGGGGTTCAAGTACATACAAAACGCTAGACTATGGTATAGTGCACTATTAGAATAAAATGAACACCCCTGATTGTAAACGACTTTATTTTAACAATGGGTGGTATGTGCACAATCAAATGGACATTATGTATTCGTATCGAGTGGCATGTCATTTTTATTTTTTTTCATCATACGGTGTTTGAACCCGCAAGGCATTTAATCGATGAGATCCAGATTTTGCCAAATGTGGAGTGCATTTTGTTGTTGCTCTTGCGTATACTTGGAAGGTATCGAATTTTTCACTGCTGCCACTCGGTGTTCCCAGACTGGTTCGATGGTGTTCTTATCAGGACTCTGCGGTATCCAGGGAAGAAACGGCAGCCCACTCCTTCTCGTCAGTGTTTTGGATTTGCGTTATGTGGCACCATATTCCTGCACTAAATGTGTTCCACTCTCAAAAATGCTTTGCTGGTATAGTGATGAGGTTAACTTGTATACCAGCAAGGAATTTTGTAGTGAGGAACACATTTGCTGCATGAAGATGGTGCCACATGCTATACGTCTGGAGGAGAAGGAGTGAGCTGCCGTTTCTTCACTGGGTACCATGGAGTTTTGGAATGAACGTATGGGAACATGCTGCTGAAATACCAGCCTATGTCAGGTAATCTGCAGGAGCTGCAACAGAATCGACTCCACATTTGGCAAAATTTGGATCAGGTCGTCATGCAGAATATCATTGCTTCAATGCCTCGAACATCAATGCCTTCAAGCACCACATGATGCCAAAGAACATGCTATTTAATAGATGATGCCAATTCCATTTGATTTGTTTTTTTGTCACAGATTATAATATAGTTTGTTTACAATCAGTGGTGTTAATTTTATTCTGGCAGGACACTATATAGCCCTGCTGGGCTGCTTTGATGTTCTTCTTTGAACCGATGGCTCACAATGCTCAAAAGTAACGTTCAAATCCCATATGTTGTATGTATTCTGTCCATTGTCGACTGATGTCCTTTAATTCATGTTAAAGTACACCATTGTCCTTATACTGCATGTAATTGATGGAAAAGCTCCTCCAAGAGCCTTAAATCACTTTAAAAATTCATCTTTACTTTTCATTGACACTATTTTCCATGACAATCTGCTGTGCAAACCGCCATCATCATCATCATCATTGTCGTCGTCATGTAGCATGCCTGATGCAGAGCGTTTTTGCTGCCTAAGCAGTTGCTAGGCACCAATCCTGGTGAGGGAACCACTCAGAGTCGGAAGTCAGCCTGGAAGGAATTTGTAATTTGTTTGTGGCGCCGGCGATAGCTCACCTAGTCTTGGTGAAGGACCGTTAACGTCCACCAACTCGTCTTGGGATCTTTAACGTCCACCATCTAGTCTTGGCAGATGGCACTCCCACTTTACCATCCATCCGAGGGACAGCACACACAATGATGAATGACCCTGCCTGTGAAACACCAGGATGACGGTTCATAGCTGGGTCGGGATTCAAACCTAGGCGAGTGTCGCACCATCAAGTTGCAATTGGTCATTTTTTGACACGAGTATATCGCTTGTTTGTTTCAAGTTATTTCCAGTACTGTATATTTATACTCTCACTCTCTAGTTGAGAACCTGCTTCCCTAAACCCTTTCTTGTTAAACGAGGTAGATGCATAAACTGAAGATCACTGGATGTATTTTATCAACGAGGAGTTGCTCGCAGGATGTTCATCGGTTTCAAAGAAACTGGTATTGATATATTTATGTTTGCTCTTGCTCAAACTGTTAAAGTATATAAAAGAGCTCTAATTGATGATGATGATAGAGAACTCTTCAGGAACTTGATGAAGACATTTGGATGCTTCGATCACATATCAAACAATTTGTCAGTTGGAATCGATTAGATTTAGAATGAAGAAAAGCTATATTCACTTGTACTGTAGACGGTCATTGAAATGAATTAACTTTGAGATTAATTTTGTTCAGATAATTGCAAGCGATTTTTAATCGATGAACTTGTCAATTTTGCTTTGATTTCATCGAAATTGGTATTGGACTATTAATTTTGTCGAAAATTTGATATACCTTTGTTTAACTGGCGACAAGTGCCTTTTTGTGAATTGCGTAGCACAGTGTAATACCCAAGAAAATGTCGGATTAAGTTCAATTGGCTGATATTTGATCGACCAAGAAGCCAAACCTTATTTGTAGTTCCACGCCATCAGCCAATCTTGCTACCCTGCAGCCTTGTGCTGCATTCAAAAGAAGAAGAAGAACATTGTAGTTCCGCTGTACCCAGTGAGAAGAGGACTGTCCATGTTTGTCTGAAGGCTTTCTTGTGCATCCGGATAGTTTTTGATATGACATAACGTCTCGATATTTTGCTTCCAGGGTTCCCGTTTGGTCATATAGTAGAGCACCGGTGTCCAGTGCCAACGACAGTGAACAGAGTTTGTCGAGCGATGCAACGATGACGGATGATGCACTCTCCGTTGCAGACAGCAGCTTGTAAGTATTGAGCTGAACTTTTCCCAATTTTATTTGCAATTAGACTGTGACTACTGCTGTGCCGACCTGCCACTGTCTTTGACAATAAACCGCATTGTTTCTAAGTGTTGCATTATCTTCACAGTTTCTACAGAAATCAAACTTTTCCACTTGCTTTCAAACTTCAAGTTTGCTTTGGTATTTGGAGCATTTTCACAAAGGCTTACTGCATCAACTCATGTCTTTGTTGCTTCTTCTTCTTTTTTCTTTTTCTTTTCTTCTTCTTCTTCTTCTTCTTTTTCTTTTTCTTTTCTTTTTTTTTTTCTTTTTCTTCTTTCTTTTCTTCTTTTCTTTTCTTCTTTTTCTTTCTTCTTTTTCTTTTTCTCTTTTTCTTTTCTTTTTCTTTTTCTTTTTTTTTCTTTTTCTTTTTCTTCTTTCTTTTTCTTCTTTTTCTTTTCTTCTTTCTTTTTCTTTCTTTTTTTCTTTTTCTTCTTCTTTTTTTCTTTTTCTTTTCTTTTTCTCTTTTTCTTTTCTTTTCTTTTTTTTCTTTCTTCTTCTTTTTCTTCTTCTTCTTCCTTCTTTTTCTTTTCTTCTTCTTCTTTTTCTTCTTCTTCTTTTCTTCTTCTCCCCATTACTTTAAATGATTCCTCAAATTTGTCAGTGTTTTGGACTCGAGCCAAACCATTAAGAAAAGTTAGTTTTATATCTTGAGATTGACCTTCCCAAGAATCGGTTTGGGTTTTTAGTGTACACAGTCAAAGGTTATTTGAAAAGGATACTTGAGGACTATTTGTGTTTGATTGCAAATGTTTGTAACCCCCTGTCCTTTCACGTTATCCTTCCTCTTTTGCTTACTCCATAGTTTGGTGTAGAAGTGCACTTTACACGCTCTCGTCTCCAGTTCCATATTTTAACCTGTAAGAGAGGAGTCGACATGTTGCATATGTTTAATAAGAAAAATTAGAAAGGTTCCGTATAAATATTCAGTTGTATGCATTTACTTTTGAGACCTACTTTTTATTCTTTCGTATACAACAAAAGGCTGAGGGTGCGGCCGTGCTGCTGATGCAATGCCCCTGTATGTTCGGGCAGGAATTTGGAATGTGTTCCGTGGTACCGGCGATAGCTTGCCTACTCTTCGTGAAGGACGCCGTGGGATCTTTAACGTCCACCAACTAAATGTTCGCAGATGGGATGCCCGGTTTAAAGTCCATCCGAGGGACAACACACACATTGATGAATCGCCCTGCCTGTGAAACACCCGGGATGACAGTTTATAGCTCGGTCGGGATTCAAACCTCGGCTGGACAGCTTCGAGGCGATTATGCGTCCTTCCAGGCCATTCCGTCAGCCCTTGAGGCTGACTGACAAAAGCAATTTATTTATTTATTTAATTTTTGTTTCTGTGAAAGCATCTGAGTTTGTTTGAGGGTGGGGGAGTATACATAGTGAAAAGTTTGAAGGTGGACAAAAGTGTCAAAATACCAGAATGAGTAGGTGGTGGATTTTGGGAATTGAGCAATCTCATGGAATAGGTGGCGTAGAATTGGTTGGCAACAAGGTTCACCCTTTTTGAAGTTTGTTTGCTCTTGTTATCTCTAGGCGTGTTTCTTAGCGGTTAGCACTGCACTGCTTTCATGGACAGGCATCTGTTGGTTTTCCGCCACAGGCTCTGTGAAGTAACGCCACATGCTTTTTCCTGCCTTCCACGACTGTGCTCAAATGTGACACGCTTGCTAGATTCTGTCAGGGAGGAAAGGTACGCTGTAGGGCAAGCCATTGGTTAATAAGCCGTCCTACCCCACACAAAGAACGAATGAGACGTCTGAAGGTTTTATCGACTGCGAGAAGACGTTTGTTCTGAATTGCTAATGTTGTACTCGCCACTTGTAAAAACCTTCTCACTTAGCCAGTATTTTTTGCTGAGGAGCTCCAGCGTGCAAGGGACGCACCTCGATGTTTATCCGCTAGTGCCAAGTGCGAGAAACCTGCACCAAAGGAAACCATTGAGGTGTGAGCTTGTCGAGGTGCGAATCGGTTTACATGTAGTTCTGTCGAGGTGATAAATGATTATAAGGAGCACCGTTTGGTGCAAGCCTTCACCATTTTTTTTCTTTTCTGGTGTCAAGTTCGTGCTCTGTGAACAGCTGCTGATTGCAACTGAATAGGAACGGTGGACTTTCTCAAACCTTCAATTTATGGTTTACTTCGATCACTACTTCTACCCTCACCGAATGAATTTAATGGCTTTGGGAATATAATTTGGGATTGTTTTGCATAGTCCTTTTATCAAATTATTTTAAATGCCTTTGAGTTTCTCACCCATCTCTTAAAGTAGCCTTCGGGTGAACATCAGGATATCTCCATTTTGGCCTGAAACATGTTTCCATGTGCATACTGATCTCTTGGTTGCTTCACTGTTTGTTTTTCGAACCACGTTGTACTTTTTCTGTGCAATGTGACTCCACTTGCATTGTCTGATTGTAGTTTATGGCACATTTCTGCATATTTATACAAGTCTAGACTCGTGGACGAGTTGAACGACAAAGGGCCGCAGGTTCCTAAACTACCTAAGGTTATGGGAGGATGGATTTGCACAAGGAGGAATAACACGAAAACCAGCAACAATGACCCAGAGAGGAACAAAATGAGAAAGGATGACTGTGTGTTGAAGAGATCGTGGTTGTGCATGGGGAAGCTCATGAGGTGGTGATGGGCAGCACATTTTAAAGACTGAGATGAGAAGGAAGAGACAACGAACACGGAGACAATTCCACAATCAGGAAAACAAGGTGATGAATGGATGCAAGTGGGCAACCATCCTGGACTTTGGGAGCGTGAACTGGTGAGGGGTTCTTGACTAACACGCATGACCCATTGGGGCAGGAGAAGCAAGGCCAGATGTAAGATGCTTCGCAAACACTGGCAACAGTGTCATCATGGAGATAATATTTTGCTGATTTTTATTTTGATTCTTTTTTTTAATTATTATTTAAAGCAAGCCGAGCCATCATGACATATATTCTTCCCTCTCGCTTCCTACCTTGCCAGGATGTACTGGGAGCGTGTGACGAGGGAAAATTAATAATCTTGGTGTGTGAAGGGGAAACTGTGAAATTGGGGGGGTTGCTGGTTTGTGAGGAACCACTCGTGCTCCACTCAATGAAACTTCACTCTTTCCTTGCTCGCATGTTGACCCTCCACCCCCACCTTGTCATTTCTCAAATACCTTGGGGTCACTTCTTTTCTTTTTCTTTATTTTTATTAACTATCTTATACTTTGTTTTCTTTATCAACTTCCCAAGTTTTTATGGTGCATTGATTTTGTGTTTTCAACCCAGGGTTTTGTAACATTTGCCAATTTTTGGAAGTTGAAATAACAGATCCAATGCATGCTCATTATGTATATATATATATGTATATATATATATATATATATATATATATATATATATATATATATATATCTGTGGGGTGTATGTTCCTGGAAACTCTGTGAATGTCAGAGCATTGTTTCATTGCGAAAAAGGGGAATAGTTCCCGGCAGTTCGTGATTCAAAAGGAAAATCAAAAATCCCATGAAAATGTGAAAAACAAAAAACTGTGAATGCACGGTTTCTGTGCATAGCACATCCGCGAGTAGCAGTTTCCGACAGAATGTATATATATATATATGTGTGTGTGTTAAGGCAATTTAATAGCATGTCGTGACTTCAATACCGTGCCGTCTTTCGTTGTAAACTGACAAAGCATTTCACCTTGACTGCAAGCTCGCAGTTCAAATGGTGTGTTCACACCAGTGGCTGAAAAGGTGAAAGTAGCGACCGGTTTCGGCCTTTGATGGGCCTCATCAGGACAGCGTATCACATTCCCAACCACTGAAGATGATGGTTTTTGGTTATATGCCAGTCAATGGCACCCTCCTGATGGTGATTGGTGAGGTCTAGAACCCACCCGGGGCAGCACACACGACTGTTGGTTTACAACGATAGAAAGACGCCACAGCGCTGGAGTCATGCCATGCCTTTAAATCGCCTTAGCATCATAAATATCAGACCCCAACACTTCCTGATGAGGCGTGGTCTGGAAATACGATGTGCTTGAGTGGCAAATAGTTCCTGCTGCTCTGGGTGCGATTCGGACTTCACCACTCACCATCAGTGGAGTGTCATTGACTGATATGTTTATACATAATTATTATTTTATTAGAATCTGTTTTGCGAACCTAAGCCTCAGCTGACAGCACCCTGCCACCACTTGGTGGTGCAGACCAGATGACCAGATGTATTCCACACTTCTCTTCTGTTTATTGCAAGTTATTATCTTTTTTATAAGTTCACTGATTTCTCTTCATAATTCCCCGAAAGTCTCTCTCTTGATTGTCGTTTTGTATAGTTCAGAACCTGCTCAATTATAATTGTGACTGTTAAAACTGTGCCCTATTCCTCTTCCTCTTCCACGATAAATAACCATTGCTGGGGCTGGCAGGATGGCCTTACAGGTACATACACTCACATCTAAGCTGTCTAGCCTGGGTTTTGAATCTCGACCCAGCTATAAGCTATCATCCCGGTGTTTCACATGCATGGTGATTCATCAATGTGTGGGTCGTCCCCCAGACGGACGTTCAACTGGGTGCACTTTACACGCTCTGCCGACATTAGTTGGTGGACATTAAAGATCCCCACGTTGTCCTTTTACGAGGAGTCGGCGAGTTATCGCCAGCACCATGAACAATTGACAAATTCCTGTCCTGACTTCTTCTGGGATGGCAATGGCAAGTCGCTCGGTTTAACCCTTTATGAATAAACTGTTTTGGCAACGCTGATGCTCTGTAACAGAGTATGGTACATCGGAGTCTGAGCCATTGCTGAAAGCTTGGTATTAAATCTCACACACACGCACACACCATCATTTTAGAGGTATCGATACCCATAGAATTGCTGAGCCAACATGGTAGAATGCCAACACACTTTGATCAGAGGATGAAGTTCGCCAGTCGATGGGGAAAGCATATTGGATGGAATCGTCAGTTTTAAAATCCTACTTGTGAAATAATTTGATGGCAGACAGACTGTTGCCACAGTGTATCTGAGTACATCTGTACTTTGTATTTTTTTTTTCTTTTTTGAGGTTGGAATGGGCCACAAGTTTTCTTTGATTTTTATCTTCTCCTTTGAAGTGTTCGTAAACATTTGCAATGTAAAGGTTCATATGGCTCACGCATGGTGATCTGGCTCTCTCTTGTTTTTCTGATCACGTGCTAAGTCTCTGATTCGGTGCCTCCTGATGAGGTGGGCATAATTTCACTTGAAAGTGCCGATGCTGCCCTTGAATGCATATTTTGGCCCACTCACCCCTCCAACACCCCCCAACCCACCAACCCGTTGACATTCATTGAGACCACTTTTGTGCTAATGTGTATTTTACTCTTCTTAAATAAATATTGACTCCTGTACTTTTAACTTGGTTATTCACAACTCGACTGGGTTGTCATCTATCGCACAGAGAACATACCCTGAGGTACTTAACATAACTTTTTGAGGGTTTGTGCTTTCTTCTTTGACTGCTTATATTATATCAACCGTACCAGTTTATCGTATGCTCGAGTCTTGCTTGTTATGAATAATACAGCTCTTGCTGAAACAGGAAGTTGGGCTACAATCTGCCACATGGAGTAGCCTTCACCAGCTATGTGTTTTGGTTCTGGTTCTGATTCTGATGTCCCATACTCTGTTACAGAGCGTCTGTTCCACCGAGGTTGTGCTGGGTGGTTTGCCGTTGCCTTCCCATCAGTAGTTAGGGCAGGAATTTGTAATTTATTTTTGGGTGCAGGTCATGCCTTTCGTACTCTTCACAAAGGACACCGTGGGATCTTTAACGTCCACCAACTAATGCCGACAGATGGGACGTCCAGCTTCGCATCTATCCGAGGAACGGCACGCAAACATTGATGGATCACACTGTCTGTCTGTGAAACACCTGGATGGCAGTTTATAGCTGGGTCGGGATTCAAACCTAGGCCAGACAGCTCAGAGTCGAGTGAGCATACTTCTCGGAGACTTTTGTTTAAAAATAAAATAAAGGCTGTTTCTAGCTCTCGTAAGAACGTGGTTTTGCATTTGCTTTACTGTACAAGTTTGATCCGGTTTTGTCTCGACTCGTCGAGATGGCCATTTTGTGCGGGAGTATTTGAGTTTGGTACAGTTAGCAGATCTCTCGATGGAAGTCGTATGAAATGCTAATAACCGAAGTACTTAAAAGGTACTTTGTTCTTTTACAGATGTGTACTCGTTCTGTCTCACAACCAGCTCAGAAAAAATTGTGTAAATTGGGAAACAGGCCAAAAAGGAACTCTTTTTGTGAGCAGATAGGTTCTAGATCACGTCACCATCGGTCATTCTGCCTGTGCATCGACGTTTGCTTATCAACGGCCTTAACTTATGATTATAACTGTGAAATGTGCTCGATCGCCGTCGTACCATTATCTCGCAAGTAATGGCAACCAATCGCAGCAGAAATCTATGCTGACGGTTTGACGCCCAAGAACCAGCGCATGGTTCAACCAGGAGTGATTCATTTTATTGGCTTCATTCGTTTTCCTCCTCCTCTTTTTTATTTTTTATTTTCTTCGTCTTGGATCGAAAGAATGTCGTTGGAACCTAAGATGAAAGCTCACAGCACGTTTGGCTGGAGCTTGGTGATGGAGGTAGCAACCATTCGCATGTGTGGCTAATCTGTAGCCTGGCTGGGTGCCACCGAGTTTCAGTGGAACAGTGAAAAATCGAGGTGCTGGAATTCTAGGGCCTTGGCAGCTTAGTTTCTTTACAACACTGACTGGGTTTAGTTTGACTTATCTGGCTTTCATCTTGTGCCTGGATTTGCCTTAGGGGCGTTCGAGAATAAAAGATGGCAAAAGGGGTGGAAAAGCACACATTTTAAGTATTCTTTTGTAACGCATCGTCTTTCCCATCACCCGCACATGTATCCGTGGTGTCCGGTGTGCGTGAGTGTTTTCCTGGTGGAAGAAAAGGCCGGATTGCGGGGGCGGCGGGGGTGGTTGTTGAGAGAGGAGGAAAGTTCCTTTTCAATCCCTTCTTCTTCCTTTTTTTCTTTTTATTAAGCACAAGTTTGCCTGTTGACATGGAGACAGATGATGGACGTGCCCCACCAAAAAGAACGGCTTAGATGATGCCTGACCATCTGATGTAGCAGTTCCAAGTTTGTGGCTTCCTGTGTTGCTTTCAAAGGAACAAAGCACTGCACTTTGGGGATGTGGGTGTTGGATTGAGGAGGAGGGGTAGCTTTGGTCAAGAAAGAATGTAAGATAGAGGAGTTGTTATTTGGGACCTACAGTGGAAGGCTGGGTGCGTGGGACACATCGGACAAAAGTAGTCGCCAAAAAGCCAATGGCTAGCATCGTAGATTCGCAACACGCTCGCATGCCCTGCTGCCCTGAGACTTATGCTTCCATTCTTTAGAGCAGATCGATGGGAGTTCGGGCTTTATTCTCTTTCCTTCTTTTTTTTTTTTTTTCTTTGGAGCCGGGGGTCCATAGTGCAAGTCCCAGATATCTTGGTCTATTGTGTGGGTCTTTTATTGTTATTTGGCTGAATTACAAGTGAATGAAGCTCGAGCAGCTCGGCTGGTCGTTTGACATCAACATGATATTGCTATAAGCAATCCTACACGTTTATCTTTTATTCCCTAGAGGTGTGATTGTCACTTTCCAAATGTGATACATCAACTTCAGAAACTGCTCTTTATTGCGTCGGTCCTTATGCTAAAAACTAATCAGATTAGCTGCCTTTTTTTTCTTCCGTCTTCATTATTCTGTAACTGCTTCGGATCTTACTTCGACTTTTGTTTAAAGCCTATTCTTTTAAATAGTCGTGATTGGTCAGTTGTCACCATACCGCCAATTGACAGGCTTGATGTTTTCATTGACCAGAAACTTCATGATTATCGGCTGCTCCATCCTCTTTGTTATCTCACCTTCGCCACCGTCTTGATTTATTTATTTTTCCCACTGCATTCACATTTTCATCCAGTACTACTATATCGAGAAATCCCCTCAAAAACATGACTTTATGTCAACAGTATACATGACTCTGGCTTTCCCTTTCCCTCAAAGCCTAGGTGAAATTTGAACCACCCTTGTACTTACCGTTCAAAGGTAAGCACAAGTAAAAAAAAAATATATATATATATATACAGTATATACTGTATATACATTTACCTGTGCTTACCTTTGTCTGGGATCAACCTTACAAAAAAGGTCTAAACTGATCTTCATGATTTTTTTTTTTAATTGCTGTTTCTGTTCTTATCGATCACATTTGGGTAAATGGTCTTAAACTTGTCAGTAACCATCAGTTGGTTCTTTTTGTGTCGCTCTGCTTTGGACATGCCAGTTTTAACTATATTTTGAATTTTCACACCATGATGATATACGGACAATTATAATTGTAACATCCATCAAACCTCTCTGTGGTTTCTGGTTAAAACGTTGGAAGGCAGATGTGATACAGACTTCGAAAAAGCAGGTCATTGATCGATTTGATGCTTTTGTTCTGTCCGGTATGACTTTGTGATTTCAAATCGATTTTTGACTCTGGTGTCTCCACTCCTCCATTTGCAAGTGGTGTCATCTATTGCAGCGTCAATGGCTCGACCCTCGCTGAGCTTGTTGTGGCAGGAGGTTAAAATCCCGCGATGTCCTGATGGAGACGTTCTGAATTATGGCGGACAACGCGCGCACACGTGTTATGAAGAGAAACACGAGAAACTTGGCTCTTTAAAAAAAAATGGGTTTATTCCCAAAACCAAAAACAAGGGATGATTGACCAGTGGAAGGATACAACGGTGGGTAATAGTAGGGAAGAAAGGGGGACACGGAGTATATAATGAATACACATACACACACACACACATACACACACACCCTTGAGGCTGCTGGTTCTATCATTGGTTAGGGACGTGGCTATGCCCCTGATACAATGCCCCTATGACCGGTACACTGCTTCTCATTTTGCCGACCTCGGAAGAATGACCGGCTGAGTCAACCCCACCTGGTGTTAGTTAATTCAGAGACCAACGGGGCTCGAACTCAGGATCCAAGGATCCCAAGCCAGCCACCTTAACCGCTAAGCCAACGCCAAGCTTGATAATGAATAATTGTATACAATAAGAATAAAAGAAATCTAACGAAACTAAGGTGCCTCACACCAGATTAAATCAGACAGGAAATTGAGAAAACCGGAGGACTCTGCTGCTGGTGAACGAGCATGTGGAAGAATGTGTGTGGGGCAGCCACGAGCAGGCAATGAGTGAGGACGATGGGCAGGATGATGAGACTGACAGGATGACAAACAAGCACATGGTGAAGGCAGGCAGGCAGGAGGATCTCCTCAAAACTCTCCTCAATTTTCCTCCTTACAAAATAGTTCTCTTCAGAGCAACCGCTCCATCACGCACCCAACTGCCCAATTAGGTCCCACACTCTTCTCTCCAGGCAATGCTCTGCCCCCCCCCCCTCTAGACGATCCGAGCTCCACCCCTCGGGAGGCGACAAAACGCTCTTCCCTTGCTCTGAAGCGATCCAAGCTCCACCCCCCCCCCCCCCCCCCCCAGGCAGCGTTCGTAGGCTCCGCCACTCTCTTTCTCTCTTGCCAAGTCCTCCGGTTGTCCTAGGTAGAGGTTTACATTCAAGGTTATACGCACATTTCCTTTCATCGTAAATCCCTAATTATTACCACGCACTACCCCTGTATGGTCCACATTCAAACAAGACATTCCTTAAGCTTATGGGTCCCTACTTATTACAGCAAGATGGGCTGTTTGTACATGGACCATGCTATCCAATACAGTCCTATCTGTTCTATGGTAATATTAACCCCCCCCCCCACCCACACACCACACACACACCACACACAAATGTAACACTATGCTCCGCTGTAAGCTAAGTTCTCTATTTGCTGTACTGTTGTGTAGTCCAAGGTGATGTTCAGTACTGTACTTGGTAGGCCTATTCCTGCACTCTACACCCATTCATCTGCTCCCTCTGCACTTCTCCATCACAATCTTCATTCCATTGTTGCCTCCCATCCCTTGAAAACACTGTCTTTTTCACACCTTATTACAATCTCTCCCCTCTCCATTTTTCTTCCTTCTCCATCACCTGCTTCCATCCTTCCCCCTGTGTCCTGCTCATTATAATGTGTATCTACTTTTATTTTCATTACTCAGTCCTTTTTATTCTCTTTTTTATTTTTATTTTTGCGAATAAATCGTCGTTGCTTAGTCTTGAGGAAAAGTCTGTCAGTCACAGATGAAATGTTGCCTGAACCTTGTCTCTCTCTCTCTGTCTCTGTCTCTCTTCTCTCTCTCTCTCTTCTCTCTCTCTCTGTCTCTGTCTCTCTCTCTCTCTCTCTCTCTCTCTCTCTCTCTCTCCTCTCTCTCTCTCTCTTCTCTCTCTCTCTCTCTCTCTCTCTCTCTCTCTCTCTCTCTCTCTCTCTCTCTCTCTCTCTCTCTCTCTCTCTCTTCTCTCTCTCTCTCTCTCTCTCTCCCTCTTCCTGTAGTACTTCCATAATCTGTAAGGTTAGTTGGGTCCCTCTTGTTCTTCTCTAGTCCCAGGTAATTCCACGTGGCCTCTGGAACTCATGTCTGAACTCCAGGGTGGCCATTCTAACATTTGGAGCACACCAGCTGTAACATTGTTCTCCAGATACTGGAAATGTGTTTCCGATCATTCTTGTTGGAAAATGAATCCCCTTCTGATTAAGCGATTTCCACTGGTAACTGCATGTTGCTGCAGTATCTGCTTGTACTTCTCTTTTATTAGCGTCTGATTGGTTTTAACAAGTGTTCCTACATCAAAAGCTGAGATACAACCCCAGACAGTTGTAGAGCCTCCCCCATGTTTAACAGTAGGTTGCAAACCTTGCATGTCGTACTGTTCTCCAGTTCTTTGGCATATGAACTGGCATCTCTTAGATCCAAGAAGTTCAAACTTTGATTCATCACACCAGAGTACCAGATTTCATTTTTCAGTCACCCAATCTTGGTGCTGCAAGGCTCTCCATAAAGGCCAGCGGGATATGTACACCTATTTAAAGCAGTATTGCTGGCCATTTTTGTATACATATTAACCAAAAATAATCCCATTTTACCATTTTTTAACCACAACTCGATGAAATACTAGAAAGTAGCATGTTGTATCACTTCCCCCGATTATTGTAATAACAGGTTGTAGACTAATTATCCGATTTCCCATGCAGCTCTGTGTTCCGTTGGCAAAAAGCTTGCTTGCAGCTCATCAAGCGGCTTGCTTGATTCAAAGTGCTTCAGCAAGCACTTCCACAGAAACACACTTAGGGGTGTGTGTGTG
>CM068959.1:20450497-20466546 GCA_035128595.1 Eptatretus atami | reverse complement strand
CAAAAAAAAAATAATAAAAAGGACCTTTTTGAGCTCAATGAAAGGTGGAAATAGGGTTTGCAAGAGAATGGTAGCCCTTCCTATGTTGTTGGAGGGGGATATTGTGTTGCATTAATTGTTTTTTTTGTAATGCCTTTGCAAGGAGGGAGCCATTACGTTTTCATGTTGTGCATCTGTCGGTTATTCTGTGTTGGAGTGGCAACCCGTCTAGGATTGTGTCCAATAGCCAAGGAGTCTGCTTAGACAGCACCAACGCTCTGCACAGAGTATGGTCCCAATGGATGGATGGATGTTGGTTATTGTATTTATTTTTTTCTTACTGTGATAACTTGTCAATAACTGAAGGGATTTCAACCAAACTTGACCCAAGTATGGACTGCAAGACAAAGATGGTCTGGTTCAATACTGGGATCAAAAGGGCAAAGGTTGTGTGCCCTTTCAAAATTGTTTTGCAGGCCACAACTTGAGTTCGAAGCATCTGATGTCTGAGTGTGTGTTGTGTGTGGTGTGTGTGTGTGTGTGTGTGTGTGTGTGTGTGTGTGTGTGTGTGTGTGTGTTTTCTTTCTCTTTCTCTCTGTCTCTGTCTTTGTCTTTGTCTTTGTCTCTCTCTCTCTCTCTTTTTTCTCTTCTCTCTCTCTCTCTCTCTCTCCTCTCTTCTCTCTCTCTCTCTCTCTCTCTCTCTCTCTTCCTCTCTCTCTCTCTCTCTCTCTTTCTCTCTTTCTCGCTCTCTCTCTTTTTCTCTCTTTCTCGCTCTCTCGCTCTCTCGCTCTCTCGCTCTCTCTTTTTCTTTCTCTTTCTCTTTCTCTTTTCTCTCTTTGTATATACACACCTTTTAATTTTTCATGTCATTGACATCACACACAGGTGGAGGTCTAACCATCGACACATTCTCATCAAATTCTGATTCTCATTTTGTCTTTCGCGCGTCCGTTTCATCAAGGGCTCTAGAAGCATGTGACAATGTGATTGCATGTTATATATTTGGAGATGAAAAGGAAAACTATTTTAATTGTTTAAGTTGACATCAAATCCAATCAAGTTTAACTTTCTCAACCCTGTTCTTCATGTTAAAAGTGGAAACAGGATTGATTATATCCATGGAACTTATTGACCCTGTTCTTTAATTAAATGGAAGGATAAGGGACTATTCAACAAGAATACCCCATTGATTTGTTTGAACAAATGGAATAGAACTACAAGGATCATTGAAGGTTAATGTGAACTTTTTATTCCATAAAATTAAGTGCAAGGAGATGGAGCAAAACCTTCCTTGTCCCATACATCCAACCTTGACGATCAATTCTTGTGCAATCACTTGGAGCAAAATGGCGATTCTGCAAAGTTCCATTCAACACGTTTTTAGTACTTGCTTGAGACAGCGGTTGGTTGCAAGTGAGAATGCTCAAGATCACCCACCACTTTGCGACAATGCTTGGACTTGCTGCACTATTTGTCCACACAACTACGTGGAAACTTGCTCGGTAATTCTGTCTCGTGAATTTCAGCTTCTTTGGGGTTCTTCGATGTTTCCCAGACAGGGTGATTTATCGATGTGCGTGCCATCCCTCGGATGTACGTTCAACTGGGCATCCCATCTGCTGGCATTAGTAGTGGGTGGATGTTAAAGATCCCACAGTGTCCTTTGTGAAGAATACGTGAGCTATCATGGCCTTGCTGATCTGCGCTGGTTCAGCCCATTGTTCTGTGTATGAGTCAGTACTAAGGAGGGGTTGTTGTGCACCGTAGCACATCTTGCAGCATCATGCCGGGCATGCTGTTGTATACAGGAAGATATGTCAACATTTCCTCTCGTCAGTGTGTGTACTCCAACCTCAAAGCTCATCACGGAGGTAATGTTTTCACCCCTGTCTGTCTGTCTGTCTGTTTGTTTGTGTGCAGGATATCTCAAAAAGTTGTGGATGGATTCGGATGAAATTTGGTGGACATGGGTGTGTGACATGGACGAACTGATTAGATTTTGGTGAACATCCGGATCTGGGTGGAGGTATGTGCTCCACCGAGTGCCCTGTCTAGTTTTGGAACAAATTTGATTTTTCTCAGACATCGATTGAATCCCTGGTAATTGTATCAAACTGCCCCGTATATCTCCACTGTGGTAACTGTGGGGGCTTTGGAGGAGAAACTGCTAACAGTCGAGCATTTAATAATGTGCTGGGTGAGGAAAACCATTTGCACAAATTTCTCGTGGAATCTGAGATCTCGAATGGGAAACGCGGTTTCTCGTAAAATTTGCTGAATGTTCCAGAGAGCAGCTCAACTGACAAGGTTCCTTGTATTTTGAGTAAGTTTCTTTCTTAGGTGTGGACTATCTAGAGTGGCAGGATGGCTTAGAGGTATGCACGCTCGCCTCGAAGCTGTCTAGCCTGTTTGAATCTCGGCCCAGTTATAAACTGTCATCCTGGTGTTTCACAGATAGGACGATTCATTAATGTTCATGCCATTCCTCGGATGGACGGTAAACGAGCGTACCGTCTTCCGGCATTCGCTGGTGGGCGTTAAAGATCCCAAGGTGTCCTTTGTGAGGAGCACCCTAGGTAAATTCAAAATTCCTACCTTGAGATGAGTCGATTTTTGTACCAGACCTTTGTTGAGAAGGGTTTGCAGGCTTGTAAGCCGAGATAAGATTTGAAGATGCTGAAGTTGGGGTGCCGGAAGCTCTTCATCAAGTTAGAAGGTTGGATTTGAGGATTGGTAACATGAAGGTGTCAACTTATCGTGGCATGCTTTGCGTAGAGAGTTTAGTGGACTAGTCGAGTGAGCTCTTCGACCTCTGATCAAAGAAAAGGTGACGTGTGTCGGTGAAAAATCGATGAAGAAGTGCAAAACATCAATTGGGGGTGGGATGGGAGGGCAAAAGGAATGATAAGGTTGAAGTGTTGGGCAAAGGCCTCAAACCAAGCCTGTCGAGAACAGGGTGTTCATAAAGGTGCACCGCAACTGAAAGCTAACCTTTCGAACGTCGAATGTGCTCAGATTTTGGAAAAGGCCGATTTAAATTGAGCCCCATTGTTGAGATTCGTCGATGTCTCGCTGGAATCTTTGGCGAAGTGAAGCAAAGCCCGGTCGATTAAAGAAAAGACAAAAAAAAATACAAAAACGATCCGGGGAAGACACCGTCAAGGAAGGGTAAATTGGACATTGACAGAAGCGATCCCGAGAGCCGGCTGCACTCGTAGCGGAGCATCTCCACAAGCGATCGATGCTCGGAGCAATTTGTGCTGAAGAGCGAAGAAACTTTGCTGCAGCCAAATGCTGTTTGGCTCCGTATTCTCAAGTGGGCAGAAACCATTCATGTCGAGATGGAGGGAGTGCTTTGTTTTCTTTTGATCCAAATAGTCCTCGGTAGAAACTGATGTACTGCTTTGAACCCATGATTCAACCATTTGTGTTTGAGAGGGCCCTTCCGCAACATCATTTCCTTCACCTTGATCCAGAAAAGTCACCGTGCCTCAGTTATCTCTACCAAAGAGCAGAGTTTGAAATGCTCAAACAGAGACTTTCCGTCGTAGAGTGAAAGTACATTTGGAATGATGGGGGGGGAATATATGTGCTGTGTCGCACAGGGAAGCAGGAGGTAAGTTGTAGGGTTATCAGGGAGTCTTCTCGACTTCGCTTCACTTCTGTGATCTTAACTGTAAGCCTATAAAGGGCTGATGTCATCAAGTTATCCATTTTGATCCAGGTCGGAGTACCATTTGCTAAAAGTTGCACAGCTCGTACTTGCTCACCCATTCTCTCGGATTTTATTTATTTGTTTTGTTTCTCTATCTTTTTTCTTTTATTGGGATAGGCAAGCTCAAGAAGCAAATCCAAGGAATAAGAATATGTTCCGGCCAACATCTGCACAAGTGCATCAGTTTGTACCTTCGGCGGATTCAGAAGTTCTCGATAAAGAGTAAGTCCACATCCCTGATTCTTCACACAGTTTTATTGCATGGTTTACGGATTTTTGGCAAATTGGATTTCCTTTGTGTTTCATTGCACCCCCTACCACCAACCTTCCCCTCTCTATTTCCTCCTCTACCTGTCATTTTCACTCCGCCAATCACCTTGTCCATCCGCCACCTTCCCCTCCCCTCCGACCTCTTAATCTATCTGCCACAAGTCCTCCAATATTAACGTCTTCAGCCTTCCACAACTCCTCCTACCCATCCATCATTCTTTTCCACATACTACTAACACCTACTCAAAACTCCTCTTCGATCTACCAATCCCCAGCCTAACCTCATCTTCCACCGACCACAAACCTCTTCATCCATTTGTCATATCTCCCCATTCTCCCTCCTTATCCACCTCCTGTACCTCAACAACCTCCTTGTACACTTCTATCTCTATCTCCATCCCATCCCCTCCCCCCCAATCGCCTTATCCACTTCTAATAATCTCCACTCTCCACCCCTTTAAGCCCCCGACCCCCAAACTCCCTGCCGCTCCTTCAACACTTGTCATCAATCCCCCATCCCACCCTTGCTCATCATCTCCTTGCCCCTCTGTGCCCTCTTTAATTACTTTCATTGTTGGACCTTTTATAGGTAACCACGTGCTCTGCTTTCTGTTTGCGGCACCGCACATTATGGTCACTATCTTTCTGAGCCAAAAACGTGTGAAATCTGGGGGACCTTTCAAAATGGGGAAGGCTGGTTTATTTAAAATGAAGTGAACACAGATGAGATCTGCGCTTGCCGTGTACCCGATTTGTTTTCTGCAGACGGTGTCCATGTCTGAATGTTTTGGTGTTATGGTTCTGTCCAAGGCCAGGTGTGCCTGCAGCAGTTTGCTACCTGTGGTTTTGGCAGTACCTGTTTGCACACACTTTGAAGCCTTATCACTGAGTGAATTGAATTGGATCATCTCGAAGGAGCCTCATAAAGCTATCTTTATTACATCCCGCAGAATTATTGCCCACATCAGAGGCTTGCCGGAGGTTGCGGGTTGAGGGCGGGGGAGGTGATTGGGGAGTGGAAGTTGGGGTGGGGGGAGAAATGAACTGAGGTTTTAAGAAGGGAGGCAGTAAACTCGGGAGATTAGGGTAATTCCAGGGTGTAATTAAGGAGTGTCCTAAGCCTTGTCATCCTGAGTGGCCACTCTCTGGCCCCGTGGCATCGTTTGATCCCTCCACGGTGCTCCTGTTGCCTTTTAGGAAAGCGCAACCCTTTACGTATAGCACATGCCGTTTGCTTGTTGTGTTGCTGCACTCGCTCTAGTTGACGTCTGCACCACGGCTTGCTCTTGGCGGTAACGTTCGATCCGCCGTGGAGTAGCACTCTCGAGGAAGCCTTGGAATACATTCCGAGTTGTTCTTTCACCCCCCCTCCCCCTCCTTGCTAATTCAAGCATCGCAAGATGCACTTTGAGATGGAATCTGTCCACCAGGGTAACATGCCTGGAGATGATCGTTAAACATTTTAAGCGTTGATTTAATTTCATTTCAAAGGGAAATCCAGGACACATCAACCATTAAGTCACTCGAAGTCCACTTCCTGAGTTTTGATATTTCTTTCAATGCAAGGGTCGTATTTTCATGGACTCCAGCTCCTCGGTGTTTTTGTTTCTTCTTCCTTTTATCTCCAGCATGGATTTCTGTCTGCGGTACTTGGATTGACTCCGTGAGAGATTGATGTGGGGGGGGGGGGGTGCGGGGTGGGGGGCGGGTGAGATTTGATATACCTTGAAGTGAATGGCAAGTGCAGAATTCATTCAGGGATTTGTACACTTTGGTGCCATTTTATGGCATTATGCTCTTGTGTTCTGAAATAACTGCACATGGCCTCATCCAAAAAACTCGATTCTTGGCAAGTTTTATGTTATTCTTTTGTTTATTTTTTTTGGACAGGAAGTATGAAGGCCTAAGTTGCCAAGATACTGTAGAATTGTTATTTTGTGTTTTTTTAGTCGTGATTATTATTAACAAGTCCTCAGGTTGGGAATCCCACGAAGCCAGAATGCTGTGTTGACCTGTAGAGTGAGATAAATCTGTTGACTCGTTGCATCCGACACATCTGTTTTTATTAGGCAGCGCTTGACCAGGTTTCGAGCTGGTGGGGGCCACCTGGTGGCTGCAGCGGTCCAGGAAAACAGTGAGAGCGTCGTCGTGGTCTACTATTTCTGCGGGGAGCCCATCCCGTATCGTACTTCCGTACGTGGCCGCGTACTTACTCTCGGGAACTTCAAGGAGCTCCTCACAAAGAAGGGCAACTACAGGTAAGCTGAAGGAGGTGTTGTGCGATGACCTCTTCCTTGTGTTTATGGACCTGAAAGAGTTGCAGAAGCTTTGTCTATCAGCGCTGTGACATTTAAGTGCGGTAGTTGATCTTGGTGTTTGGGAAACTGCCCAAGTAGCGAGTAGTCCAACTGAATTATTATCGATCTAGAAGGGATTTTACAATTGTGTTCCATCAACATGACTATTCCTCAGCATTTGTTTGCTGATTTTATGAAAATTGTCTTCACGTGGTTGTTTTACGAAGCTGTTTTGCACGAGAACTGAATTTGATATTGATCGGTGGGGATGTTGCAGAAGGCCACGGTTGAATGTTTTGTGGTTTCTTTGTCGACCACGTTTCACGTGTTCAGTTTGTTTGCAGCCGTTAGGCCAAGTGTGCCTTCAAAATGCTTGTTGCGCAGGACTGTACATAGGCGAAGCCTTGGGTAAAATGGATGCTCGGTATCCCTGGCATATGTCGCAGTACTACCCACTCAACCTTTCCAGTGCACCTGCATTCCTTCCTATTATTACACTTCCTACTGGCTTGGACCTTAAAGTCTGTGAAACACACATTTCTCTTTCCAAATCGCACAAAGTGGAATATATATATATATATATATATATATATATATATATATATATATATATATATATATATATATATATATATATATACAGCTCTGGAAAAAATTAAGAGACCACTGCAAAATTATCAGTTTTTCTGGTTTTACTATTTATAGGTATGTGTTTGAGTAAAATGAACATTTTTGTTTTATTCCATAAACTACTGACAACATTTCTCCAAAATTCCAAATAAAAATAGTCATTTAGAGCATTTATTTGCAGAAAATACAACTGGTCAAAATAACAACAAAGATTCAGTGTTTTCAGACCTCAAATATACAAACAAAACAAGTTCATATTCATTTTAAACAACACAAGACTAGTGTTTTAACTTAGGAAGAGTTCAGAAATCAATATTTTGTGGAATAACGCTGATTTTCAATCACAGCTTTCATGCGTCTTGGCTGCTCTCCACCAGTCTTTCACATTGCTGTTGGGTGACTTTATGCCACTCCTGGTGCAAAATTCAAGCAGCTCGGCTTTGTTTGATGGCTTGTGACCATCCATCTTCCTCTTGATCACATTCCAGAGGTTTTCATGGGGTTCAGGTCTGGAGATTGGGCTGGCCATGACAGGGTCTTGATCTGATGGTCCTCCATCCACACCTTGATTGACCTGGCTGTGTGGCATGGAGCATTGTCCTGCTGGAAAAACCAATCCTCAGAGTTTGGGACATTGTCAAGCAGAAGGAAGCAAGTGTTCTTCCAGGACAACCTTGTACCTGGCTTGATTCATGAGTCCTTCACAAAGACAAATCTGCCCGATTCCAGCCTTGCTGAAGCACCCCAGATCATCACCGATCCTCCACCAAATTTCACAGTGGGTGCGAGACACTGTGGCTTGTAGGCCTCTCCAGGTCTCTGTCTAACCATTAGACGACCAGGTGTTGGGCAAAGCTGAAAATTGGACTCATCGAGAAGATGACCTTACTCCAGTCCTCTACGGTCCAATCCTTATGGTCTTTTGCAAACCTCAGCCTGGCTCTTCTTTGCTTCTCATTGATGAAGGGCTTTTTTCTAGCTTTGCACGACTTCAGCCCTGCCCGGAGGAGCCTGTTTCAAACCGTCCTCGCCGTGCACTTCACCCCAGCTGCCGTTTGCCATTCTTTTTGTAGGTCACTTGATGTCATCCTACGGTTGTTGAGTGACATTCGAATGAGTTGGCGGTCTCCCGGTTAGTGGAAAGTCGTTTTACCCTCTGCCAGTCTGTAGCTTGTTGTCCCCAATTTCTGCTGCTTGACCTTGTTCTTATGTCTGAAATTTTAAGGATGGAAGCAACGTGACGCTCACTGTATCCCTCTGCCAGTAAAGCCAGAATTGAACCCTTCTTTTCCTCACTCAAAACTTTTCTTTCAACTCTTTTGGCATGGTCAATAGTTATTTTTTTGATTCCAATTACTTTTGAGGTACTACTAGCACTGTTTTTGCCATCCAGCTGGTCCTATTGCAAGAGGATGGTGATGACCACAGCAGTGGTTTTTAGGTCATCTCGTTAGAGATGACCTAAATAAACCAGTCTCGATGTCCGTACATACGTCCCATTTTTTTCTTCCGATTTTCTTGATATTTGGTATGTGGGTAGATGTCGATGAGGAATGCACGACGCTATGACATTTGACCCGATTGAAGGTCAAGGTCAACGTCAAGGTCACTCCAAAGTTGCGAAATCGTCCATTTTAAAAATCTGTCTCCTCCGCCGTTTATGATCCGATCTTCAAATTCCTTCGGATTCTGATAATATGGAACAATATCTAAATTTGGTCGTGCCGGTTTTTTGAAATTCGTCCTGGTTATCGAGTCACGTGTCTTAAAGTTGGAAAAAATCATCGATGTGATACGGTCAAAAAAATTCGCCCGATCTTGATGAAACTTGGTATGTAGGTAGGGGTTGATGAGTGATGCACGACGGTATGACTTTAGATCTGATTCTAGGTCATTGCCAAGGTCACCGATGCTGTAAACTTGTGAAATCATCCATTGTCAAAATATAATCCGCCATTTATGACTCAGAAATGTGGTTTGATTTCTAAGGTCCGGTTTCTATCCTTTTGAAGACACATTGATCATAAATGTTCCAAATCAACCATTTTCAAAAATCTATCTCCGGATAACTCAGAAATGTAGTTTGATTTCTGAGGTTTTTATCCTTTTTACTCCCGGGCTTTCGTCTGTACGTTGAACCAAAAGACAAGACGACATCGGCCATTCTAAGCCGATCAGAGATCCACATCTACAGAGCTTCAGAGATGACCGTCACCCCCAACCGGGGTAATTTTTATACTTTTCTTGTTAAATAAGATTCGGTTCAGGTGATCACTAATCAGTACCTCACTAAGTAGAATGAGGTATGCCTGTGTTGGAATTCAAACAGACACTGAATGGAATGGCTGCCATACATGTAGAGATGCTGATTTAAAAAAATTTTGGAGTGGTCTCATTTTTTTCCAGAGCTATATATCAAATTGATTGAAAAAATTCCTCTTGTCGAGCAGTCATGTTCTTTGATGCTGTCATCTTACTCTGCACTGGTTCTGCAGTCCATCTTTTATTTCCAAAGGTCGTGCTGATGGTGCAGACAAAATGTGGAGCTATGTGGGTTGGACAGGAGGGTTTCACGGCATCGGGCACATCCATGGAGACGATTGAGGCACATAAAGGGGGAATGTTTTTAGCAGGCCCTTGTGTGCTCCTTCCCTTGGCAGGGTGCACCTCCTGCGCCTGCATTCGCACATGAAAAGCGTTTGCGCACAGCTGCGGCAGATCAGGCCGGCTGCACGGCTATTTTTTTCCGCCGTCGCAGTCGGCTTTGAGGATCGGCCCGGGACTCATCTTGAATCGTTCAAGTCCAAATTTCAGGCCAAAAGAAAGACGTTGGGGGATGGGAGAGCAGGGAGGTGAGCAGGGCGTTGTGGTTGAGGGGTGGTGGTGGCGGTGGTGAGGAAAGGAGGGGAGCCGTGAGCGTGTGCAGTCTCCCTTAGCATGGAGAAGAATTGCAAGAGTTTTTCATGTCGTGGCAAAAATATTTGGATTTTGATCGACTTTGTAATCATTCTGAAGTGTATTTGCTTGCAACTACAACAACACAAACAACAAAAATTCCATTGAGTAACAACATCACGACAATGGACTTTGTAGCTGTCTTTGTGATAAAGGGTTGCTTCTTAATGACACCCCCCCCCCTTCTGTCGTGAATGAAATGTCTGTCTTTTCAACACCTTATCTGATGACCTTTCATATTCATTCATTCATTCATTCATTCTTCGAGCAAATACATATCAGAATGGGATTTGATGACTAATCTTGCCTGCTGGTTGCATCATTACTGAGGCGTGACTGTACCACTGATGCAGAGCTCCTGAGTATTGTGCTCGGCTAGGATATTCCCACTCAATGGCCGACTCTTTATGAAAGACACCGTGGGATCTTTTAACGTGGATAAGCGAGTGGTGTCAGTTGTACGGAACACCCATTGACGCAAGGCCTTGACTGTGAAGCAAGCACCAGGATGCTGTTTCATTGTCAGGTTGGGAATCCAAGCAGAATAAGGAATTTAGATGGTGAGTGCACTACCTCTCAGCTCTCCTGTCAGCCATTTATTTATTTAAACTGTGCCTAGGGCTGATACAGGAGGTTGACATGTATCGCTCGCAGAACAGGGCAGCAAAAGTTGCGATGGATTTTTAGCCTCATCAACTCCCTCGTACTCTACCGAGAGGCCTTAGCTTGGAGAATAAATAAATAAATACCCCATTCGCGCCCGCTTCGAATCTCACTTTTTATTCTCTCATGCCATTGTTTGCTTGAAGCTTTTACTTTCGGCTCGATCTGGCTTTGCGTAATCTTTTCGTTTTAATTGCCCTGCCAGTCTTCGTGTTGTTGCTTACAAGACGTTTACCCGGGTTGTTGCCAGTGTAGCTCTCATTATGATTAGCCGGCCTTCAAGCAGAACCAGATGTGCCCTGGTGCTGGTTAGTGCTCTAAAAGCGATCCATTGCTTCGTTCCGAATGTGTAAGGTAATGGGCAGCACAAGTGTGCGGAATGCGCAGGCAGGGTCGCCATCATTTTTAAAATGCAGCAAAAAGCCTCGGCTCTCGCCTCTTGTTTTGATAAAAGAGCAATCGTGATGTTTTAGACTAATGGGAAGCTGGAAAGGGAATTTGTTGCATTCCCCTTTTCCCCACCGTACAAAGAGCAACTCGAATGGTCGACTGGGTTGCATTTCCAGGGGAAAAGTCTGAGAAGTGCCTGGAAGAAAGTTTGCTTCGGCCCACGTGGGACTCAAACTGGATACTTGGGGAAATCCCCGTCTCTTCCCCAGTGGGTTGGACCTCAATTAAAGGAGCGCCGATGTAACCGAGAAGCCACTAATGAAGGATGCTGAAAGACTTCATTGGAAGGCAGAATTAGTTTAATGCTGTTTTGACTTTTTCCTCTGTTCCAGGTACTATGAAAACAGTGCAAATTTATCATTCTCTAACCCTGTGTTGTTTGACGTTGAAACACAAAGTTAAGGCTGGATGGGATGGTGGTGGTGAAGGAAACTATGCACCGTTGCTCTCTACGTTTGCCCCGTTGAACACGATACGTCGTTATTCCCTTCGGTGGCATCTGCCTCCCGCGACAACGCGGTGCAGCGCTCGGGTCTTTCTCTGGCCTAGCGCCCGGCCACAATGGCATGCTTGGCACGTTAATAAGTGTTCTCTGTTGACAGGTGCCCTGTGCTGTCGGGGCCTTGTAAACGAGGCTCTTGCAAACCTTCCTGTGGAACCTCCCTTAATGCCACATGCCTTTCCTGTCTGTATTTTTGCGTGCTACCCCCATCCCACCTTCCCTCCCCTTCACTCCCACCCCACTAATCAGCTGAGCTCTTCTTCACCTCTTTCCTCTCTCAAACCAATTTGATATATTTTCTTACCTTTTAACCCCATTCCCTGTTATTTATAAGCTCAAAATGCAGGTTCAAGTTTCTGGTCATTTGTTTGTTTGTTTTTCTTATTGTTGGAAGGAATAACCGTTCCAACATTAATTTTTAGAATTTTTATTTATTTATTTATTTTTGAAGAAAGTTTAGGTGGAAAATGGAACGACGTGATCTCCCAGTCTGGGTAATGGACGTTGTCGGTGAAAGAGCAGGTGTGACAGTTAAGGAGAGAATGAATGTCAAATATTTATTCTGGGGATTAGAGATTGTGAGATTATTAAGATGCTCCATTGATGCTGCTCTCGGGTTCCTGGTGTGCGGGAAGAGCGTTATTGAAAGTCCTGTGAAGTGTTCAGAAAGGCATGCATGAAGGGTAGAGTATTAATTATGGAGCATTTTAATTTGCCAGGGATAGATTGGGTCCACGGACAAGGGATAGGGTAGAGCAGATGAGTTTTATAGAATGGTCAAGGATTGCCGTTTAAACCAGTTTGTGGATGAGCACGTGATGGGATTAATCTGTTTGTAAGTGATGATCCCAGGATGGTGGAGAAAGTGGTGATAAGAGAGCATTTTGGGACAAGTGACCATAATGTGGTGTGTGCAAGTATTCCGTTAAGAGTTAGAGTTCAGGATAGTACAGGGTGGCCACAATGTCTCATCTGAACCCCTTGTAAAAGTTGTGAAATCGCCTTTTATCATATTAGCTGACAACACTGAAGGGTTCCACATACATTTGCAGTCCTCTTTTACTTCATTACACACTTTGCAGCGCACGACACAAGCCTTAAGTGTCCAGTGGATCCGTTTGTGCTCCGTCATTGTCATTAGAGAGAATAATTTTGCGCCATGTTATGTGGGACATTTTCAGGAGGATTAGTGAATCCAGACACTGACGATCTGTTGTTCAATGGTGTAATTGCTTGTATCATCCCTGGTTATGTTCACTCATTCTGAAAAAAATGGGAAAAGAAAGCGAACACTGCACACAAAGGCAATGTTCCAATTTTTACAAGGGGTGACGAGACATTGTGGCAGCATGGCTGTTGGATTTCAGGTAGGCAAACTAGTTAGGAGAGGGATCATGTATGGGGAACCATGTCGATAGATTTAAAGTAATGAAAGGCAGTCAGCATGGGTTCAACTAAATGGAGGTCTTGTTTAACAAATTTATCAGAGTTCTGTCTAACAGTTTCTGATTGGGTGGAGGAAGGAAGGACAGTGGAAGTGGATGATTTATAGCAAGACTTTCAGTAGGCTTTTGATAAGGTACCACAGAGGAGACTGTTAACTAAGGTTAAGGCTTGTGGAGTGGCTCGTAGAGTAACTAACTGGATTAGTGATAGGAAGCAAAGGGTGTTGTGAACGGAAGGATATCTGGCTGGGAGGTTGAATACATTGAAGTAAGACTGATCATAAGGGATCACTATTGTGACTGATATTATCAAATAGCTGGAAGCCCGTGGTAACAATACCATGATATAAATAAAAATGAAAGGAAGACTTTGATTCTTGTGCTGGGTGAAAGAGCTCAAAAATGGGACGTTCAATAAGGAATGTCTTGAGTTTTTTGTATGTCTGTGCTTCAAGAAAAGAAGAGATCAACGTGAGTTTAACAACCGATTGACTTGTTCAGAAATTGATTGGGCCCAAAAAAGGGCAAAAAAATTGATACTTTTGTTGTATAAAATGAACCAAGGTACCAACATGAACAGAGGATGTGCTGCGATAATCGGTGCTATTAAGCAATATGTTTTTTTTTGTTTTGTTTTTTATTCGTATTTTTGAGCTTTTTCAACCAGCACAAGAATAAAAAAATTTTAAGCCTTTTATTCCTTTCTTTTTTACGCAAGAATAAAAGGTTTGTTTTTTTAATGCCTCCGCTAACGAACTCGCCCCAGTGGCATTATGTCTTCAGGTTGTTCGTACATACGTATGTCCATGATAATTTTCTTTGTTTTCTCTGCAACCGCTTATCTGAGTGACAAATTTTCGCTGAAGGCGCAACTACTCATGTTGAATGTTTTAATGGTAATTATGATGTCATAGGCAGTGTTGGGCACAAAAGCGATAATCCGATAACAGATAATTATCGAATTACTTTTTTTATCGAAGTTAACTTATCAATTTATGGTTATCGGACCAGTTAACTTCCGATAATCCGATTAGTCGATATGTCCTTAATTTTTTGTCCGATAACATTTCTTTCTTCGCCATACACCATGAGTCTGGAAATTGTGCACGAATTCCAGTACGTGTGTTAATCACGTGGCCAAGCAGAAGGCCAAGAAACTTGTCGACACCTGGCTGGACATTGATGTGGAAGGAGGCATGGTCGACTCTGACTCATGGGGAGGAGATCCTCACCAACCTCTTCCTGAAGTACAACACCCCAATTCCGTCCTCTGCCGCAGTGGAACGGCTATTCTCTCTCAGCAAGGTCATCCTGAGGCCCAAGAGGTCAAGACTGTCAGCTGGCATAACTTTGAGAAGTTGGTCTTCCTCAAGGGTAACCAGCACATAGTGTCATAGACTCTAAAAAGATGCATAATGCTTATTTTATCTTGGGTTTAGCATAAATAAGCCTTTTCTATGGTTTTGAAGCTTTTTTCCTTGTTTTTTGAATTTTTGTTAAAGGTAGTTATCGTAGCGGATTATCGTTAACTTCCGATAACTTTGTATTATAATACCGGATTATCGTTATCGACTAAAATTGGGTTACGGTATTAACGGTTATCGAAGTTAACTTTTTGGTTATCGGTGCCCAACACTGGTCATCGGTCACGTGGTTTGGCAGCCATGTTGTAAAAAGGAACAACTTTGGTCCTCTATATCTCTGAAACCGCTCCATGGGAAAAAAAATTGAAACTTGGCACACGTCAAGTACTCCCCATGGGGAATGTTTTTTTTTGTTTGTTTTTTTTTTGTCAATGGTGACATAGGTAGCTTTGTTATGATGTAATAATTGCATAGCCAAGCACTTTATACGATCAGGTGTAAATTTTTGAGGGTCATCTAGGGCTACATATTGTATGGGGGAAAGCTTTGACGATGTCATCGTCACGTGGTTTGGCAGCCGTGTGTGTGTGTGTGTAGTTGGTGGTGTGTTGGTGTGTGGTGTGTGTGTGTGTGTGTGTGTGTGTGTGTGTGTGTATATATTTAAACATAAAAGCTTCAAAAATCTTCGCTGAAACGGTTGACCAGATCGAGGCAAACTTTACTGGTCTGATCGCCTATCCATGAGGATCAAAAAATTCTCCACCTGTGATTTCATCGGTCACATGGTTTGGCAGGTATGATGTATATTTTTGGGGGGGGGGGAGAATAAACCTTTAAAAGTCTTCTTCTCCAGAACGGCTTGACAGATCAAAAGGAAACGTCGTCGACATGTTCCCCATGCCTTGGGGATACCAGGGTGTTCACGAATAATTAATAGGTCACATGGTCTAGCAACCATATTGGATTGGACTAAAATCTTACATTACTTCCACTTGACCTTTCACAAAATTGAGGCAGTATTGTAATTTTCCCAGAGGTTTGGATGAATTTGAAGCAACATTTATGTAATTTATTGTCTCCAAGGAGCATTTCTGTGTTTCAGGAGACAGACAGACAAACAGCATTAGCCTATTAAATATGGTGAATCGAGAACTGTCGGACCCTGCTATTCGTGGACCCCATGTATTTGCAGGTCATAAAGTGTGACCTACTTCAACATTCATGATTATTATTATTAAATGTTTTTTTTTGTTGTTGTAACACTTCAGGACTGGTCTCCTACATCCAATTGAGAAATTGGAATTCAGCCAACATCACAGCATTACATAAAAAGGTGCAAAAAACAGATCCCCTTAACTACAGACCTTACTGTACTTCCAATCATCAGCAATGTCATGGAATCCATCATCGCAGTTGACATAAAAAATTCCTTTTCTCCAACAGCATAATCTCAGATCATCAATTCAGATTCAGACCTGGTCACTCTACCTTGGACATGCTACTCCTACTCTCCCAACCATGGATGGAGGCCCTCAATATCAGACATGAGATCCGAGCTCTCTGGACATATCTCGAGCTTTTGATACAGTCTGTCATCCTGCCATGCTCTCCAAACTATCTGCCTATGGAATCCAAAACCAACTCCACTCTTGGATTGCTGACTTCCTCCACTCTCATAACTATCGTGTGGCTCTCAACAGAACCCTTTCATCTCCTGGCCCTATCAAGGCTGGAGTACCCCCAAGGCAGTGTTCTCGGCCCCATATTATTCCTAATCTT
>CM068959.1:20432032-20450487 GCA_035128595.1 Eptatretus atami | reverse complement strand
CTCACTGACTCTGGAAAATCCTCTTTATCTCTTTGCTGATGGATAACTCCACTCTCTGCCATGATATTCCTCATCCTTCTTGCAGACAGGCAGAAGCCTCTTCCCTTTTTTCAGACCTTAACATAATCACAAGCTGGTCAAGTACAATTTTGTTTATGTATCCATATTGTCCACCCTTTGCGTTTTCCTTTACCCCTCATCGTTGCCTGCATCCCTTGTTTTTCCTTATCTGACTACTTTCTCCCTCCTCCCTGCTTTTGGTGTTTCCCCTTTCACCTGCTGTTCCCTTTTTTATGTTGTGTCCTGATTTGTTCCGTGTAATTGAACTTCCATTAGCCTAGACCATGTCAAAAAATAAAATATATATATATATATTCTTTCAAACAATGCCCCACATTTACAGACCCCGACATTTGAGACATTTTCCAGGAACGTATCATCTGCGAATCTCGGGGTCCGACAGTATTGTGACATTCCAAAATATTACACTTCTTAACTGTGTGCGTGCGTGTGTGTGCGCGCGCGTGTGTGTGTTATATATGTATATATATGTATATATATATACATATATGTATATATATATATATAATGTATATATATATTTTATATATATATATATATATTGTATATATATATATAATATATATATATTATATATATATATATATATATATATATATATTATATATATATACTCTACCGGTCAGAGGTTTTAGAACACACTCATTTTTCCAGTTTTTACTGAAATTTAAGCAGTTTAATGTTTCAATGTACTCTGAAATTAAAGCATAGAACAAATAAACAATTGCAGATAAAAAAGAAATCATGGAATCGTTTTGATGAACAAAATTTAATCTAAATGTTTGACTCATCAAAGTAACCACCTTTTGTAGGTATAACAGCCGAACATACACGTGCCATTCTTTCTGCAATGGAAATCAATATTGTTCGGAAAGTTCTTCCCAACACTGTTGCAGAAGTTCCCACAATGTGTTGCACTTGTAGGTTGCTTTGCTTTTTCACCCTTTTGTCCAGCTCATCCCAAACCAGCTCGATGGGTTTAAATCTGGAGACTGTGCTGGCCATTCCATGATTTGAAGCCTACCGTCTTGTTCTTTTCTTCTAAGGTCTTTCTGACATAGCCTGGAGGTATGTTTTGGGTTGTTATCTTGCTGTAGGATGAACCCCTGACAAACTAGGCATAGACCAGAGGGTATTGCATGGCGCTACAAAATGCTGTGGTAGCCCTTTTGGTTCAGGGTGCCAGTCACTCTGTGCAAGTCGCCGCACTGGATCCAGCAAAAGAGCCCCAGATCATCAACGCTTCTCCTCCATGTTTGACAGTTGGTGTCACACACTGAGGATCCATCCTTTCACCAACTCGACAGCGTACAAAAACCCTGCGTGATGAACCGAAGATTTCAAATTTTGATTCATCAGTCCATAAGACCTTCTTCCAGTTTTCAGTAGTCCACTGGTGGTGTTTCATGGCCCAGGCAAGCCTCTTTTATTATTTGCCATCTTAGCAATGGCTTTCTTACTGCCACTCGACTGTCAAACCTGCAGCTCGAAGTCTTCTCTTCACAGTTGAAACTGAGATTCCTTACTTTGACCAGTGTTAAGCTGTGCTTGAAGCTGCTGTCCTGTGAGCCATCTATCACGCAAGCTGTTGACTCTCAGAAACTTGTCTTCTGATTGTGTTGTGGCTTTGGGTCTGCCGGACCTCTTCCTGCCAGAGTTTCCTCCAGTTTCCAAGTGCCTTTTGATGGTGTCGGAAACTGTTCTCACTAACACCTTGGCTTCTTTGTAATTTCTCTAAAGGAAAGACCTACACTTTTAAGGGTTATAATGGTCTGTCTGTCTTCCTTTGTTCATTGCTTTTTCTCGCTATTAATGTAGCAATATACTACTTCCTGCAGTGCAATATGTCCAATAATGCTTCAGAGGGTGGAGCAACACATTCTTGTCCAACACTGCTTTTATACAGACAGAGGGTTTGTAACTAATCAACAAAAGTTGGGACACCTGTAGGAATTGTTTGCATCAACTTTCAAGGCTTAATTTACTTCCATTGCTGCGAACAGCTGCAGTTGCTAACCCATTACTTGTTCCCGAAAAGGGCCTTTTTAACAACTCTGAAATTTACATTATTTTTCAGTGTTTGGTCACCTAAACTTTGTTTTTTAACCTCTGGCAGTTTACCACTTAGCTTTGTACCATTTCAGGTTATTCACTGGACTTGAACTGATTAATTTCAGTAAAAACTGAAAATCGGGGTGTGTAAAACATTTGACCGGTAGAATATATATATATATATAATTATAATATATATATATAATTTTTTTTTTCAGGAGTGATCAAAGCAGCGGTCATTGTTATACACCGCCCAGGTTCAATTTTTGCTCCAATTGAAAGAAATATCTAATTTTCACTTCGGTTCAGATTAGTTTGAAGAAACTTTTGCTGAATTTTTTTTGTTGTTTTTTTTTCACTCCCAGAAGCATTTCTGTGTTTTAGGGTAGGACAATGACAGATGGCATTAGGGGTGTTGTGTTGTGTGTGTGTGTGTGTGTGTGTGTGTGTTGTTGGGTGGTTTTTATCTTATATATATATATTATATATATATTATATATATATTATATATATATATATTATATAAAATATATATTTGATGTTGTGAAGATGTGGATATGAGAATTTTGTTTTTAAGTGATTCTTCACCATTGAAAGATGGGGTCAAAAACAATGTAAAGCACAAAATCTCAAAAAGTTATGGCCAAGTTGTGACAAAATTTAGTTTGATGTTAGTGATGAGAGCAAGCTGATTAGATTTTGGTTAAGGTCCAGATCCCGCTTATCAGGGGATACAAAACGTGAACTGCTCAGCCTGGTGGAGGTATGCGCTCTACCGAATGTCATTCTAGTTTAGTTTGTGCCCTCCCTATTGTTCCCCCACACCACCTCTTCAACCCTCCCCAGTGGTGAAGTTTGTGATGAACTGTTCAATTTGAGATAATGTGATGTTGATAGAGCACAGGTGTGATCGTCTAATTGGCCTCCTTCATCAACGTTCCTTTTATATCCTTACACACCAATAAAGGTTTTAACGGTAGGAATGAAATTATTCTGCAGGTACTTCTTCAAGAAGGCGAGCAACGAGTTTGACTGCGGAGTCGTCTACGAGGAGGTGCAAGAGGACAATGCGGTCTTGCCCATTTTTGAGGAGAAGATCAACGGCAAAGTAGAACGTGCAGAATAATGGCGACTGCTTTTCCCAAAGAAGCGAAAGACACGAAGTACGCAGATCTTATGGTAAAGACCAACATGACAAAGCCATGTGATCGAGATGCGTGCCATCGGGACGACTGTACCGTGGAATGTACTGCTGGGACCTTTTTATAATGGTTAATGTTATGAATTGTGTTCTGGACTAAGGAAATTGTTATTATTATTATAATAATTATTATTATTATTTTTATTTTATTATTATTATTTTTATCATTGTGAAATACAGGCTATAAATATCCAGGTTCATCTTTTTTTAGGTGACACACTGTTGTAGTTCATTTGACAATGCACAAAATCTCAGCGTTTGTGCTTCTCACGTTTGTTCAGCAATAATTTTTACGAGATATATTTTTGTAGACATTTATATATTGGTACTACGTACAACACTGCAGACAAAAGTAACCAGTCTTCAAATTTCCTTTGATTCTCCATACCTCAGTTGTACGGCCCCTTTTTATTTGCCTTCGATGAGTATTTTTTTCAACGGTATTTATAAATATAAAAACTTGTACAATATAAAACAAAGAACTTTTCATTCGTGCCTGCCATTGTATATGGCCTTTCTTTTCTCATTCTGTGACTTTTAAAAAGTTTTTTTTTATTATTGTTCTGAAGAAAGAATAAACTCTTTAATCTAATGGTTTATATAACCAGATGGATCAATCGATGGACGTGTAAAATAGATCTCTTGTTTGTGGCGTTTACCACTGCCTCACTGGGTGCGCTTTGGCCGAAAAGTGCCGACTACGTGTACATTTTGTAAATAAGAGTTTTAACTGTACGGTTATAAACAGATGTCTGAAGTAGCATATGAATATTAAAAGTTTTGTCAAAAGAAACAATATTGAAATTTTTCCATATTTTCTGAAAGGACTTGTTTGCACTTTGCTGCGTCTTCGTTTGTGCCTGTCCGTAAATGACTGTGCTTTGGACTGGGAGCAGGATGGCCGGCTTTATGCTCTTTGCTTGTTTTGAAGCTTTTTTGTTTGTTTGTTTTTTTAACGGTTCTGTGTCGGTGCGACGGCGGCATTTTGATGCAGGGGCATCTGTCTCGCGCTGCTGCGATGATGGATCGTTTGGAAACAGCATCTCGAATGTCCTTGTCCAGTTGATTATCCTTGAATACCAGGCTGCTGTTGTTTTTTTTGTTTTATTGCGGCTGTGGAGCAATGAGGCTAAGTATGCGGCAACGGCTGCGGCCTTGTGCGAGTTTGTGTATGTTCTGCCGCTATCCCGAACGCTGCCCTTGCGTTGGCCTTTTTGGGTGATTTATCCGTTTCCTCTGTGCAACGCGAGAGGCTTGGCCCTCGCACGTACTCTCCTGCACATAATCAGCACGGGCTTTGCGCCGCAAGTAGGAAAGTCCAGATGTGTTTTGCCGAGAGCTTTGGTTTGGAGGACAAAAAGGGTTTGAATCTGCATTCTGTTCCAACCTATGTCTCTAAGCGGTGGCCATGTGACGAAACGGTTGTAACGAGTGTAGTTTAAAATAAATGTACCGTGAATAATGTTTGCTGCCTTGTATTGCCACTTCTCGACAAATGCAACTTGATTGGAATTTAATAACAAGTGAAGTCTGCTGGTTGCATCATGAACTTTCCAGTTTGTTTTGGCTGCTCAGTTGGGGTTGTGGAGAACCTTTTTTCTATTTTTTTTTGTCACAGTGTGTTCCACTCTTTAAAGCAGATTGTGTTAACACCCAAACTGAAAACAAGCAGATGGGATAAGCAACTTAATTTCCACTCTGAATTGCTGTTTCATACTTTGGTGCTCGTTGTTAGTACCGCACTGTAATATGGAAGCCTCCAATAGATTCAACCTTGAAGGTTAAATCAGAATCGGGTAGCTCGTTGTTCACCTTCAAACTATTTTGTTTCCCATAGGCTGGCAGGATGGCTTCGAGGTATAATATTATATAATATAATAATAATATAACAACTTGCCGTTGGGCCGAGGGACGGCTGGAGGCATAATGATCTTGTCCCTCTATCTGACACCAGTCAAAGCACCTCTCCAAATGCTGACAAGATCGGTTCTTCGGCCAACTTGAATGCCAGGTCATACCATCAGCTCACCACTGCTCCCCTTCCCCCCAAAACCAATCTTCTGCCTCATGGAAGATTTAGCAAATCGTTCCCACCTTGTCCTCTGGCTCACACATCCATTTTTGAAGTGTTATCAGAATCTAGACTTGCTGCTGAAATGAACATTGCTGCAACGGTTCACACCCCAGTTTGTGTCGTCGCTAATTGCATGCACTGCTGTCAATGGCATTGTCAAAAGTATTTGTTGGCATGAAGCTTGTTCCAAACTACCTTGAGTCGAAATTTGAGTCTCAACTTTAGTCGAAACAGAATATAAGGAACAGGAGAGACAGAGACACAGAACTAACACCAACAACAGGTTTGAGGGACAAAATAGAGGGAGATTGGAGAAATGAGTTGTGTGGGGAAGAATGAGGGGTTGGGCAGGATGAGTGGGGTTTATGACATGGATGCAGAAGCAAACTTTCCAGAAGGAAAGACTGGAAATTTGGAAAGAAGTGTCCTTGGGGGTGGGGGTGGTAACTGGGGTAGAAAAGATCATAGTTTTAGATGTGGGATGATCTGAGATGGTGGTTCCCATAGTGTGTGTCTTTTTGGCTGCTGGTTGCATAATTGGTTAGAGCCGCAGCTATGCCGCTGATGCAGTGCCCCGATTACCAGTATACTGGTGCTCATTTTTGCCGACCTCGGAAGGATGACAGGCTGAGTCAACCCCCTGGTGTTAATTCAGCAGCCAACGGGGATCGAACTCAGGACCCTAGGATCCCAAGCCACCACCCTAACTGCGAAGCCAACACCAGGCTACACGAGATGGTGGTGAGCAGCTGTCTTGAAGACCTGGAGGGAAGAATAAGATTGAAGAGAATGTGAAAGTTGGTTCCACAGGTGGGAAAAGAATAGCAAATAAGTGAAGGTGAGCAGTACTTCTGGATTTGTTCTTTACAGGTCATTCTGGAAAATTGTGCTGTCGAAAGCAGTTCCTTCTGGTGCAAGGATGACAAGACATCACTCCTCAAGGGAGTCTGCAACCCTTCAGTGACCTGAACGAGGTCTCTCTGCGAACTATCCACTCCCTTAGAAATGATGATATAATGAGCATTACACTGAGAATCAACAGCAGTCAACAGCAGTCACTCGTCCACCCCCCCCTCCCCATCCCACTCCCTTACCCTCACTCACTAATTTGGTGTTATGATGCCTGTCCATTCCTCAACTGACGGGTGGCCATTTATCCAAGGTATTGACATGGATCCTATGCAGAGTGTATGTCAATTCTGTATGAGATGCAATTTGCAGTGAATGTTCAGGATCGCTCAGTTCAGGTGTGCCTCATTGTAACATTAGATGTTGGTGAAGTTCCTGATCCGAGAAATTTTTTAGTGATTCTTTTGAGTGACAGGGCCAAAAACGATATATAATCAATGTCTTAAAAAGTTGTGGACGAGTTTATGACAACTTGGTGGATGAGTTGAGTTGGTGACAAGAACAAGCCGATTAGATTTTGGAGATCCGGGCACAGATCCGGCCTATCAGTGGGATGCAAAGTTATAAACTGTTCAGCCTGGTGGAGGTATGTGCTCTGCCGAGTGCCTATCTAGTGGTTGATGTTAAGCCTCCAACAAGTAAGGTAAACAAAAAAACAACAACACCTTTGAATGCATTTATGCAGAGGATTCCAAACTTTCCCACGTTGACTGCAATACGAGACATTCATCGGAAAGACCAGGAAGGGTAGGTCTCGGTAGAGGATCCTGAAATACGATTTGGGTCTGTAAGATTCGGCAGGGAATGGTGTTCGTGTGTGCAGCACATTCCCAAGAGTTTTTGCAGTTCTTGCACCAACAAAACCATGTTGCTGTTCCCCAGTGATTCCAATGAATGAGGTCTCCAACAGTGCTTGCCAAAAAGGTTCCTTTAACGAAGGCCTCGTTTGTCTATAATCGTGTGCTTGAGTCAACGAAGATTCTGCTCCTTTTCCATTGAAACAATATCACGAGGTTAAATTGGTTCAGTGAATTACATTAAAATATCTAGGTAGTCTGATGATCGGTGCTCTTTTATTTGCAGATATTGACGGTTGTAGCGCACTCGCCTCTAAGCTGTCTAGCTGGGTTTGAATCCCGACTTGGACTAAGACGTCATGCTGGTGTTTCATAAGCAGTGCGATCATCAATGTGTGTGCCGTCCTCGGATGGACGTTAAACTGGGTGTCATGTCTGCCGGAATTAGTTGGTGGACGTTCAAGATCCCACGGTGTCCTTCGTGAAAAGGAAGCGATCTATTGCCGGCACCATGAACAAATTACAAATACTTAGTCGATCGTCAGGCCTGGCCAGCTGGTTCGTGAAAAAAATGGCCAAACTTCCCCTGACCAATGCTGAAGTTATTAAAAGGGTTACAAAGAAATGTATGTTTGGGGAGGATGATGAGAACTCGGTTAGTGCCACTTCCAGGGAATGTGGAAGTGGAGAAAAACGAGGGGAGAGAGAGAGGAGAGAAGACTGTGTGCAAGGTGGAAAAGATCCTAAAACCACCGTGTCTGCAATGAGAGGGAAGCATTCTCCTGGCCTCATCTTCTGCCAGAAGAACACCATGATTTTCAGGGATTCCTTCGATTCCACTGCATTCTGGGTTGCAAGATGCAGAAACACCAGTGCGCAGTGGAAGCAATATATTGCACTGCAAACGAACGCCTCGTCTCGGACCATTTTCAGAACCGCCAAGAAAGGTACTCAAGTCAACAGCATACCGTAATCCTTATGATTCCAAATGCTGGAGGCCAGACTGTACATGTAGTTGACCGAGGAATAGTTGTGGTTGATTGTAAGGCTATATGCCGAAGATTGATTACAGGTGTCGTTTGTATTAACATTGAGACTGAGAGTGTGGGACCATATAGTGTGCGAAGTGGATGAACAGTTTCCCACATCAACTGATTGGTGCAGTTTCAGTTGCCCGCCACAGGAGTGAGTAAATGTCCAGCACAAGTCGAGTCATTTGCAAAATAAGGCAGAGGATTGTCCAAGGATGCAAAGGATCATGTATACCCTATCCCTATGTAATGGAGCGTATGTTTGTACGTATCATCTACTCCTTCTAGAAGATTTGACCTGAAAGCTGAACCTTTCAAGGATTAATGAGGGTACCTTGAACTCATGCATGTGCAAGTTTCGTTTAATTCCATCGAGTTGTTTTTTTTTCAATCTTCCTTTGGGGAGGAGGGATGGGTGGTTGGGTTGGAATTTTTCGAGAGCTTCGGGAAGCAGTGCAGGACAGGGATGTTTGGAGAAATCTGATCATGAATGTCACCAGAAGTCCGACCCGACTTGATGGAACTCGATGACTTTATAAGAAGATAAATGGTCGTATTGGACATGGATGGCTTTGATGAACAAATCAACCAGTCATTATTACAGAAGACAGAAGAGATTTGGATGAATAGATTTTCAATTTCTGAATCGAAAACGACGTCTTGTGTCTCATTTGGAGGTGCACAGAGAGGAATATGTGATGGATGATATGATTTCCTCAACATCGTGTCGCCTTCCATTGTCAACAACGAATCGGTGAAGTATTTGATCCTGAAACTGGTCTACATGTTCAAATGATCAAATGATCACAGCTTACTACTTACCTCCAGTTTGTCATGCCTTCCCCCTCAAAGATTACATCACTCAAATTTCCATGAAATGTTTGTCATTGGAGGTGAGGAGGGTCGTTTGTTTTATTTTTTTTTACTTATAATCTTTCAAACAGTTTATGCTTCAGGGAATTAGATTAACTTTTGCACGACAGGAAATTCACAACTGCCATCTGGTGTCCATTTTCAAAAACACTAAAAGATTTCATCAACCCATCTAACGTCCAACAGTTAAGATCTCTTGAACAAGAAGGCGAATGCAAGAGCGATGTTAAGATGTGCATGTGCTAGTTACTACAAACAATGCTAGGAGAGTTGGCGTTCGACGTGGAACGAAGTATACAAAATAGAAGTGATTGGAATTATAGTAAATTCAAGAACTTGTTTTGAAAAGTTTACGCCAAACAATTGTTTTGCGAGAACATCGAGCCATTTGGCTAGCTGAGAAGCATTTTGTCACTTCTATTGCAAAAAACAAGCCTTTGCCAACAGTAGACCAACAACAAAGATCGGTGTTTTCAAAAGATCAAACTTGTAAACAATCCAAGGGTAGATGTTTTCACTCTGCCAAACTCAAAGCTTGGAAACACTTCTAAAGTTTACTCATTATGACGTCAATGTGATGGTAAAAATTACCAAACGTACCTTTTCATTGTTGTTATCTTTGCTGTATTTGTTTCCTCATTCCTTTAAAACCTTCAGGGTATACCATGCAGCAAATGTCACAAAATCTTGAGAGTACTCGACTTGGCCGACTCGTTCCATATCCTTTGGTGACTGCAGGTAATGTCTGTTCTTCAATGCTCCGTTGTCAATCTGACAAGTTTACACCTATTATCCATGACGAACCTCAATGAAATTTCAACAAAAAACAACTAATCAATAACTTTTACGTGACATAGATAAACAGGGCAGGCAGCAACAATGAATGACTGTCTAATTGGATGATGTGGTATTATGAAGTGATGACAGTAAAATTAAAATAATAACGCTATTTATACTGATAAATAACTCATGCGTGCCATCATGAACTTATTTGTCTTATTCTGTTTCTAAACATAGAGACGACTTGATACAGTGTGGGAATTTTTCTTGCTTTGTGTTTGTACGGCATCATTTCATGGTAATGTTTTAACTCTGGCTACCTCATGGGGGCAGAAAGTGAAGCCGATGTTTTGTGAGATGCTTGAGGCGGTGCTGAGACACAACACCTGTAGCTTGACTTCTTAAACCATCCAAGTCCTGTTCCTACGAAAGTCCACCCACCTGTGCATTCTTTCCTCTTTACAAATAAAGAACAGATCAAGCATTGGGGACATCAACTGAAGATCCAACTTGTAGAGCATGATTTGTTTGCTTTGTGTTATTTGTTAATTGTGGAGGCATTTACAGTTTTTTGTTATTGCTGTTGATCTCGAGACCGATTATTAAAATGCATGTTATACGATTGTGTCTGAACGGGGTAAACGTCGTTACCGTGCACATAAATACTGAATGATACTTCATTTAAGAGCTCTTGGATCCGCACAGTGCATGCGGAAGTCTAAAAATATCAATATTCATGCAATTTTGAGTTATGTGCATGTTTGTTGTGCACACTGGCGGTGTATACACTCAGTCGCCGGTTCACACGCCTACCAGAAGTAAAAAATAAAATAAAATAGTAACCACAAACTATTCAGGCAATTCTTTCCAACATATAATTACCTTTCCATTGATTTACTTCACCGAGAAACCTAAGCAGTCTTAACAGTTAGTAACTATTATACTGTCAAAGGACGTTCCAAGCAAACTCTGTAAATATCTCCACTCTAATGGGAATGATTTCACTCACAACAGCCCGGTGGAACGGGTTATCTGCTTGTTAAAAGACAATTTGACTGTTCTATCAATGTCTTTTGAAAAATGTGAGCACATATCAGTTGTCATCACAACCATGGAAGTATTTATTGGTGTTATATTTTCAATGCATATCCCTATCTACAGGCACCAGTAAAATAGAAGCAAAAGCCGACATAACTGGCCACGAAAGAGCCCAGACACAGGTTAAAGGCTAGCAAAGAAGCAGGTGCACCAGGTATGGAATACACCTTAAATGTACTATATGTAGATTAAGGCAGACGTTCCACAAGCCATCTACAAAAGCCTGTACAATGGTGACCTGTTCTTCCAACAAGTATTTTTTTATCCAAAACAAGTGATGCTTGAATCTCCTTTAGACTTAAAAAAAAAAAACCTCACCTTGTTAGACACACTCACTAAAATGAAGACTTCAATGATTTTTATATATTTTTAAAAAGGGATAGCAATCGTTCAATATATATATATATATTTTTTTTTTTTTTAAAACAAATTAATTCTAATTTAAGGTTTTCTTTCACCGTTGTTAGAAAAAAAGCTGATCTACAAGAGACCATTTGGGTGTAAATTGAGGGCCTTCTCATCCGTCAGAGTGCTCATCAAAATGCTGCTCAGGTAAGTGCAAGACATTTAAACCATGTTGAGATACTGCAGGTAAAATATCAACCAATTACCCGTTACTAGTGATGACTGTCACATCCTTTAGATAATTATAGAAAAACAAGTTGGTGTTCACAGAAAAAGGCATCACATGTTAAAGCGTGTACTTTGTAATGAGTTGACTGGTACAAATCGCAAGAACTATTATATCAAAGACATTATTATCTAACATTATTATCTGTAAATGTAGTATACTGATAAATCATTTGTGCGTGCTATCGTAATTCTTATTTAACAGCTCTCTCACGTCCTCTTTATCTTTAACAGCACAACCCCTCCATCCTTCTTACGCTAATCAAAATAAAACCAAATACTGTACCGTAGTCCCAAGAAGGAAGCCTGACGTAACAACAATACACACACATGTATATACACCATACATACGTAACCCAACCTTCCCCCCTCCTCCGTTCCTCCTCAGGGCCACCAATAAACTTGAAATCCTCTACAGACAGGCACGCATTGTACGCCACTCCTTTCGGCCCTTTTCATGTCCAATCGCATTGGCAAATCTCCATGCAGGACAAGATCAAAGACCACGATATGGCACAGTGCTTTGAATGTAGTCTTTTGAGTCTGTTTAACGCAAAGAGCAGTATGTTATGGCTGTCGGGTAATCACTCTCTGTTGTCCACGCGCGTTACATTCCGACGCACAGATTAACCTCACTTGCTTTACAGTTATCCATTCACGTCCTCCACTAGTTTTGACAAGGGGATATCGAATGAGAGATTCTTGAAGAGGTAAATGTAGACATTTGTGTAATTTCATCGTACGTGCATCCTACGCTTTCTCATAAACGAGGTCACGCGCACTAATGCAAGACACGGTCTACCTTGATCAGACAACATCGACAAAGGCCCGGCTAGCGAGTGTATTTGTGTGAAGTTTGTTAATTTTTTTTATGATAGATCTGATATTTTTGAGACGAATTGGGAGTTGGGCAAGGAGTTTCTCTTGCAACTGAGATAATTTACAGATTTTTAAGTGTCCCCAAGCTCTCCAAGCTGGAATCGAGAATACCAATTAAGTGTGCAAATGAGGACTTTTCTTAAACCAACAAACAGGTGTCATTCCAAATACTGGAACTTGTTTAACAGGACGGTGACGTCATGCATGGCGAAGTCTATCTTATGAAGATAAAGCACAACAGAGTTGTTCTCCTGTCAGATAAGCTGGCATGCTGAAAAGAAAAGGCCACAAATGGCCGTTTGCTGCGCTGTTCCACAACGCTTCTGGAGAACAATGTATTGAGTATCCAGGCAAGTACAACCTCATACATTTTATGGTATCTACAGTGTCTTCAGAAAGTACTCACACCCTGGACTTTTGTCACATTTTGTTGTGTTACAGCCTGAATTTAAATGGATTAAATTTAAATTATTGTCACCGATCTACACAAAATACCCCATAATGACAAAGTGAAAGCATGTTTTTAGAAATTTTACAAATTAAATGAAAATGAAAAGCTGAAATGTTTTGTGTCATTAATAAGTATTCAACCCCATTGCTATGACCATCCAAATTGAGCTTGGGAGCATCCATTTTCCTTTGATCATCCTTGAGATGTCTCTACAACTTGATTGGAGCCCACCTGTGGCCAATTCAATTGATTGGACATGATTTAGAAGAAAAACACCTTTCCATATAAGATCCCACAGTTGACAGTGCATTCAGAGCAGAAACTCCCCATGAAGTTCAAGGAACTGTCCATTGATAGAATTGTGAGGAAGTATAGATCTGGGGAAGGGTATAAAACAATTTCTATAGTGTTGAAAGTTCCCAAGAGCACAGTGAGCTCCATCATTAGGAAATGGAAAAGAATATGGAACTACAGACTCTTCCTAGAGCTGGCCGTCCGACCAAACTGAACAACCAAGCAAGAAGGACCTTGGTCAGGGAGGTGGACCAAGAACCCAAATGACCACTCTGACAGAACTACAGAGTTCCTTGGCTGAAATGGGAGAACCTGCTGGAAGGACAACAGTCTCTGCAGCACTTCACAAATTTACACTTCATTGGAGAGTGGTCAGACGGAAGCCAATCCTGAGAAAAAGGCAACGACAGCACTCCTGAAGTTAGCAAAAAGGCACGGGAAAGACTGAGAGCACGAGGAAAAAGATTCTGTGGTCTGATGAGACAAAATTGAACTCTTTGGCCTGAATGCAAGTGCTACATCTGGTGAAACCGAGCAACATTCTTCACCCATCTAACACCATCCCTACCCAAGCATACAGCCAAAGCAACACTGGGATGGCTTCAAAACAAGTCTGTGGAAAAGACTTGAAGATTTCTGTTCACCGACACTCCCCATCCAACTGGAAGAGCTTAAGCAAATCTGCAAGGAAGAATTGGAGAAAATCCCCAAATCCAGATGTGCAAAGCTTATACAGACATACCAAGAAGACTTGAAGCTGTAATCACTGCCAAAGGCATTCTACAAGTATTGACTCAGGGGGTTGAATACTTAATGATGATGCAAGACATTTCAGCTTTTCATTGTCAATTAATTTGTAAAAATTTCTAAAAACATGTTTTCACTTTGTCATTATGGGGTATTTTGTGTAGATCGTGACAAATTTTTTTACATTTAATCAATTTTAATTTGGGCTGGAACAACAAATGTGAAAAAGTCAAGGTGTGTAATACTTTCTGAAGACACTGTATAGCTTTATCTGTTTATCAGTTACGGAGTCCTTGGTGCATCCCATGATAGTGAGCATGTCTTTGTCAACTTTCAGTTGATGAAAGCTATCATTCTCTAACGATAATGGATACATAATCACGGATGAATAAATTTAGTGGATGACACATTGAACATTAATAAACGTCAAACTAATTATCTTCATTAAATTAGATGATCTTTATTAAAGTTAACTCCTTAAAGCTTGGACTAAGCAAACATGGCATTAAGATTATATATTATTAGGATTGTAAAACTATTACAATGCCCTTGTCTGTCTGTCTGTGTCACGTCCTATATATACAGTGTTTTTACTTTTAAAATTTCTCTGCAACCTTCTGCGATCGATGCGAATCTTAAATTATAGGAGGGACTCCCAGTGGAGACTATTTTATTGATAACTGTGACTGACGATGTCATCATAGCTAATCATAGGTCACTGGTATGGCAACCATATGGATTAAAGAAAAAAAATTGGACATCATCTCCAAACCGCTCAACAAAAAAAATAAACACTTGTGCAAATGTCATCAACTCCCCATGGCGTATTTAGGGTGATAACGATGACGTCATCGGTGAAGTATTCCAACCATAATTGGTTGAATGAAATACTTGTATTAAAATGTTTAAACTTCATACATGTGGTCTGTGGCCTGACATGAGTGAAGAATTAAATTTTTGACGTCATCAGTAACGTGGTCTGGTGGCCATGTTTTGATTGAAAATAAAAACGGGAAAAAATATTCGCCAGAACCGCTTAACAGATCCATCCATCCATTGGGACCATACTCTGTGCAGAGCGTTGGTGCTGCCTAAGCAGTCTCCTTGGCTATTGAGAACAATCCTGGACGGGTTGCCACTCCGACACAGATATACAGCATAGCTGGCACTCATTTTGCTGATCTCAGAATGATGACAGGAGAGTCCCCAACTGGTATAAGTTCAACAGCTGAGTGGGATTTGAACTCAGCATCCTAGGATCCCAAGCCCACCACCCTAACCATTAAGCCAACACCAGCATGCTTAAAAGATCCATGCAAAATTTCATCATCGATCGCTCGAGCCATGGGAATATAGTTTGGATTTTGGTTTTTCATATTAACCTTCATTGATGCAATTTAGTCTTATGTGCACAAAAGTTGTTGTTAAGTATCCGAATAATCATAAAGCTTCGGACATTGGCAATGTAAGACATAATAGGGTACATGGATGACATGGGATATATGGGCCGTAATAGCAGTGGGCCATAAAGAGAGCGTCTCAGTAACGATGGTATTTTTGTTTGGAATGAGCGCTCGAGGTGAGGCTATGTGCATCTCTACCGAGTGGCCGTTCTAGTTGTATTTGTGTTCGATGCTCTGCCACAAGGTCTCATCATGTGATATTTTCATCTTTTCAGAAATGTCTGCTCGCTCGATAACTTTTCCTCCCTTGGATTTACAACTTGCATACTTTTATAGATACAATGCACAGCACAACTATTCAAGTCAGATTTGAAGTTAATGTTCTGAAATGAACGGCCATATAATGCTGTTTAACATAGCATCACTACTTTTCTGTTCAGAATGTTTGCAACTGTATATTAAGGCCATGAGCCAGACCCGGTAATTTTTGGCCACCGGTTACATCCGAGGGGAATAATGCTCATCATAATTTTGGGCAGGGTATACTCTCTACAGTCAGAAACTATATGATAGCATTGCATTGATGGTAGCCTTTTGTGTGTTCTTAGCCGTTTAGTAACCTCATCCCAAATTATACTTCCCGAAACCGGCGTAAGACAGAAGAGACATTCTATTTAAAACTAATGCTTCTCTCTTATTATAGACAATCTTATTGAAAATTGTTAGGCACGTAGTTCATGTTATTTGCTTTTCAAAACAGTTGTTAAAACTCGCCGAGCATTTCGGGTTTGCAATTACAGCACGTAGTCCAGTGCTGATACATTGCAGAAAATATGATTTTGTTTTCATAAAAAGTGGTACAGAAGTTTTTGCCCAAACCTAATTAAAATGGATGCCATGTTTAAATACGTTGAATTTGAAGAAATTTAATCATAAACTAAAATAACAAATATTTTAAGTTAGATGTTTTTTACTCCAAAGAGTAAAGGTGATCAAGTTTATGTTTGGAGATGTCGCCACTACAGTTTTGTCTATGAACACTGAGGAAGGAGCTGATAGTGACAGAATAGATGTGTGTTTGACACATACAGGGAGAACTCTATCAAGAACAGTGAGAGATCACTACGAGGTGGAGAGGCCGGCCATCAGCTGCAAAGCATCACAGCACACATATTTGGGCAGTGGAAGAGGTTCCTGGAGCCCAGTTAATAACAAGACTCGTCTCATTACCTTCTAAGTCGGTGAATGGAGGAAACCAGAATACAGAGAAAGCTACAGGGGAAGGTTCTAGATGCAACTGTGAATGACAAATGTTACAGAATCACATCTAAGGACAGTGGGAGGTGCAGCTCTTCAGTGCCAACAGGAAGAAGCAGATGGGCACCTACTTCTCCATGCTGCTCAAGCAGCAAGAGAGGGCTATCAGGCTGTAGTGATCTATTCAGAGGACACAGATGTCTTCATAATGTCCTTGTCATTCATGACAAGATTGGAGTCCCACTGTTCCAGAAATGTGGAACTAGAACCCAGACGAGGCTCGTTTGACATCATGAAGATTGCTGCCACTGTTGGCATATATGTCTGTAGGGCTCTCATTGGGATGCATGCATATACAGGATGTGACACTATCGATGCATTTGCAGACAAAGGAAGACCAACACCTTGAAACTCTTGACCAGCAACAGGGAAACCCAGGACACATTCCTAGAGTTGGGTCATATATGGGACGGCTCCGAGAATTGATGGTCAAACTAGAGGCATTTACTTGCCTCCTCTATGCACCAAAGGCACATCCACTAAGGTCAATGATCTCAGGTACGACCTATTCTGTGCTAAGAAAGGTGAGATGGAGAGCCACCAGCTTCCACCATGCAGGGACTGTTTAGTGAAACACGCACTACCAGGCTCGCAAATATGGAGACAATGTCTTGAACAGGATCCAAAGTACCAAGTCCTGTTGGCGAGGATGGAGATGGAGAAGAAGAAGGAGTTGAACAGTGTGGTGGCACTGGATGGATGGTCAGCCAGCACCTGAGGTTGTCCTTGATTTATTTGCCTGCAATTGTAAAAGGAAGTGTTCACTACCAAAATGTGTGCGTTTGTCAAACGGACTGAATGCACTTGATTGTGCAGACTGTTGAGAACAGGCATCCATCTTTGAGTCAGACGATGGGAAAGTTTAGATGAGGATATGAAGAACTGGATATGATTATGATTTTTAAGTTCATCTTGAACATTTTATATCACTTACAATCAGTGCATATTGATCAGAGATGTCTTAGAAACTATAAAGGACCCGTCTTTGGTTCATAAGACAATATGTTTATCAGCAACAATTGGGCCTAGGTAATGGCTTGTTAGTGTGAAACACATATTGTGTTTTCTATTCTGTAATTTATGCCTACAACAGAAGATTTGTGTTTCATTTTCCACTTTGACTCATTCACAGATTGCACATGATTAACCATCTTGCTACTGTCTTATTGGTTTATATTGTGTAATACGGGTGTTTGATACCTTCATACTTGAATGTGCATTATCAAGTATCTAATCCCTGAATTCTGTATTTTTTGAGAAATTACAGGGAAAAAACATTAATCTTGTTCTGAACATGCTGTCATTTACCTTGTTTGATTCTTGGAAAGTATCCTTCAATAACAACAGGGAAATATCATGACATGACCAAACTACATAAATCCATCAAAATTAGGTATTTTTTCATTTGGGGGGTGGTAACATTGTCTGCTATACTGATGCTTAATATACAACATACAAAAAAAGAGATTTAGATTTTTGGATTTTTTAATAAATTTGTTAACAACCATTAATTATATTGTTCCAGAACTTTTATTTACTTTCCACAGTAAAATGATAGAAAATACTTTTCTAAAGGCGTAATGATTATCCACAGGAAATAGACACTGATATATAAGTGTCACCAAATGACGTACCTTTCAACCTCGGCTGTTTAGCACTTTTTGTTGAGAAGCAAATGATCCTAGCAAAACGTGAGACAAATTTCAATGTTAATGTTGACTGATAACAAAATGTTGTTAAGTTGAAGTAGGATGTCTTACTTGCACTACCCATTTTGCACCAAAGCTTATTTCAGGGTAGGCATATAAACATGGTGATAACACACAAAAAGCACCACC
>CM068959.1:20414530-20432007 GCA_035128595.1 Eptatretus atami | reverse complement strand
CTTCCCAACACTGTTGCAGAAGTTCCCACAAATGTGTTGCACTTGTAGGTTGCTTTGCTTTTTCACCCTTTTGTCCAGCTCATCCCAAACCAGCTCGATGGGGTTTAAATCTGGAGACTGTGCTGGCCATTCCATGATTTGAAGCCTACACCGTCTTGTTTCTTTTTCTTCTAAGGTCTTTCTGACATAGCCTGGAGGTATGTTTTGGGTTGTTATCTTGCTGTAGGATGAACCCCTGACAAACTAGGCATAGACCAGAGGGTATTGCATGGCGCTACAAAATGCTGTGGTAGCCTTTTGGTTCAGGGTGCCAGTCACTCTGTGCAATCGCCGCACTGGATCCAGCAAAAGAGCCCCAGATCATACGCTTCCTCCTCCATGTTTGACAGTTGGTGTCACACACTGAGGATCCATCCTTTCACCAACTCGACAGCGTACAAAACCCTGCGTGATGAACCGAAGATTTCAAATTTTGATTCATCAGTCCATAAGACCTTCTTCCAGTTTTCAGTAGTCCACTGGTGGTGTTTCATGGCCCAGGCAAGCCTCTTTTATTATTTGCCATCTTAGCAATGGCTTTCTTACTGCACTCGACTGTCAAACCTGCAGCTCGAAGTCTTCTCTTCACAGTTGAAACTGAGATTCTCTTACTTTGACCAGTGTTAAGCTGTGCTTGAAGCTGCTGTCCTGTGAGCCATCTTCACGCAAGCTGTTGACTCTCAGAAACTTGTTCTCTGATTGTGTTGTGGCTTTGGGTCTGCCGGACCTCTTCCTGCCAGAGTTTCTCCAGTTTCCAAGTGCTTTTGATGGTGTCGGAAACTGTTCTCACTAACACCTTGGCTTCTTTGTAATTTCTCTAAAGGAAAGACCTACACTTTTAAGGGTTATAATGGTCTGTCTGTCTTCCTTTGTTCATTGCTTTTTCTCGCTATTAATGTAGCAATATACTACTTCCTGCAGTGCAATATGGTCCAATAATGCTTCAGGGGTGGAGCAACACATTCTTGTCCAACACTGCTTTTATACAGACAGAGGGTTTGTAACTAATCAACAAAAGTTGGGACACCTGTAGGAATTGTTTGCATCAACTTTCAAGGCTTAATTTACTTCCATTGCTGCGAACAGCTGCAGTTGCTAACCCATTACTTGTTCCCGAAAAGGGCCTTTTTTAACAACTCTGAAATTTACATTATTTTTCAGTGTTTGGTCACCTAAACTTTGTTTTTTAACCTCTGGCAGTTTACCACTTAGCTTTGTACCATTTCAGGTTATTCACTGGACTTGAACTGATTAATTTCAGTAAAAACTGAAAATCGGGGTGTTGTAAAACATTTGACCGGTAGAATATATATATATATATATATATATATATATATATATATATATATATTATATATATATTAACAGGAGTGATCAAAGCAGCGGTCATTGTTATACACCGCCCAGGTTCAATTTTTGCTCCAATTGAAAGAAATATCTAATTTTCACTTCGGTTCAGATTAGTTTGAAGAAACTTTTGCTGAATTTTTTTTGTTGTTTTTTTTTTCACTCCCAGAAGCATTTCTGTGTTTTAGGGTAGGACAATGACAGATGGCATTAGGGGTGTGTGTGTGTGTGTGTGTGTGTGTGTGTGTGTGTGTGTGTGTGTGTTGGGGTGTGTGTGTGTTTTTTTTTATTATATATATATATATTTTTATATTGATGATTGTGAAGATGTGGATATGAGAATTTGTTTTTAAGTGATTCTTCACCATTGAAAGATGGGGTCAAAAACAATGTAAAGCACAAAATCTCAAAAAGTTATGGCCAAGTTGTGACAAAATTTAGTTTGATGTTCAGTGATGAGAGCAAGCTGATTAGATTTGGTTAAGGTCCAGATCCGCTTATCAGGGGATACAAAACGTGAACTGCTCAGCCTGGTGGAGGTATGCGCTCTACCGAATGTCATTCTAGTTTAGTTTGTGCCCTCCCTATTGTTCCCCCACACCACCTCTTCAACCCTCCCCAGTGGTGAAGTTTGTGATGAACTGTTCAATTTGAGATAATGTGATGTTGATAGAGCACAGGTGTGATCGTCTAATTGGCCTCCTTCATCAACGTTCCTTTTATATCCTTACACACCAATAAAGGTTTTAACGGTAGGAATGAAATTATTCTGCAGGTACTTCTTCAAGAAGGCGAGCAACGAGTTTGACTGCGGAGTCGTCTACGAGGAGGTGCAAGAGGACAATGCGGTCTTGCCCATTTTTGAGGAGAAGATCAACGGCAAAGTAGAACGTGCAGAATAATGGCGACTGCTTTTCCCAAAGAAGCGAAAGACACGAAGTACGCAGATCTTATGGTAAAGACCAACATGACAAAGCCATGTGATCGAGATGCGTGCCATCGGACGACTGTACCGTGGAATGTACTGCTGGGACCTTTTTATAATGGTTAATGTTATGAATTGTGTTCTGGACTAAGGAAATTGTTATTATTATTATAATAATTATTATTATTATTTTTATTTTATTATTATTATTTTATCATTGTGAAATACAGGCTTAAATATCCAGGTTCATCTTTTTTTAGGTGACACACTGTTGTAGTTCATTTGACAATGCACAAAATCTCAGCGTTTGTGCTTCTCACGTTTGTTCAGCAATAATTTTTACGAGATATATTTTTGTAGACATTTATATATTGGTACTACGTACAACACTGCAGACAAAGTAACCAGTCTTCAAATTTCCTTTGATTCTCCATACCTCAGTTGTACGGCCCCTTTTTATTTGCCTTCGATGAGTTATTTTTTTCAACGGTATTTATAAATATAAAAACTTGTACAATATAAAACAAAGAACTTTTCATTCGTGCCTGCCATTGTATATGCCTTTCTTTTCTCATTCTGTGACTTTTAAAAAGTTTTTTTTTATTATTGTTCTGAAGAAAGAATAAACTCTTTAATCTAATGGTTTATATAACCAGATGGATCAATCGATGGACGTGTAAAATAGATCTCTTGTTTGTGGCGTTTACCACTGCCTCACTGGGTGCGCTTTGGCCGAAAAGTGCCGACTACGTGTACATTTTGTAAATAAGAGTTTTAACTGTACGGTTATAAACAGATGTCTGAATGTAGCATATGAATATTAAAAGTTTTGTCAAAAGAAACAATATTGAAATTTTTCCATATTTTCTGAAAGGACTTGTTTGCACTTTGCTGCGTCTTCGTTTGTGCCTGTCCGTAAATGACTGTGCTTTGGACTGGGAGCAGGATGGCCGGCTTTATGCTCTTTGCTTGTTTTGAAGCTTTTTTGTTTGTTTGTTTTTTTAACGGTTCTGTGTCGGTGCGACGGCGGCATTTTGATGCAGGGGCATCTGTCTCGCGCTGCTGCGATGATGGATCGTTTGGAAACAGCATCTCGAATGTCCTTGTCCAGTTGATTATCTTGAATACCAGGCTGCTGTTGTTTTTTTTGTTTTATTGCGGCTGTGGAGCAATGAGGCTAAGTATGCGGCAACGGCTGCGGCCTTGTGCGAGTTTGTGTATGTTCTGCCGCTATCCGAACGCTGCCCTTGCGTTGGCCTTTTTGGGTGATTTATCCGTTTCCTCTGTGCAACGCGAGAGGCTTGGCCCTCGCACGTACTCTCCTGCACATAATCAGCACGGGCTTTGCGCCGCAAGTAGGAAAGTCCAGATGTGTTTTGCCGAGAGCTTTGGTTTGGAGGACAAAAAGGGTTTGAATCTGCATTCTGTTCCAACCTATGTCTCTAAGCGGTGGCCATGTGACGAAACGGTTGTAACGAGTGTAGTTTAAAATAAATGTACCTGAATAATGTTTGCTGCCTTGTATTGCCACTTCTCGACAAATGCAACTTGATTGGAATTTAATAACAAGTGAAGTCTGCTGGTTGCATCATGAACTTTCCAGTTTGTTTTGGCTGCTCAGTTGGGGTTGTGGAGAACCTTTTTTCTATTTTTTTTGTCACAGTGTGTTCCACTCTTTAAAGCAGATTGTGTTAACACCCACAACTGAAAACAAGCAGATGGGATAAGCAACTTAATTTCCACTCTGAATTGCTGTTTCATACTTTGGTGCTCGTTGTTAGTACCGCCTGTAATATGGAAGCCTCCAATAGATTCAACCTTGAAGGTTAAATCAGAATCGGGTAGCTCGTTGTTCACCTTCAAACTATTTTGTTTCCCATAGGCTGGCAGGATGGCTTCGAGGTATAATATTATATAATATAATAATAATAACAACTTGCCGTTGGGCCAGAGGGACGGCTGGAGGCATAATGATCTTGTCCCTCTATCTGACACCAGTCAAAGCACCTCTCCAAATGCTGACAAGATCGGTTCTTCGGCCAACTTGAATGCCAGGTCATACCATCAGCTCACCACTGCTCCCCTTCCCCCCAAAACCAATCTTCTGCCTCATGGAAGATTTAGCAAATCGTTCCCCACTTGTCTCTGGCTCACACATCCATTTTTGAAGTGTTATCAGAATCTAGACTTGCTGCTGAAATGAACATTGCTGCAACGGTTCACACCCCAGTTTGTTCGTCGCTAATTGCATGCACTGCTGTCAATGGCATTGTCAAAAGTATTTGTTGGCATGAAGCTTGTTCCAAACTACCTTGAGTCGAAATTTGAGTCTCAACTTTAGTCGAAACAGAATATAAGGAACAGGAGAGACAGAGACACAGAACTAACACCAACAACAGGTTTGAGGGACAAAATGAGGGAGATTGGAGAAATGAGTTGTGTGGGGAAGAATGAGGGGTTGGGCAGGATGAGTGGGGTTTATGACATGGATGCAGAAGCAAACTTTCCAGAAGGAAAGACTGGAAATTTGGAAAGAAGTGTCCTTGGGGTGGGGGTGGTAACTGGGGTAGAAAAGATCATAGTTTTAGATGTGGGATGATCTGAGATGGTGGTTCCATAGTGTGTGTCTTTTTGGCTGCTGGTTGCATAATTGGTTAGAGCCGCAGCTATGCCGCTGATGCAGTGCCCCGATTACCAGTATACTGGTGCTCATTTTGCCGACCTCGGAAGGATGACAGGCTGAGTCAACCCCCTGGTGTTAATTCAGCAGCCAACGGGGATCGAACTCAGGACCCTAGGATCCCAAGCCACCACCCTAACTGCGAAGCCAACACCAGGCTACACGAGATGGTGGTGAGCAGCTGTCTTGAAGACCTGGAGGGAAGAATAAGATTGAAGAGAATGTGAAAGTTGGTTCCACAGGTGGGAAAAAGAATAGCAAATAAGTGAAGGTGAGCAGTACTTCTGGATTTTGTTCTTTACAGGTCATTCTGGAAAAATTGTGCTGTCGAAAAGCAGTTCCTTCTGGTGCAAGGATGACAAGACATCACTCCTCAAGGGAGTCTGCAACCCTTCAGTGACCTGAACGAGGTCTCTCTGCGAACTATCCACTCCCTTAGAAATGATGATATAATGAGCATTACACTGAGAATCAACAGCAGTCAACAGCAGTCACTCGTCCACCCCCCCCCTCCCCATCCCACTCCCTTACCCTCACTCACTAATTTGGTGTTATGATGCCTGTCCATTCCTCAACTGACGGGTGGCCATTTATCCAAGGTATTGACATGGATCCTATGCAGAGTGTATGTCAATTCTGTATGAGATGCAATTTGCAGGTGAATGTTCAGGATCGCTCAGTTCAGGTGTGCCTCATTGTAACATTAGATGTTGGTGAAGTTCCTGATCCGAGAAATTTTTTAGTGATTCTTTTGAGTGACAGGGCCAAAAACGATATATAATCAATGTCTTAAAAAGTTGTGGACGAGTTATGACAACTTGGTGGATGAGTTGAGTTGGTGACAAGAACAAGCCGATTAGATTTTGGAGATCCGGGCACAGATCCGGCCTATCAGTGGGATGCAAAGTATAAACTGTTCAGCCTGGTGGAGGTATGTGCTCTGCCGAGTGCCTATCTAGTGGTTGATGTTAAGCCTCCAACAAGTAAGGTAAACAAAAAAACAACAACAACCTTTGAATGCATTTATGCAGAGGATTCCAAACTTTCCCACGTTGACTGCAATACGAGACATTCATCGGAAAGACCAGGAAGGTAGGTCTCAGGTAGAGGATCCTGAAATACGATTTGGGTCTGTAAGATTCGGCAGGGAATGGTGTTCGTGTGTGCAGCACATTCCCCAAGAGTTTTTGCAGTTCTTGCACCAACAAAACCATGTTGCTGTTCCCAGTGATTCCAATGAATGAGGTCTCCAACAGTGCTTGCCAAAAGGTTCCTTTAACGAAGGCCTCGTTTGTCTATAATCGTGTGCTTGAGTCAACGAAGATTCTGCTCCTTTTCCATTGAAACAATATTCACGAGGTTAAATTGGTTCAGTGATTACATTAACAATTCTAGGTAGTCTGATGATCGGTGCTCTTTTATTTGCAGATATTGACGGTTGTAGCGCACTCGCCTCTAAGCTGTCTAGCTGGGTTTGAATCCCGACTTGGCTAAGACGTCATGCTGGTGTTTCATAAGCAGTGCGATTCATCAATGTGTGTGCCGTCCTCGGATGGACGTTAAACTGGGTGTCATGTCTGCCGGAATTAGTTGGTGGACGTTCAAGATCCCACGGTGTCCTTCGTGAAAAGGAAGCGATCTATTGCCGGCACCATGAACAAATTACAAATACTTAGTCGATCGTCAGGCCTGGCCAGCTGGTTCGTGAAAAAAATGGCCAAACTTCCCTGACCAATGCTGAAGTTATTAAAAGGGTTACAAAGAAATGTATGTTTGGGGAGGATGATGAGAACTCGGTTAGTGCACTTCCAGGGAATGTGGAAGTGGAGAAAAACGAGGGGAGAGAGAGAGGAGAGAAGACTGTGTGCAAGGTGGAAAAGATCCTAAAACCACCGTGTCTGCAAAGAGGGAAGCATTCTCCTGGCCTCATCTTCTGCCAGAAGAACACCAATGATTTTCAGGGATTCCTTCGATTCCACTGCATTCTGGGTTGCAAGATGCAGAAACACCAGTGCGCAGTGGAAAGCAATATATTGCACTGCAAACGAACGCCTCGTCTCGGACCATTTTCAGAACGCCAAGAAAGGTACTCAAGTCAACAGCATACCGTAATCCTTATGATTCCAAATGCTGGAGGCCAGACTGTACATGTAGTTGACCGAGGAATAGTTGTGGTTGATTGTAAGGCTATATGCCGAAGATTGATACAGGTGTCGTTTGTATTAACATTGAGACTGAGAGTGTGGGACCATATAGTGTGCGAAGTGGATGAACAGTTTCCCCACATCAACTGATTGGTGCAGTTTCAGTTTGCCCGCCACAGGAGTGAGTAAATGTCCAGCACAAGTCGAGTCATTTGCAAAATAAGGCAGAGGATTGTCCAAGGATGCAAGGATCATGTATACCCTATCCCTATGTAATGGAGCGTATGTTTGTACGTATCATCTACTCCTTCTAGAAGATTTGACCTGAAAGCTGAACCTTTCAAGGATTAATGAGGGTACTTGAACTCATGCATGTGCAAGTTTCGTTTAATTCCATCGAGTTGTTTTTTTTTCAATCTTCCTTTGGGGAGGAGGGTGGGTGGTGGTTGGAATTTTTCGAGAGCTTCGGGAAGCAGTGCAGGACAGGGATGTTTGGAGAAATCTGATCATGAATGTCACCAGAAGTCCGACCCGACTTGATGGAACTCGATGACTTTATAAGAAGATAAATGGTCGTATTGGACATGGATGGCTTTGATAACAAATCAACCAGTCATTATTACAGAAGACAGAAGAGATTTGGATGAATAGATTTTCAATTTCTGAATCGAAAACGACGTCTTGTGTCTCATTTGGAGGTGCACAAGGAATATGTGATGGATGATATGATTTCCTCAACATCGTGTCGCCTTCCATTGTCAACAACGAATCGGTGAAGTATTTGATCCTGAAACTGGTCTACATGTTCAAATGATCAAATGATCACAGCTTACTACTTACCTCCAGTTTGTCATGCCTTCCCCCTCAAAGATTACATCACTCAAATTTCCATGAAATGTTTGTCATTGGAGGTGAGGAGGGTCGTTTGTTTTATTTTTTTTTACTTATAATCTTTCAAACCAGTTTATGCTTCAGGGAATTAGATTAACTTTTGCACGACAGGAAATTCACAACTGCCATCTGGTGTCCATTTTCAAAAACACTAAAAGATTTCATCAACCCATCTAACGTCCAACAGTTAAGATCTCTTGAACAAGAAGGCGAATGCAAGAGCGATGTTAAGATGTGCATGTGCTAGTTACTACAAACAATGCTAGGAGAGTTGGCGTTCGACGTGGAACGAGTATACAAAATAGAAGTGATTGGAATTATAGTAAATTCAACGAACTTGTTTTGAAAAGTTTACGCCAAACAATTGTTTTGCGAGAACATCGAGCCATTTGGCTAGCTGAGAAGCATTTTGTCACTTCTATTGCAAAAAACAAGCCTTTGCCAACAGTAGACCAACAACAAAGATCGGTGTTTTCAAAAGATCAAACTTGTAAACAATCCAAGGGTAGATGTTTTCACTCTGCCAAACTCAAAGCTTGGAAACACTTCTAAAGTTTACTCATTATGACGTCAATGTGATGGTAAAAATTACCAAACGTACCTTTTCATTGTTGTTATCTTTGCTGTATTTGTTTCCTCATTCCTTTAAAACCTTCAGGGTATACCATGCAGCAAATGTCACAAAATCTTGAGAGTACTCGACTTGGCCGACTCGTTCCATATCCTTTGGTGACTGCAGGTAATGTCTGTTCTTCAATGCTCCGTTGTCAATCTGACAAGTTTACACCTATTATCCATGACGAACCTCAATGAAATTTCAACAAAAAAACAACTATCAATAACTTTTACGTGACATAGATAAACAGGGCAGGCAGCAACAATGAATGACTGTCTAATTGGATGATGTGGTATTATGAAGTGATGACAGTAAAATTAAAATAATAACGCTATTTATACTGATAAATAACTCATGCGTGCCATCATGAACTTATTTGTCTTATTTGTGTTTAAACATAGAGACGACTGATACAGTGTGGGAATTTTTCTTGCTTTGTGTTTGTACGGCATCATTTCATGGTAATGTTTTAACTCTGGCTACCTCATGGGGCAGAAAGTGAAGCCGATGTTTTGTGAGATGCTTGAGGCGGTGCTGAGACACAACACCTGTAGCTTGACTTCTTAAACCATCCAAGTCCTGTTCCTACGAAAGTCCACCCACCTGTGCATTCTTTCCTTCTTTACAAATAAAGAACAGATCAAGCATTGGGGACATCAACTGAAGATCCAACTTGTAGAGCATGATTTGTTTGCTTTGTGTTATTTGTTAATTGTGGAGGCATTTACAGTTTTTTGTTATTGCTGTTGATCTCGAGACCGATTATAAATGCATGTTATACGATTGTGTCTGAACGGGGTAAACGTCGTTACCGGCACATAAATACTGAATGATACTTCATTTAAGAGCTCTTGGATCCGCACAGTGCATGCGGAAGTCTAAAAATATCAATATTCATGCAATTTTGAGTTATGTGCATGTTTGTTGTGCACACTGGCGGTGTATACACTCAGTCGCCGGTTCACACGCCTACCAGAAGTAAAAAATAAAATAAAATAGTAACCACAAACTATTCAGGCAATTCTTTCCAACATATAATTACCTTTCCATTGATTTACTTCACCGAGAAACCTAAGCAGTCTTAACAGTTAGTAACTATTATACTGTCAAAGGACGTTCCAAGCAAACTCTGTAAATATCTCCACTCTAATGGGAATGATTTCCACTCACAACAGCCCGGTGGAACCGGGTTATCTGCTTGTTAAAAGACAAGTTTGACTGTTCTATCAATGTCTTTTGAAAAATGTGAGCACATATCAGTTGTCATCACAACCATGGAAGTATTTATTGGTGTTATATTTTCAGTGCATATCCCTATCTACAGGCACCAGTAAAATAGAAGCAAAAGCCGACATAACTGGCCACGAAAGAGCCCAGACACAGGTTAAAGGCTAGCAAAGAAGCAGGTGCACCAGGTATGGAATACACCTTAAATGTACTATATGTAGATTAAGGCAGACGTTCCACAAGCCATCTACAAAAGCCTGTACAATGGTGACCTGTTCTTCCAACAAGTATATTTTTTATCCAAAACAAGTGATGCTTGAATCTCCTTTAGACTTAAAAAAAAAAAAACCTACCTTGTTAGACACACTCACTAAAATGAAGACTTCAATGATTTTTATATATTTTTAAAAGGGATAGCAATCGTTCAATATATATATATATATTTTTTTTTTTTTTAAAACAAATTAATTCTAATTTAAGGTTTTCTTTCACCGTTGTTAGAAAAAAAGCTGATCTACAAGAGACCATTTGGGTGTAAATTGAGGGCCTTCTCATCCGTCAGAGTGCTCATCAAATGCTGCTCAGGTAAGTGCAAGACATTTAAACCAATGTTGAGATACTGCAGGTAAAATATCAACCAATTACCCGTTACTAGTGATGACTGTCACATCCTTTAGATAATTATAGAAAAACAAGTTGGTGTTCACAGAAAAAGGCATCACATGTTAAAGCGTGTACTTTGTAATGAGTTGACTGGTACAAATCGCAAGAACTATTATATCAAAGACATTATTATCTAACATTATTATCTGTAAATGATAGTATACTGATAAATCATTTGTGCGTGCTATCGTAATTCTTATTTAACAGCTCTCTCACGTCCTCTTTATCTTAACAGCACAACCCCCTCCATCCTTCTTACGCTAATCAAAATAAAACCAAATACTGTACCGTAGTCCCAAGAAGGAAGCCTGACGTAACAACAATACACACACATGTATATACACCATACATACGTAACCCAACCTTCCCCCCTCCTCCGTCTCCTCCTCAGGGCCACCAATAAACTTGAAATCCTCTACAGACAGGCACGCATTGTACGCCACTCCTTTCGGCCCTTTTCATGTCAATCGCATTGGCAAATCTCCATGCAGGACAGATCAAAGACCACGATATGGCACAGTGCTTTGAATGTAGTCTTTTGAGTCTGTTTAACGCAAAGAGCAGTATGTTATGGCTGTCGGGTAATCACTCTGTGTTGTCCACGCGCGTTACATTCCGACGCACAGATTAACCTCACTTGCTTTACAGTTATCCATTCACGTCCTCCACTAGTTTTGACAAGGGGATATCGAATGAGAGATTCTTGAAGAGGTAAATGTAGACATTTGTGTAATTTCATCGTACGTGCATCCTACGCTTTCTCATAAACGAGGTCACGCGCACTAATGCAAGACACGGTCTACCTTGATCAGACAACATCGACAAAGGCCCGGCCTAGCGAGTGTATTTGTGTGAAGTTTGTTAATTTTTTTTATGATAGATCTGATATTTTTGAGACGAATTGGGAGTTGGGCAAGGAGTTTCTCTTGCAACTGAGATAATTTACAGATTTTTAAGTGTCCCAAGCTCTCCAAGCTGGAATCGAGAATACCAATTAAGTGTGCAAATGAGGACTTTTCTTAAACCACACAAACAGGTGTCATTCCAAATACTGGAACTTGTTTAACAGGACGGTGACGTCATGCATGGCGAAGTCTATCTTATGAAGATAAAGCACAACAGAGTTGTTCTCCTGTCAGATAAGCTGGCATGCTGAAAAGAAAAGGCCACAAATGGCCGTTTGCTGCGCTGTTCCACAACGCTTCTGGAGAACAATGTATTGAGTATCCAGGCAAGTACAACCTCATACATTTTATGGTATCTACAGTGTCTTCAGAAAGTACTCACACCCTGGACTTTTGTCACATTTTGTTGTGTTACAGCCTGAATTTAAAATGGATTAAATTTAAATTATTGTCACCGATCTACACAAAATACCCATAATGACAAAGTGAAAGCATGTTTTTAGAAATTTTACAAATTAAATGAAAATGAAAAGCTGAAATGTTTTGTGTCATTAATAAGTATTCAACCCCATTGCTATGACCATCCAAATTGAGCTTGGGAGCATCCATTTTCCTTTGATCATCCTTGAGATGTCTCTACAACTTGATTGGAGCCCACCTGTGGCCAATTCAATTGATTGACATGATTTAGAAGAAAAACACCTTTCATATAAGATCCCACAGTTGACAGTGCATTCAGAGCAGAAACTCCCCATGAAGTTCAAGGAACTGTCCATTGATAGAATTGTGAGGAAGTATAGATCTGGGGAAGGGTATAAAACAATTTCTATAGTGTTGAAAGTTCCCAAGAGCACAGTGAGCTCCATCATTAGGAAATGGAAAGAATATGGAACTACCAGACTCTTCCTAGAGCTGGCCGTCCGACCAAACTGAACAACCAAGCAAGAAGGACCTTGGTCAGGGAGGTGGACCAAGAACCCAAATGACCACTCTGACAGAACTACAGAGTTCCTTGGCTGAAATGGGAGAACCTGCTGGAAGGACAACAGTCTCTGCAGCACTTCACAAATTTACATTCATTGGAGAGTGGTCAGACGGAAGCCAATCCTGAGAAAAAGGCAACGACAGCATCCTGAAGTTAGCAAAAAGGCACGGGAAAGACTGAGAGCACGAGGAAAAAGATTCTGTGGTCTGATGAGACAAAATTGAACTCTTTGGCCTGAATGCAAGTGCTACATCTGGTGAAACCGAGCAACATTCTTCACCCATCTAACACCATCCCTACCAAGCATACAGCCAAAGCAACACTGGGATGGCTTCAAAACAAGTCTGTGGAAAGACTTGAAGATTTCTGTTCACCGACACTCCCCATCCAACTGGGAAGAGCTTAAGCAAATCTGCAAGGAAGAATTGGAGAAAATCCCCAAATCCAGATGTGCAAAGCTTATACAGACATACCCAAGAAGACTTGAAGCTGTAATCACTGCCAAAGGCATTCTACAAGGTATTGACTCAGGGGGTTGAATACTTAATGATGATGCAAGACATTTCAGCTTTTCATTGTCAATTAATTTGTAAAAATTTCTAAAAACATGTTTTCACTTTGTCATTATGGGGTATTTTGTGTAGATCGTGACAAATTTTTTTACATTTATCAATTTTAATTTGGGCTGGAACAACAAATGTGAAAAAGTCAAGGTGTGTAATACTTTCTGAAGACACTGTATAGCTTTATCTGTTTATCAGTTACGGAGTCCTTGGTGCATCCCATGATAGTGAGCATGTCTTTGTCAACTTTCAGTTGATGAAAGCTATCATTCTCTAACGATAATGGATACATAATCACGGAATGAATAAATTTAGTGGATGACACATTGACATTAACTAAACGTCAAACTAATTATCTTCATTAAATTAGATGATCTTTATTAAAGTTAACTCCTTAAAGCTTGGACTAAGCAACATGGCATTAAGATTATATATTATTAGGATTGTAAAACTATTACAATGCCCTTGTCTGTCTGTCTGTGTACACGTCTATATATACAGTGTTTTACTTTAAAATTTTCTCTGCAACCACTTCTGCGATCGATGCGAATCTTAAATATAGGAGGGACTCCCAGTGGAGACTATTTATTGATAACTGTGACTGACGATGTCATCATAGCTAATCATAGGTCACGTGGTATGGCAACCATATTGGATTAAAGAAAAAAAATTGGACATCATCTCCAAACCGCTCAACAAAAAAAATAAAACTGGCAAATGTCATCAACTCCCCATGGCGTATTTAGGGTGATAACGATGACGTCATCGGTGAAGTATTCCAACCATAATTGGTTGAATGAAATACTTGTATTAAAATGTTAAACTTCATACATGTGGTCTGTGGCCTGACATGAGTGAAGAATTAAATTTTTGACGTCATCAGTAACGTGGTCTGGTGGCCATGTTTTGATTGAAAATAAAAACGGGAAAAAATATTCGCCAGAACCGCTTAACAGATCCATCCATCCATTGGGACCATACTCTGTGCAGAGCGTTGGTGCTGCCTAAGCAGTCTCCTTGGCTATTGAGAACAATCCTGGACGGGTTGCCACTCCGACACAGTATACAGCATGCTGGCACTCATTTTGCTGATCTCAGAAGATGACAGGGAGTCCATCCAACTGGTATTAATTCAACAGCTGAGTGGGATTTGAACTCAGCATCCTAGGATCCCAAGCCCACCACCCTAACCATTAAGCCAACACCAGGCATGCTTAACAGATCCATGCAAAATTTCATACATCGATCGCTCGAGCCATGGGAATATAGTTTGGATTTTGGTTTTTCATATTAACCTTCATTGATGCAATTTAGTCTTAATGTGCACAAAAGTTGTTGTTAAGTATCCGAATAATCATAAAAGCTTCGGACATTGGCAATGTAAGTACATAATAGGGTACATGGATGACATGGGATATATAGGCCGTAATAGCAGTGGGCATAAGAGTAGCGTCTCAGTAACGATGGTATTTTGTTTGGAATGAGCGCTCGAGGTGAGGCTATGTGCATCTCTACCGAGTGCCGTTCTAGTTGTATTTGTGTTCGATGCTCTGCCACAAGGTCTCATCATGTGATATTTTCATCTTTTCAGAAATGTCTGCTCGCTCGATAACTTTTCCTCCCTTGGATTTACAACTTGCATACTTTTATAGATAACAATGCACAGCACAACTATTCAAGTCAGATTTGAAGTTAATGTTCTGAAATGAACGGCCATATAATGCTGTTTAACATAGCATCACTACTTTACTGTTCAGAATGTTTGCAACTGTATATTAGGCCATGAGCCAGACCCGGTAATTTTTGGCCACCGGTTACATCCGAGGGGAATAATGCTCATCATAATTTTGGGCAGGGTATACATCTCTACAGTCAGAAACTATATGATAGCATTGCATTGATGGTAGCCTTTTGTGTGTTCTTAGCCGTTTAGTAACCTCATCCCAAATTATACTTCCGAAACCGGCGTAAGACAGAAGAAGACATTCTATTTAAAACTAATGCTTCTCTCTTATTATAGACCATATCTTATTGAAAATTGTTAGGCACGTAGTTCATGTTATTTGCTTTTCAAAACAGTTGTTAAAACTCGCCGGCATTTCGGGTTTGCAATTACAGCACTGATAGTCCAGTGCTGATACATTGCAGAAAATATGATTTTGTTTTCATAAAAAGTGGTACAGAAGTTTTTTGCCCAAACCCTAATTAAATGGATGCCATGTTTAAATACGTGAATTTGAAGAAATTTAATCATAAACTAAAATAACAAAATATTTTAAGTTAGATGTTTTTACTCCAAAGAGTAAAGGTGATCAAGTTATGTTTGGAGATGTCGCCACTACAGTTTTGTCTATGAACACTGAGGAAGGAGCTGATAGTGACAGAATAGATGTGTGTTTGACACATACAGGGAGAACTCTATCAAGAACAGTGAGAGATCACTACGAGGTGGAGAGGCCGGCCATCAGCTGCAAAAGCATCACAGGACACATATTGTGGGCAGTGGAAGAGGTTCCTGAGCCCAGTTAATAACAAGACTCGTCTCATTACCTTCTAAGTCGGTGAATGGAGGAAACCAGAATACAGAGAAAGCTACAGGGGAAGGTTCTAGAATGCAACTGTGAATGACAAATGTTACAGAATCACATCTAAGGACAGTGAGGAGGTGCAGCTCTTCAGTGCCAACAGGAAGAAGCAGATGGGCACCTACTTCTCCATGCTGCTCAAGCAGCAAGAGAGGGCTATCAGGCTGTAGTGATCTATTCATGAGGACACAGATGTCTTCATAATGTCCTTGTCATTTCATGACAAGATTGGAGTCCCACTGTTCCAGAAATGTGGAACTAGAACCCAGACGAGGCTCGTTTGACATCATGAAGATTGCTGCCACTGTTGGCATATATGTCTGTAGGGCTCTCATTGGGATGCATGCATATACAGGATGTGACACTATCGATGCATTTGCAGACAAAGGAAGACACAACACCTTGAAACTCTTGACCAGCAACAGGGAAACCCAGGACACATTCCTAGAGTTGGGTCATATATGGGACGGCTCCCGAGAATTGATGGACAAACTAGAGGCATTTACTTGCCTCCTCTATGCACCAAAGGCACATCCACTAAGGTCAATGATCTCAGGTACGACTATTCTGTGCTAAGAAAGGTGAGATGGAGAGCCACCAGCTTCCACCATGCAGCGGACTGTTAGTGAAACACGCACTACCAGGCCGCAAATATGAGACAAATGTCTTGAACAGGATCCAAAGTACCAAGTCCTGTTGGCGAGGATGGAGATGGAGAAGGAAGAAGGAGTTGAACAGTGTGGTGCACTGGATGGATGGTCAGCCAGCACCTGAGGTTGTCCTTGATTTATTTGCCTGCAATTGTAAAAGGAAGTGTTCACTACCAAAATGTGTGCGTTTGTCAAACGGAACTGAAATGCACTTGAATATGTGCAGACTGTTGAGAACCAGGCATCCATCTTTGAGTCAGACGATGGGGAAAGTTTAGATGAGGATATGAAGAACTGGATAATGATTATGATTTTTAAGTTCATCTTGAACATTTTATATCACTTACAATCAGTGCATATGATATCAGAGATGTCTTAAGAAACTATAAAGGACCCGTCTTTGGTTCATAAGCACAATATGTTTATCAGCAACACATTGGGCCTAGGTAATGGCTTGTTAGTGTGAAAACACACATTGTGTTTTCTATTCTGTAATTTATGCCTACAACAGAAGATTGTGTTTCATTTTCCCTTTGACTCATTCACAGATTGCACATGATTAACCATCTTGCTACTGTCTTATTGGTTTATATTGTGTAATACGGGTGTTTGATACCTTCATACTTGAATGTGCATTATCAAGTATCTAAATCCCTGAAATTCTGTATTTTTTGAGAAATTACAGGGAAAAAACATTAATCTTGTTCTGAACATGCTGTCATTTACCTTTGTTTGATTCTTGGAAAGTATCCTTCAATAACAACAGGGAAAATATCATGACATTGACCAAACTACATAAATCCATCAAAATTAGGTATTTTTTCATTTGGGGGGTGGTAACATTGTCTGCTATACTGATGCTTAATATACAACATACAAAAAAAGAGATTTAGATTTTTGGATTTTTTAATAAATTTGTTAACAACCATTAATTATATTGTTCCAGAACTTTTATTTACTTTCCACAGTAAAATGATAGAAAATACTTTTCTAAAGGCGTAATGATTATCCACAGGAAATAGACACTGATATATAAGTGTCACCAAATGACGTACCTTTCAACCTCGGCTGTTTAGCACTTTTTGTTGAGAAGCAAATGATCCTAGCAAAAGTGAACAAATTTCAATGTTAATGTTGACTGATAACAAAATGTTGTTAAGTTGAAGTAGGATGTCTTACTTGCACTACCCATTTTGCACCAAAGCTTATTTCAGGGTAGGCATATAAACATGGTGATAACACACAAAAAGCACCACC
>CM068959.1:20389007-20404822 GCA_035128595.1 Eptatretus atami | reverse complement strand
CAACTTTCAAGGCTTAATTTACTTCCATTGCTGCAGAACAGCTGCAGTTGCTAACCCATTACTTGTTCCCGAAAAGGGCCTTTTTTAACAACTCTGAAATTTACATTATTTTTCAGTGTTTGGTCACCTAAACTTTGTTTTTTAACCTCTGGCAGTTTACCACTTAGCTTTGTACCATTTCAGGTTATTCACTGACTTGAACTGATTAAATTTCAGTAAAAACTGAAAATCGGGTGTTGTAAAACATTTGACCGGTAGAATATATATATATATATATATATATATATATATAATTATATATATTATATATATATATATATATATATATTTTTTTCAGGAGTGATCAAAGCAGCGGTCAGTTGTTATACACCGCCCAGGTTCAATTTTTGCTCCAATTGAAAGAAATATCTAATTTTCACTTCGGTTCAGATTAGTTTGAAGAAACTTTTGCTGAATTTTTTTTGTTGTTTTTTTTTCACTCCCAGAAGCATTTCTGTGTTTTAGGGTAGGACAATGACAGATGGCATTAGGGGTGTGTGTGTGTGTGTGTGTGTGTGTGTGTGTGTGTGTGTGTGTGTGTGTGTGTGTGTGTGTGTGTTGTGTTTTTTTTTATCTATATATATATATATTTTGATGATTGTGAAGATGTGGATATGAGAATTTTGTTTTTAAGTGATTCTTCACCATTGAAAGATGGGGTCAAAACGATGTAAAGCACAAAATCTCAAAAAGTTATGGCCAAGTTGTGACAAAATTTAGTTTGATGTTCAGTGATGAGAGCAAGCTGATTAGATTTTGGTTAAGGTCCAGATCCCGCTTATCAGGGAGATACAAAACGTGAACTGCTCAGCCTGGTGGAGGTATGCGCTCTACCGAATGTCATTCTAGTTTAGTTTGTGCCCTCCCTATTGTTCCCCCACACCACCTCTTCAACCCTCCCCCAGTGGTGAAGTTTGTGATGAACTGTTCAATTTGAGATAATGTGATGTTGATAGAGCACAGGTGTGATCGTCTAATTGGCCTCCTTCATCAACGTTCCTTTTATATCCTTACACACCAATAAAGGTTTTAACGGTAGGAATGAAATTATTCTGCAGGTACTTCTTCAAGAAGGCGAGCAACGAGTTTGACTGCGGAGTCGTCTACGAGGAGGTGCAAGAGGACAATGCGGTCTTGCCCATTTTTGAGGAGAAGATCAACGGCAAAGTAGAACGTGCAGAATAATGGCGACTGCTTTTCCCAAAGAAGCGAAAGACACGAAGTACGCAGATCTTATGGTAAAGACCAACATGACAAAGCCATGTGATCGAGATGCGTGCCATCGGGACGACTGTACCGTGGAATGTACTGCTGGGACCTTTTTATAATGGTTAATGTTATGAATTGTGTTTCTGGACTAAGGAAATTGTTATTATTATTATAATAATTATTATTATTATTTTTATTTTATTATTATTATTTTTATCATTGTGAAATACAGGCTATAAATATCCAGGTTCATCTTTTTTTAGGTGACACACTGTTGTAGTTCATTTGACAATGCACAAAATCTCAGCGTTTGTGCTTCTCACGTTTGTTCAGCAATAATTTTTACGAGATATATTTTTGTAGACATTTATATATTGGTACTACGTACAACACTGCAGACAACAGTAACCAGTCTTCAAATTTCCTTTGATTCTCCATACCTCAGTTGTACGGCCCCTTTTTATTTGCCTTCGATGAGTATTTTTTTTCAACGGTATTTATAAATATAAAAACTTGTACATATAAAAACAAAGAACTTTTCATTCGTGCCTGCCATTGTATATTGCCTTTCATTTCCTCATTCTGTGACTTTTTAAAAGTTTTTTTTTATTATTGTTCTGAAGAAAGAATAAACTCTTTAATCTAATGGTTTATATAACCAGATGGATCAATCGATGGACGTGTAAAATAGATCTCTTGTTTGTGGCGTTTACCACTGCCTCACTGGGTGCGCTTTGGCCGAAAAGTGCCGACTACGTGTACATTTTGTAAATAAGAGTTTTAACTGTACGGTTATAAACAGATGTCTGAATGTAGCATATTGGAATATTAAAAGTTTTGTCAAAAGAAACAATATTGAAATTTTTCCATATTTTCTGAAAGGACTTGTTTGCACTTTGCTGCGTCTTCGTTTGTGCCTGTCCGTAAATGACTGTGCTTTGGACTGGGAGCAGGATGGCCGGCTTTATGCTCTTTGCTTGTTTTGAAGCTTTTTTGTTTGTTTGTTTTTTTAACGGTTCTGTGTCGGTGCGACGGCGGCATTTTGATGCAGGGGCATCTGGTCTCGCGCTGCTGCGATGATGGATCGTTTGGAAACAGCATCTCGAATGTCCTTGTCCAGTTGATTATCCTTGAATACCAGGCTGCTGTTGTTTTTTTTGTTTTATTGCGGCTGTGGAGCAATGAGGCTAAGTATGCGGCAACGGCTGCGGCCTTGTGCGAGTTTGTGTATGTTCTGCCGCTATCCCGAACGCTGCCCTTGCGTTGGCCTTTTTGGGTGATTTATCCGTTTCCTCTGTGCAACGCGAGAGGCTTGGCCCTCGCACGTACTCTCCTGCACATAATCAGCACGGGCTTTGCGCCGCAAGTAGGAAAGTCCAGATGTGTTTTGCCGAGAGCTTTGGTTTGGAGGACAAAAAGGGTTTGAATCTGCATTCTGTTCCAACCTATGTCTCTAAGCGGTGGCCATGTGACGAAACGGTTGTAACGAGTGTAGTTTAAAATAAATGTACCGTGAATAATGTTTGCTGCCTTGTATTGCCACTTCTCGAACAAATGCATACTTGATTGGAATTTAATAACAAGTGAAGTCTGCTGGTTGCATCATGAACTTTCCAGTTTGTTTTGGCTGCTCAGTTGGGGGTTGTGGAGAACCTTTTTTCTATTTTTTTTGTCACAGTGTGTTCCACTCTTTAAAGCAGATTGTGTTAACACCCACAACTGAAAACAAGCAGATGGGATAAGCAACTTAATTTCCACTCTGAATTGCTGTTTCATACTTTGGTGCTCGTTGTTAGTACCGCACTGTAATATGGAAGCCTCCAATAGATTCAACCTTGAAGGTTAAATCAGAATCGGGTAGCTCGGTTGTTCACCTTCAAACTATTTTGTTTCCCATAGGCTGGCAGGATGGCTTCGAGGTATAATATTATTATAATATAATAATAATATAACAACTTGCCGTTGGGCCAGAGGGACGGCTGGAGGCATAATGATCTTGTCCCTCTATCTGACACCAGTCAAAGCACCTCTCCAAATGCTGACAAGATCGGTTCTTCGGCCAACTTGAATGCCAGGTCATACCATCAGCTCACCACTGCTCCCCTCTCCCCCCAAAACCAATCTTGCTGCCTCATGGAAGATTTAGCAAATCGTTCCCCACCTTGTCTCCTGGCTCACACATCCATTTTTGAAGTGTTATCAGAATCTAGACTTGCTGCTGAAATGAACATTGCTGCAACGGTTCACACCCCAGTTGTGTCGTCGCTAATTGCATGCACTGCTGTCAATGGCATTGTCAAAAGTATTTGTTGGCATGAAGCTTGTTCCAAACTACCTTGAGTCGAAATTTGAGTCTCAACTTTAGTCGAAACAGAATATAAGGAACAGGAGAGACAGAGACACAGAACTAACACCAACAACAGGTTTGAGGGACAAAATAGAGGGAGAATTGGAGAAATGAGTTGTGTGGGGAAGAATGAGGGGTTGGGCAGGATGAGTGGGGTTTATGACATGGATGCAGAAGCAAACTTTCCAGAAGGAAAGACTGGAAATTTGGAAAGAAGTGTCCTTGGGGGTGGGGGTGGGTAACTTGGGTAGAAAAGATCATAGTTTTAGATGTGGGATGATCTGAGATGGTGGTTCCCATAGTGTGCTGTCTTTTTGGCTGCTGGTTGCATCATTGGTTAGAGCCGCAGCTATGCCGCTGATGCAGTGCCCCGATTACCAGTATACTGGTGCTCATTTTGCCGACCTCGGAAGGATGACAGGCTGAGTCAACCCCCTGGTGTTAATTCAGCAGCCAACGGGGATCGAACTCAGGACCCTAGGATCCCAAGCCACCACCCTAACTGCGAAGCCAACACCAGGCTACACGAGATGGTGGTGAGCAGCTGTCTTGAAGACCTGGAGGGAAGAATAAGATTGAAGAGAATGTGAAAGTTGGTTCCACAGGTGGGAAAAAGAATAGCAAATAAGTGAAGGTGAGCAGTACTTCTGGATTTTGTTCTTTACAGGTCATTCTGGAAAAATTGTGCTGTCGAAAAGCAGTTCCTTCTGGTGCAAGGATGACAAGACATCACTCCTCAAGGGAGTCTGCAACCCTTCAGTGACCTGAACGAGGTCTCTCTGCGAACTATCCACTCCCTTAGAAATGATGATATAATGAGCATTACACTGAGAATCAACAGCAGTCAACAGCAGTCACTCGTCCACCCCCCCCCTCCCCCATCCCCACTCCCTTACCCTCACTCAACTAATTTGGTGTTAAATGATGCCTGTCCATTCCTCAACTGACGGGTGGCCAATTTATCCAAGGTATTGACATGGATCCTATGCAGAGTGTATGTCAATTCTGTATGAGATGCAATTTGCAGGTGAATGTTCAGGATCGCTCAGTTCAGGTGTGCCTCATTGTAACATTAGATGTTGGTGAAGTTCCTGATCCGAGAAATTTTTTAGTGATTCTTTTGAGTGACAGGGCCAAAAACGATATATAATCAATGTCTTAAAAAGTTGTGGACGAGTTATGACAACTTGGTGGATGAGTTGAGTTGGTGACAAGAACAAGCCGATTAGATTTTGGAGATCCGGGCACAGATCCGGCCTATCAGTGGGATGCAAAGTATAAACTGTTCAGCCTGGTGGAGGTATGTGCTCTGCCGAGTGCCTATCTAGTGGTTGATGTTAAGCCTCCAACAAGTAAGGTAAACAAAAAAAACAACAACAACCTTTGAATGCATTTATGCAGAGGATTCCAAACTACTTCCCACGTTGACTGCAATACGAGACATTCATCGGAAAGACCAGGAAGGTAGGTCTCAGGTAGAGGATCCTGAAATAACGATTTGGGATCTGTAAGATTCGGCAGGGAATGGTGTTCGTGTGTGCAGCACATTCACCAAGAGTTTTTGCAGTTCTTGCACCAACAAAACCCATGTTGCTGTTCCCCAGTGATTCCAATGAATGAGGTCTCCAACAGTGCTTGCCAAAAAGGTTCCTTTAACGAAGGCCTCGTTTGTCTATAATCGTGTGCTTGAGTCAACTGAAGATTCTGCTCCTTTTCCATTGAAAAACATATTCACGAGGTTAAATTGGTTCAGTGGATTACATTACAAATTCTAGGTAGTCTGATGATCGGTGCTCTTTTATTTGCAGATATTGACGGTTGTAGCGCACTCGCCTCTAAGCTGTCTAGCCTGGGTTTGAATCCCGACTTGGCTATAGACTGTCATGCTGGTGTTTCATAAGCAGTGCGATTCATCAATGTGTGTGCCGTTCCTCGGATGGACGTTAAACTGGGTGTCATGTCTGCCGGAATTAGTTGGTGGACGTTCAAGATCCCACGGTGTCCTTCGTGAAAAGGAAGCGATCTATTGCCGGCACCATGAACAAATTACAAATACTTAGTCGATCGTCAGGCCTGGCCAGCTGGTTCGTGAAAAAAAATTGGCCAAACTTCCCCTGACCAATGCTGAAGTTATTAAAAGGGTTACAAAGAAATGTATGTTTGGGGAGGATGATGAGAACTCGGTTAGTGCCACTTCCAGGGAATGTGGAAGTGGAGAAAAACGAGGGGAGAGAGAGAGGAGAGAAGACTGTGTGCAAGGTGGGAAAAGATCCTAAAACCACCGTGTCTGCAATGAGAGGGAAGCATTCTCCTGGCCTCATCTTCTGCCAGAAGAACACCAATGATTTTCAGGGATTCCTTCGATTCCACTGCATTCTGGGTTGCAAGATGCAGAAACACCAGTGCGCAGTGGAAAGCAATATATTGCACTGCAAACGAACGCCTCGTCTCGGACCATTTTCAGAACCGCCAAGAAAGGTACTCAAGTCAACAGCATACCGTAATCCTTATGATTCCAAATGCTGGAGGCCAGACTGTACATGTAGTTGACCGAGGAATAGTTGTGGTTGATTGTAAGGCTAATATGCCGAAGATTGATTACAGGTGTCGTTTGTATTAACATTGAGACTGAGAGTGTGGGACCATATAGTGTGCGAAGTGGATGAACAGTTTCCCCACATCAACTGATTGGTGCAGTTTCAGTTTGCCCGCCACAGGAGTGAGTAAATGTCCAGCACAAGGTCGAGTCATTTGCAAAATAAGGCAGAGGATTGTCCAAGGATGCAAAGGATCATGTATAGCCTATCCCTATGTAATGGAGCGTATGTTTGTACGTATCATCTACTCCTTCTAGAAGATTTGACCTGAAAGCTGAACCTTTCAAGGATTAATGAGGGTACCTTGAACTCATGCATGTGCAAGTTTCGTTTAATTCCATCGAGTTGTTTTTTTTCAATCTTCCTTTGGGGAGGAGGGATGGGTGGTGTGGTTGGAATTTTTCGAGAGCTTCGGGAAGCAGTGCAGGACAGGGATGTTTGGAGAAATCTGATCATGAATGTCACCAGAAGTCCGACCCGACTTGATGGAACTCGATGACTTTATAAGAAGATAAATGGTCGTATTGGACATTGGATGGCTTTGATGAAACAAATCAACCAGTCATTTATTACAGAAGACAGAAGAGATTTTATGGATGAATAGATTTTCAATTTCTGAATCGAAAACGACGTCTTGTGTCTCATTTGGAGGTGCACAGAGGAATACTGTGATGGATGATATGATTTCCTCAACATCGTGTCGCCTTCCATTGTCAACAACGAATCGGTGAAGTATTTGATCCTGAAACTGGTCTACATGTTCAAATGATCAAATGATCACAGCTTACTACTTACCTCCAGTTTGTCATGCCTTCCCCCCTCAAAGATTACATCACTCAAATTTCCATGAAATGTTTGTCATTTGGAGGTGAGGAGGGTCGTTTGTTTTATTTTTTTTTACTTATAATCTTTCAAACCAGTTTATGCTTCAGGGAATTAGATTAACTTTTGCACGACAGGAAACTTCACAACTGCCATCTGGTGTCCATTTTCAAAAACACTAAAAGATTTCATCAACCCATCTAACGTCCAACAGTTAAGATCTCTTGAACAAGAAGGCGAATGCAAGAGCGATGTTAAGATGTGCATGTGCTAGTTACTACAAACAATGCTAGGAGAGTTGGCGTTCGACGTGGAACGAAGTATACAAAATAGAAGTGATTGGAATTATAGTAAATTCAAACGAACTTGTTTTGAAAAGTTTACGCCAAACAATTGTTTTGCGAGAACATCGAGCCATTTGGCTAGCTGAGAAGCATTATGTCACTTCTATTGCAAAAAACAAAGCCTTTGCCAACAGTAGACCAACAACAAAGATCGGTGTTTTCAAAAGATCAAACTTGTAAACAATCCAAGGGTAGATGTTTTCACTCTGCCAAACTCAAAAGCTTGGAAACACTTCTAAAGTTTACTCATTATGACGTCAAGTGATGATGGTAAAAATTACCAAACGTACCTTTTCATTGTTGTTATCTTTGCTGTATTTGTTTCCTCATTCCTTTAAAACCTTCAGGGTATACCATGCAGCAAATGTCACAAAATCTTGAGAGTACTCGACTTGGCCGACTCGTTCCATATCCTTTGGTGACTGCAGGTAATGTCTGTTCTTCAATGCTCCGTTGTCAATCTGACAAGTTTACACCTATTATCCATGACGAACCTCAATGAAATTTCAACAAAAAAACAACTAATCAATAACTTTTACGTGACATAGATAAACAGGGCAGGCAGCACACAATGAATGACTGTCTAATTGGATGATGTGGTATTATGAAGTGATGACAGTAAAAATTAAAATAATAACGCTATTATACTGATAAATAACTCATGCGTGCCATCATGAACTTATTTGTCTTATTCTGTTCTAAACATAGAGACGACTTGATACAGTGTGGGAACTTTTCTTGCTTTGTGTTTGTACGGCATCATTTCATGGTAATGTTTTAACTCTGGCTACCTCATGGGGGCAGAAAGTGAAGCCGCATGTTTTGTGAGATGCTTGAGGCGGTGCTGAGACACAACACCTGTAGCTTGACTTCTTAAACCATCCAAGTCCTGTTCCTACGAAAGTCCACCCACCTGTGCATTCTTTCCTTCTTTACAAATAAAGAACAGATCAAGCATTGGGGGACATCAACTGAAGATCCAACTTGTAGAGCATGATTTGTTTGCTTTGTGTTATTTGTTAATTGTGGAGGCATTTACAGTTTTTTGTTATTGCTGTTGATCTCGAGACCGATTAATTATAAATGCATGTTATACGATTGTGTCTGAACGGGGTAAACGTCGTTACCGTAGCACATAGAATACTGAATGATACTTCATTTAAGAGCTCTTGGATCCGCACAGTGCATGCGGAAGTCTAAAAATATCAATATTCATGCAATTTTGAGTTATGTGCATGTTTGTTGTGCACACTGGCGGTGTATACACTCAGTCGCCGGTTCACACGCCTACCAGAAGTAAAAAATAAAATAAAATAGTAACCACAAACTATTCAGGCAATTCTTTCCAACATATAATTACCTTTCCATTGATTTACTTCACCGAGAAACCTAAGCAGTCTTAACAGTTAGTAACTATTATACTGTCAAAGGACGTTCCAAGCAAACTCTGTAAATATTCTCCACTCTAATGGGAATGATTTCACTCACAACAGCCCGGTGGAACCGGGTTATCTGCTTGTTAAAAGACAAGTTGACTGTTCTATCAAATGTCTTTTGAAAAATGTGAGCACATATCAGTTGTCATCACAACCATGGAAGTATTTATTGGTGTTATATTTTCAATGCATATCCCTATCTACAGGCACCAGTAAAATAGAAGCAAAAGCCGACATAACTGGCCACGAAAGAGCCCAGACACAGGTTAAAGGCTAGCAAAGAAGCAGGTGCACCAGGTATGGAATACACCTTAAATGTACTATATGTAGATTAAGGCAGACGTTCCACAAGCCATCTACAAAAGCCTGTACAATGGTGACCTGTTCTTCCAACAAGTATATTTTTTATCCAAAACAAGTGATGCTTGAATCTCCTTTAGACTTAAAAAAAAAAAACTACCTTGTTAGACACACTCACTAAAATGAAGACTTCAATGATTTTTATATATTTTTAAAAAGGGATAGCAATCGTTCAATATATATATATATATTTTTTTTTTTTTTTAAAACAAATTAATTCTAATTTAAGGTTTTCTTTCACCGTTGTTAGAAAAAAAGCTGATCTACAAGAGACCATTTGGGTGTAAATTGAGGGCCTTCTCATCCGTCAGAGTGCTCATCAAATGCTGCTCAGGTAAGTGCAAGACATTTAAACCAATGTTGAGATACTGCAGGTAAAATATCAACCAAATTACCCGTTACTAGTGATGACTGTCACATCCTTTAAGATAATTATAGAAAAACAAGTTGGTGTTCACAGAAAAAGGCATCACATGTTAAAGCGTGTACTTTGTAATGAGTTGACTGGTACAAATCGCAAGAACTATTATATTCAAAGACATTATTATCTAACATTATTATCTGTAAATGATAGTATACTGATAAATCATTTGTGCGTGCTATCGTAATTCTTATTTAACAGCTCTCTCACGTCCTCTTTATCTTTAACAGCACAACCCCCTCCATCCTTCTTACGCTAATCAAAATAAAGACCAAATACTGTACCGTAGTCCCAAGAAGGAAGCCTGACGTAACAACAATACACACACATGTATATACACCATACATACGTAACCCAACCTTCCCCCCTCCTCCGTCTCCTCCTCAGGGCCACCAATAAACTTGAAATCCTCTACAGACAGGCACGCATTGTACGCCACTCCTTTCGGCCCTTTTCATGTCCAATCGCATTGGCAAATCTCCATGCAGGACCAGATCAAAGACCACGATATGGCACAGTGCTTTGAATGTAGTCTTTTGAGTCTGTTTAACGCAAAGAGCAGTATGTTATGGCTGTCGGGTAATCACTCTGGTTGTCCACGCGCGTTACATTCCGACGCACAGATTAACCTCACTTGCTTTACAGTTATCCATTCACGTCCTCCACTAGTTTTGACAAGGGGATATCGAATGAGAGATTCTTGAAGAGGTAAATGTAGACATTTGTGTAATTTCATCGTACGTGCATCCTACGCTTTCTCATAAACGAGGTCACGCGCACTAATGCAAGACACGGTCTACCTTGATCAGACAACATCGACAAAGGCCCGGCCTAGCGAGTGTATTTGTGTGAAGTTTGTTAATATTTTTATGATAGATCTGATATTTTTGAGACGAATTGGGAGTTGGGCAAGGGAGTTTCTCTTGCAACTGAGATAATTTACAGATTTTTAAGTGTCCCCAAGCTCTCCAAGCTGGAATCGAGAATACCAAATTAAGTGTGCAAATGAGGACTTTTCTTAAACCACACAAACAGGTGTCATTCCCAAATACTGGAACTTGTTTAACAGGAACGGTGACGTCATGCATGGCGAAGTCTATCTTATGAAGATAAAGCACAACAGAGTTGTTCTGCTGTCAGATAAGCTGGCATGCTGAAAAGAAAAGGCCACACAATGGCCGTTTGCTGCGCTGTTCCACAACGCTTCTGGAGGACAATGTATTGAGTATCCATGCAAGTACAACCTCATACATTTTATGGTATCTACAGTGTCTTCAGAAAGTACTCACACCCCTGGACTTTTGTCACATTTTGTTGTGTTACAGCCTGAATTTAAAATGGATTAAATTTAAATTATTTGTCACCGATCTACACAAAATACCCCATAATGACAAAGTGAAAGCATGTTTTTAGAAATTTTTACAAATTAAATGAAAATGAAAAGCTGAAATGTTTTGTGTCATTAATAAGTATTCAACCCCATTGCTATGACACTCCAAATTGAGCTTGGGAGCATCCATTTTCCTTTGATCATCCTTGAGATGTCTCTACAACTTGATTGGAGCCCACCTGTGGCCAATTCAATTGATTGGACATGATTTAGAAAGAAAAACACCTTTCCATATAAGATCCCACAGTTGACAGTGCATTTCAGAGCAGAAACTCTCCCATGAAGTTCAAGGAACTGTCCATTGATAGAATTGTGAGGAAGTATAGATCTGGGGAAGGGTATAAAACAATTTCTATAGTGTTGAAAGTTCCCAAGAGCACAGTGAGCTCCATCATTAGGAAATGGAAAGAATATGGAACTACCCAGACTCTTCCTAGAGCTGGCCGTCCGACCAAACTGAACAACCAAGCAAGAAGGACCTTGGTCAGGGAGGTGACCAAGAACCCAAATGACCACTCTGACAGAACTACAGAGTTCCTTGGCTGAAATGGGAGAACCTGCTGGAAGGACAACAGTCTCTGCAGCACTTCACAAATTTACACTTCATTGGAGAGTGGTCAGACGGAAGCCAATCCTGAGAAAAAGGCACACGACAGCACTCCTGAAGTTAGCAAAAAGGCACGGGAAAGACTGAGAGCACGAGGAAAAAGATTCTGTGGTCTGATGAGACAAAAATTGAACTCTTTGGCCTGAATGCAAAGTGCTACATCTGGTGGAAACCGAGCACATTCTTCACCCATCTAACACCATCCCTACCCAAGCATACAGCCAAAGCAACACTGGGATGGCTTCAAAACAAGTCTGTGGAAAGACTTGAAGATTTCTGTTCACCGACACTCCCCATCCAACTGGGAAGAGCTTAAGCAAATCTGCAAGGAAGAATTGGAGAAAATCCCCAAATCCAGATGTGCAAAGCTTATACAGACATACCCAAGAAGACTTGAAGCTGTAATCACTGCCAAAGGCACTTCTACAAGGTATTGACTCAGGGGGTTGAATACTTAATGATGATGCAAGACATTTCAGCTTTTCATTGTCAATTAATTTGTAAAAATTTCTAAAAACATGTTTTCACTTTGTCATTATGGGGTATTTTGTGTAGATCGGTGACAAATTTTTTTACATTTAATCAATTTTAAATTTGGGCTGGAACAACAAAATGTGAAAAAGTCAAGGGGTGTGAATACTTTCTGAAGACACTGTATAGCTTTATCTGTTTATCAGTTACGGAGTCCTTGGTGCATCCCATGATAGTGAGCATGTCTTTGTCAACTTTCAGTTGATGAAAGCTATCATTCTCTAACGATAATGGATACATAATCAACGGATGAATAAATTTAGTGGATGACACATTGACATTAACTAAACGTCAAACTAATTATCTTCATTAAAATTAGATGATCTTTATTAAAGTTAACTTCCTTAAAGCTTGGACTAAGCAAACATGGCATTAAGATTATATATTATTAGGATTGTTAAACTATTACAATGCCCTTGTCTGTCTGTCTGTGTACACGTCTATATATACAGTGTTTTTACTTTAAAATTTTCTCTGCAACCACTTCTGCGATCGATGCGAATCTTTAAATATAGGAGGGACTCCCAGTGGAGACTATTTTATTGATAACTGTGACTGACGATGTCATCATAGCTAATCATAGGTCACGTGGTATGGCAACCATATTGGATTAAAGAAAAAAAATTGGACATCATCTCCAAAACCGCTCAACAAAAAAAATATAAACTTGGCAAATGTCATCAACTCCCCATGGCGTATTTAGGGTGATAACGATGACGTCATCGGTGAAGTATTCCAACCATAATTGGTTGAATCGAAATACTTGTATTAAAAATGTTAAACTTCATACATGTGGTCTGTGGCCTGACATGAGTGAAGAATTAAATTTTTGACGTCATCAGTAACGTGGTCTGGTGGCCATGTTTGATTGAAAATAAAAACGGGAAAAAAATATTCGCCAGAACCGCTTAACAGATCCATCCATCCATTGGGACCATACTCTGTGCAGAGCGTTGGTGCTGCCTAAGCAGTCTCCTTGGCTATTGAGAACAATCCTGGACGGGTTGCCACTCCGACACAGTATACCAGCATGCTGGCACTCATTTTGCTGATCTCAGAAGGATGACAGGGAGAGTCATCCCCAACTGGTATTAATTCAACAGCTGAGTGGGATTTGAACTCAGCATCCTAGGATCCCAAGCCCACCACCCTAACCATTAAGCCAACACCAGGCATGCTTAACAGATCCATGCAAAATTTCATACATGATCGCTCGAGCCATGGGGAATATAGTTTGGATTTTGGTTTTTCATATTAACCTTCATTGATGCAATTTAGTCTTAATGTGCACAAAAGTTGTTGTTAAGTATCCGAATAATCAATAAAGCTACGGACATTGGCAATGTAAGTGACATAATAGGGTACATGGATGACATGGGATATATGGGCCGTAATAGCAGTGGGCCATAAGAGTAGCGTGCTCAGTAAACGATGGTATTTTTGTTTGGAATGAGCGCTCGAGGTGAGGCTATGTGCACTCTACCGAGTGCCGTTCTAGTTGTATTTGTGTTCGATGCTCTGCCACAAGGTCTCATCATGTGATATTTTCATCTTTTCAGAAATGTCTGCTCGCTCGATAACTTTTCCTCCCTTGGATTTACAACTTGCATACTTTTATAGATAACAATGCACAGCACAACTATTCAAGTCAGATTTGAAGTTAATGTTCTGAAATGAACGGCCATATAATGCTGTTTAACATAGCATCACTACTTTACTGTTCCAGAATGTTTGCAACTGTATATTAGGCCATGAGCCAGACCCGGTAATTTTTGGCCACCGGTACCATCCGAGGGGAATAATGCTCATCATAATTTTGGGCAGGGTATACATCTCTACAGTCAGAAACTATATGATAGCATTGCATTGATGGTAGCCTTTTGTGTGTTCTTAGCCGTTTAGTAACCTCATCCCAAAATATACTTCCGAAACCGGCGTAAGACAGAAGAAGACATTCTATTTAAAACTAATGCTTCTCTCTTATTATAGACCATATCTTATTGAAAATTGTTAGGCACGTAGTTCATGTTATTTGCTTTTCAAAACAGTTGTTAAAACTCGCCGAGCATTTCGGGTTTGCAATTACAGGCACTGATAGTCCAGTGCTGATACATTGCAGAACATATGATTTTGTTTTCATAAAAAGTGGTACAGAAGTTTTTTGCCCAAACCCTAATTAATGGATGCCATGTTTAAATACGTGAATTTGAAGAAAATTTAATCATAAACTAAAATAACAAAATATATTTTAAGTTAGATGTTTTACTCCAAAGAGTAAAAGGTGATCAAGTTATGTTTGGAGATGTCGCCACTACAGTTTTGTCTATGACACTGAGGGAAGGAGCTGATAGTGACAGAATAGATGTTGTGTTTGACACATACAGGGAGAACTCTATCAAATCCAAGAACAGTGAGAGATCACTACGAGGTGGAGAGGCCGGCCATCAGCTGCAAAGATCACAGGCACACATATTGTGAGGCAGTGGAAGAGGTTCCTGAGCCCAGTTAATAACAAGACTCGTCTCATTACCTTCTAAGTCGGTGAATGGAGGAAACCAGAATACAGAGAAAAGCTACAGGGGAAGGTTCTAGATGCAACTTGAATGACAAATGTTACAGAATCACATCTAAGGACAGTGAGGAGGTGCCAGCTCTTCAGTGCCAACAGGAAGAAGCAGATGGGCACCTACTTCTCCATGCTGCTCAAGCAGCAGAGAGGGCTATCAGGCTGTAGTGATCTATTCAGAGGACACAGATGTCTTCATAATGTCCTTGTCATTTCATGACAAGATTGGAGTCCCACTGTTCCAGAAATGTGGACTAGAACCCGACGAGGCTCGTTGACATCATGAAGATTGCTGCCACTGTTGGCATATATGTCTGTAGGGCTCTCATTGGGATGCATGCATATACAGGATGTGACACTATCGATGCATTGCAGACAAAGGGAAGACAAGCACCTTGAAACTCTTGACCAGCAACAGGGAAACCCAGGACACATTCCTAGAGTTGGGTCATATATGGGACGGCTCCCGAGAATTGATGGACAAACTAGAGGCATTTACTTGCCTCCTCTATGCACCAAAGGCATCATCCACTAAGGTCAATGATCTCAGGTACGACCTATTCTGTGCTAAGAAAGGTGAGATGGAGAGCCCACAGCTTCCACCATGCAGGGACTGTTTAGTGAAACACGCACTACAGCTGCAATATGGAGACAATGTCTTGAACAGGATCCAAAAGTACCAAGTCCTGTTGGCCGAGGATGGAAGATGGAGAAGGAAGAAGGAGTTGAACAGTTGGTGGTGCACTGGATGGATGGTCAGCCAGCACCTGAGGTGTTCCTTGATTTATTTGCCTGCAATTGTAAAAGGAAGTGTTCACTCCAAAATGTGTGGCGTTTGTCAAACGGACTGAAATGCACTGATATGTGCAGACTGTGAGAACCAGGCATCCATCTTTGAGTCAGACGATGGGGAAAGTTTAGATGAGGATATTGAAGAACTGGATAATGATTATGATTTTTAAGTTCACTTGAACATTTTATATCACTTACATCAGTGCATATGATCAGAGATGTCTTAGAAACTATAAAGGACCGTCTTTGGTTCATAAGACAATATGTTTATCAGCAACACATTGGGCCTAGGTAATGGCCTTGTTAGTGTGAAACACCACATTTGTGTTTCTATTCTGTAATTTATGCCTACAA
>CM068959.1:20371109-20383770 GCA_035128595.1 Eptatretus atami | reverse complement strand
TGGGGGGGGGGGGGGGGGGATAATTCTCATAGTGATTTGGTAAGGTATACAACCCTAGAGTTAGAAAATATGTGATAGCATTGCAACGGTGGTAGCTTTTTGTGTGTTATCACCATGTTTATATGCCTACCCTAAATAAGCTTTGGTGCAAAATGGGTAGTGCAAGGTAAGACATCCTACTTCAACTTAACAACATTTTTGTTATCAGTCAAACATTAACATTGAATTTGTCTCACCTTTTGCTGAGATCATTTGCTTCTCAACAAAAAGTGCTAAACATGCCGAGGTTGAAAGGTATGTCATTGGTGACACTTATATATCAGTGTCTATTTCCTGTGGATAAATCATTACGCCTTTAGAAAAGTATTTTTCTATCATTTACTGTGGAAAGTAAATAAAAGTTTGGAACAATATAATTACATGGTTTGTTAACAAATTTATTAAGAAATCCAAAAATTAAATCTCTTTTTTGTATGTTGTATATTAAGATCAGTATAGCAGACAATGTTACCCCACCCCCAAATGAAAAAATACCTAATTTTGATGGATTTATGTAGTTTGGTCAATGTCATGATATTTTCCCTGTTGTTATTGAAGGATACTTTCCAAGAATCAAACAAAGGTAAATGACAGCATGTTCATGAACAAGATTAATGTTTTTTCCCTGTAATTTCTCAAAAATACAGAATTTCAGGGATTTAGATACTTGATAATGCACATTCAAGTATGAAGGTATAAACACCCGTATTACACAATATAAACCATAAGACAGTAGCAAGATGGTTAATCATGTGCAATCTGATGAATGAGTCAAAGGTGAAAATGAAACACAATCTTCTGTTGTAGGCATAAAATTACAGAATAGAAACACAAATGTGGTGTTTCACACTAACAAGCCATTACCTAGGCCCAATGTGTTGCTGATAAACATATTGTCTTATGAACCAAAGACGGTCCTTTATAGTTTCTAAGACATCTCTGATCATATGCACTGATTGTAAGTGATAAAAATGTTCAAGATGAACTTAAAAATCATAATCATTATCCAGTTCTTCAATATCCTCATCTAAACTTTCCCCATCGTCTGACTCAAAGATGGATGCCTGGTTCTCACAGTCTGCACATATCAGTGCATTTCAGTCCGTTTGACAAACGCACACATTTTGGTAGTGAACACTTCCTTTTACAATTGCAGGCAAATAAATCAAGGAACACCTCAGGTGCTGCCTGACCATCCATCCAGTGCACCACCAACTGTTCAACTCCTTCTTCCTTCTCCATCTTCCATCCTGGCCAACAGGACTTGGTACTTTTGGATCCTGTTCAAGACATTGTCTCCATATTGCAGCCTGGTAGTGCGTGTTTCACTAAACAGTCCCTGCATGGTGGAAGCTGGTGGCTCTCCATCTCACCTTTCTTAGCACAGAATAGTCGTACCTGAGATCATTGACCTTAGTGGATGATGCCTTTGGTGCATAGAGGAGGCAAGTAAATGCCTCTAGTTTGTCCATCAATTCTCGGGAGCCGTCCCATATATGACCAACTCTAGGAATGTGTCCTGGGTTTCCCTGTTGCTGGTCAAGAGTTTCAAGGTGCTTGTCTTCCCTTTGTCTGCAAATGCACTGATAGTGTCACATCCTGTATATGCATGCATCCCAATGAGAGCCCTACAGACATATATGCCAACAGTGGCAGCAATCTTCATGATGTCAACGAGCTCGTCGGGTTCTAGTTCCACATTTCTGGAACAGTGGGACTCCAATCTTGTCATGAAATGACAAGGACATTATGAAGACATCTGTGTCCTCTGAATAGATCACTACAGCCTGATAGCCCTCTCTTGCTGCTTGAGCAGCATGGAGAAGTAGGTGCCCATCTGCTTCTTCCTGTTGCACTGAAGAGCTGGCACCTCCTCACTGTCCTTAGATGTGATTCTGTAACATTTGTCATTCAAGTTGCATCTAGAACCTTCCCCTGTAGCTTTTCTCTGTATTCTGGTTTTCCATTCACCGACTTAGAAGGTAATGAGACGAGTCTTGTTATTAACTGGGCTCAGGAACCTCTTCCACTGCCTCACAATATGTGTGCCTGTGATGCTTTGCAGCTGATGGCCGGCCTCTCCACCTCGTAGTGATCTCTCACTGTTCTTGATAGAGTTCTCCCTGTATGTGTCAAACACAACATCTATTCTGTCACTATCAGCTCCTTCCCTCAGTGTCATAGACAAAACTGTAGTGGCGACATCTCCAAACATACTTGATCACCTTTTACTTTTGGAGTAAAACATCTAACTTAAAATATATTTTGTTATTTTAGTTTATGATTAAATTTTCTTCAAATTCACGTATTTAAACATGGCATCCATTAATTAGGGTTTGGGCAAAAAACTTCTGTACCACTTTTTATGAAACAAAATCATATGTTCTGCAATGTATCAGCACTGGACTATCAGTGCCTGTAATTGCAAACCCGAAATGCTCGGCGAGTTTTAACAACTGTTTTGAAAAGCAAATAACATGAACTACGTGTCCTAACAATTTTCAATAAGATATGGTCTATAATAAGAGAGATGGTACCGACCAACCCTACTGGCTCATGGCGAAATCAGAAATGTATTATAAAGTTGTTTAAAAGCTCAGTTTGTGCATCGTTTAAGATCCACGTCCTCAAATTAAGGGTGAACAATTGGTTGTGTAATCAAGGCTATCTCTCTATGCTTATCTGGTCGACTTCCTCCATGTGTGTAACAGTGTAAAGCTTGCGACTGCTCCTTCTCAAATTCAGCTCAACCTATGGCGGCTGGCATTTCCTAAGGAAGCACCAACTTGATTCTCTTGGGTTTTCATTAATTACCTGTTTCTTTGCAAAATTATTTTTACGTTTTTGCAGATTATTCAACATTATATTGAGCAGTTCTCCATCTCATTGGCAGAGTGGTGGTGGCTACTTCCCAAACAGCTGAACGCAAATGCCATTAACTGGTTCAACACCAGGAATACAACTTTTCATTCATTTACTATCTATCTGTCCACATACGCTCACGGTTTCACTTCACAAGTGAATCCATCGATGTACATCTGTGATGGACCTATTGGAGAGGTTCACTCCCTTGGACTCCTGGATCTCCTCATCAGCCATGACCTCGCCTCAGTAAACAAAATCTCCAAAATAGCCACAAAAGCCAGGCTTCGCCTGGGCATTCTGCAGCAGGTAGAGTACTTGCCTGGTTCTGCAGAACTTCAAAAGGTCTATAAAGCATTTGTTTGAAGCACAGTGTAGTGTTGTCCTTTTTTGGCTGGTGCTCCTCCATTCTGTCCCTCACCAATAGAAGTTGTGCAGGCCAAGTATCTTAAAATCCTTGGCATCACTGATCAAGTGGCTGTAGCAAATGATTGACTGCTCTCTCACCATAGTCTAGCTGGTGGCCTCTTGATCTTAACTATCTCCCGTTCTTGCTCCACATGCTCTCTTAACCTTCCACCTTTCTCCAGCTCTGCAAAGGTGAAAGCGTTCATCCAGCACCTATTCCGTTATTAACCATTGCAGCCTTCTTGCTTACGTACATTCCTTTGTCTTTCTCCCAGCTGTTGAAACAACTCCCTGTGTCTGTCGCATCACGTTCCTCCCATCTGGACATTCTGCACCAGGCAGGCAATTCAAGGTTGCAGCTTCCTGCCATGTCATGTCATCGCCCATCTATTCCACCCTTATGGGTCGGGTGAAGCCCCCTCACCCTCTGCTGTTTCACACCTTCATGAACCTCGACATTGCTCCAAAAAATAGATGGCTATGGTTAATGAAAGTTGTTTCTCTCCACTTGTTTTTCAACAAATTTAACCTTTTAACTGAACAATCTGCCTTTTAAAAAATATTTTACTTCCATATCATCCCACAAATTTCTGATCAACCACCGTAGTATTAAATTTATATGAGTGCATTATATTATGGGATTACAATAATGAACACTTGTGCACTTTCAACATTAGATAGTTCAACAAGTACATTTGTATGTTCAACATTATCAAAATAGACATGTTGGCTGCCCCAGTCACCACACAAGTAAAATAAAGGGCAGATATCAAAAATTGTCAATTAGTAAATGTGACCTTTTTTTTTTTTTTACTTCACATCTATATATAGAGGTAGCCATTTGTTGTCCACAGTTTACCAGGGCTGGCAGGATAGCTTAGGGGTATGCACATTCACCTCTGAGCCGTCTAGCCTGGGTAAGAAACCTCGGCCCAGCTATAAACTGTCATCTTGGTGTTTCACAGGCAGGGCAAGGCAACATTGTGTGCACCTCCCTCGGACATTAAACTGGTGTCCCATCTGCCAGCATTCGTTGGTGGACATTAAAGATTCTACGGCGTCCATTGCAAAGAGTAGGAGAGCTGTCACTGGCACCCTGAACAAGTTACAAATTCCTGCTATAACCTTCAGGGGGCACTGCATCAACGGCACACATGTGCTGCCATCAAATGACGCTACCTGCAGCCATGCGCTGCATACGAAAGAAGTAGTTGTACAGTTTACCTATGATATATAATATATATATGGTAGTCAATAAGTAACCTTAAAATGGTGATATAAATTCGAGAATGTAATGTGTGTAGTTGTAGACGACATATGTTATATCTATGGGTAAGAGTCATGTTTTGCTTGTTTTAGATCTCGCAACATTGAGCTTTTGACATTAGTCGAGCAGTTCCAAGATTGCGGCTCCCTTAGAAGCATGCACCAGAGAGGAGCAACGTTCTGTCATGGTTCTGTGGAAGTGAGGGTGTGAATCCAAGTGAAATCCATCGCAGAATGAAGATGAAATATGGTGACGCATGTTTATCACTGCAGCAGGTGTACGACTGGGACAGGAAGTTTAAAAGTGGAATTCTTTCAGTTCGGGTATGAGTTGTCTCGACACCCACCTTGCAGCCACTTTGTGGAACCCCAGCACGTAGTGAATGCCATGATGTGCTGAACCATGGCTAATGTTCAATACGGAGACCATTTCATCCAGCGTAATGCGACAGTTTCCCCTGAGCATGCGGGTGTGTCGGCTGTGTGAGGCCGGCCCGAACGAGCAGCGTCTGCCACACTTGACACTCCACTTTCAAACTTCCTGTCCCAGTCATACACCTGCTACAGCGATAAACATGCATCACCATATTTCGTTTTCATTCTGCGATGGATTTCACTGGGATTCACACCCTCACTTCCCAAGAAACGGATGACAGAATGTTGCTCTTCCCTGGTGCATGCTTCTAAGGGAGCCGCCATCTGAGAACTGCTCTACTGCCGTCATACGCTCAATGTTGCCAGATATAAAACAAGCAAAACATGACTCTTACCCATAGATATAACATATGTCGTCTTCAACTACACACATTACATTCTCAAATTTATATCACCATTTTAAGGTTACTTATTGACTGCCCCTCGTATAAAGAAAATGTGCACATATATTGCGTTTCAGCTAATCTCGGGCAAGACATGGCTGCAGCCACATACATTGCAAGCAATATCAAGATATAAGATGAAAAATTTGATAACGATCAACTGTAGTAACTCGATGTTTGAAATTTGCTTTGTGATTTACTTTGAGTTGGGCATTGAAGCACGTTAGGCCATAGGTTGTTCAATTTTTGTTTTCCTTTCCTCCCTACAACTAAAGATCACCCTTTAATTCCTTTGGGGGTCCTGAATAAACTAGTAAGGCAGCAGAACGAGGCACAGAGAAGTGCTCAACCCCATGCCGGGATCCAGGAGAAGAAAAATGTTACTGAATTGAGCACTCCTTTCTTGGCCATATTTAAGAAAAGAATTGCAAAGATTTGATGAGTGGAGAGCAGTGTTTTGAAAGACAAGTAGGATATGTTGTAAATGTTAAGTTAATGAGATGTGTGATTTATGGCAAATGCATGGCTTTCCAATTATGAACAGTCACCTCCATAATCGATGTGAACACCCATCATAATGTGCGACGCTCTCTGTGGTTTCTGGCAAATATCAACAAACAATGTGCAGTTGGACCACAATTCAGCTCCAATATTTAAAATAAAAAAAATATTGAAATGGAGAATCCATATGGGAACACTATAGACAAGCATTTGTAGATACCTTTGTTTCCCTCATCAACATGGTGGAGCCAGGAAGTATAATTGTATACAACTTGCAATGGAACAATGTGAGGCCCAATTAGGGCCCAATATATTTTTCAACAACTTTCTGATGTTGTGGTTACAAGTGGAAGTGTGCCTCCATAAACAGTAGATACTGCAGGGAAGGCTGCTCCAGTTGCATCATCGACAGTGTTAATGCTTGTTGCTCGGCAGAAAAAGCATTTCAGGAGCAGATGATTTTCGAGGTCGATCTTTTGGCAAAGACAGAAATTCAGGGGGGTCGAGGGACACTGGTGTGGATGGTGTACTCGGTGGTGCACTGTGGGTGACGGATAGGGCGGGTGGCTCGCAGATGCAGATTACAGGTGGAACGATTCCCAGCTTCTTGTTGGTGGCTTCCTGCGTCGTACTCTCAAAGTGCCGAACTTCTTCCATGGACATTCCTGTATCAACACACCCAGCAACAACCACAACAATGACTTCTCAAAATAATAACACCATAATTCGAGAAGTATCAGTTTCCTTGTTTACTTGTTTGTTTTGCTTCAATTCACATCCTAAACTGCTGGACGGAAGAAGTTGAAAACTGTGGTTGTACTCAAGGTGTACAAAGGAAGGTTTCAGGTGGTAAAAAGCAATTCATAGTCCCAGGGAAGCACCCAAATTCTCTCTATGTAGCTGTGTATAGTGGTCCTTTCAAGTCTTACTAAAATAAGGTACTTCTGGAGGAATTGATCATCCATAAGGATGGATTCTTCACCAGTATCCATAAATGAATTTCCCTGAGAAGCATGAGAGATATTGTGTGTGGTGGCCGGTTATAAACAGCCACATTAACATTTTGACAAATCAAAAATAACGTATATCATAACAGGTCGTTATTGATGCTCTTATATAAAAACCACAAGAACAAGAATCCTTCACAAAGGGTCAGGTACACTTGACTCCTAATGCTGTAACTCAATGTTCCAGTGGTATTTGGAGAAAGGTGTAGTGAGTACCAAATTGGACTTGCTCCTTGTGAACACAAACCTCTGCGCTTATCTTCTGGGATAGTGAAGGTGATGAAAATTCTGCTCACTATGTGAGCATGCACAAAGCCAATTCATATAGGGTAATTCCGTGCCAACTCACCGAAATTTCAAAAACCTCCCCAGGTCACCTCCTCAGATTTTGCTGGAAAAATTCTTAAATGTAGATCTATATGGCTCTACCCACCATGCAAAAGAATAGCTTTCAATTCCTCATAGTTTAAAAAATATCTATCTCGAGAGACCTTTGAAATTTGGCCCTAAAAATGCCAAATGTGAAAAACGCATTTTTTTTCAACTTTAGGGGCTTATAATTTTATAATGGACTCCTCTAGAAAGTTAATATTGCAAATATTTACTAATTGGCATCCAACTTTTTCAATTCTGGCATCAGATAGCCTCTGGGATGCATATTTCTCACTCTATAGGAAGCTAAAAATTGCTATTGGGCCAAAACAAGCTAAAATAAGGTGAAAGTATAGTAGCCCTCCTGAAAATATGGAACTTAGAATTTTTTCCTCATAACACAGTGATTATAGGGTCATTATCTATCCATAGATACATTTTTGTTGGGTAATACAGTTAGGTGATGAATTATAAAAGTTTTACCATAAGCCCTTGCCTCCGAGGCTCTAAAATGGACCAATTTTGTCCCCTGGTTTGACCATGTGGCTAGGGGTTTAGGATCTTCATTTTTTTTCTAAAGATTGCCTCATATAAGATGTGTCTACTGACCGAATAATTTTATCTAACGCCCATGGCTTCAAATTAAATAAATTTTTATTTACATGCACGTTTTTTTAATAATTATTCACTTTTTTCATATTCATGAGCTTATAAATCTGAAACTGAACACTCTAGCAAAGTGATACTGCAGATATTTATAAACTGGCATATGAAATTTAAGGATCTGTTATCAGAATGCCTGATAAATGCATATGTTTCTATCTGTAGGAAGTTGAAAATGCCACTTTGACCAAAATGGTGAATATGCAGGGGGCATTAACTGAGGTTATGTAACAACTTAGATTATTCTTCTCATAAATTAATAATTATAAGTATTTTTTATTCAAAATAATTCTTGTAATGATATCCAAACATATGCTTGGGTTTTAATTTTAAAAAAATGTCCTGTTTTAGTTATTTTTTAGACCTGTTATTTTAATTAGACCTGTTTCTAAGATGTAAATTGTGCCTCTGAGTGCTAGATAATCATGATAATGAATGTCTAAAAGATGAAAGGTCATTAAAGAGTTTAGAATCCAAACTAGAATATCTTGGTTGGATAAATGTTCCCCCCCCCATCCCCTTTATAATAGCAATTGTAAATTAGCTCAGGTGTAACCAATCATTCAAAATCACACCAAGTTAATTGGCCTCCACCTGTGTTAAATTGTAGTGATTCTGATTGTTTCAGAACAAAATCAGCTGTTCCTGTAGGTTTCCTCTGCTGTGCAGTGCATTTTACAGCAAAGACTCAATCACGAACACCAAGGAGCTTTCAAAAGACCTCTGGGATAAAGTTGTGGAAAGGCAAAGATCAGGGGATGGGTATAAAATATTTCAAAGGCCTTGAATATCCCTTGGAGCACATTCAAGCCAATCATTAAGAAGTGGAAGGCATATGATACCACAAGGCCTAGATAAGGCCGTCCCTCCAAACTGGATGACGAAGGGGGAGACTGATCAGAGAGGCCACCAAGAGGCCATTGGCAACTTTGAAAGAGCTACATGCCTTTATGGCAAAGACTGGTCACTGTGTGCATGTGACACAATATACCAAGCACTCAACAAGTCTGGCCTGAAGGTGGGGTGGCAAGAAGGAAGCCATTACTCAAAAAAGCCACCTTTCAGTCCCGTTTGAGGTTTGCAAAAAACATTCTGGAGATCCTGAAGCGATGTGGCAAAAAGTTTTGTGGTCTGAGGAAAACGATGGGACTCTTTGGCCTAAATGCAAAACGGTACGTTTGCCACAAACCCAGCACAGCACATCACCCAAAGAACACATCCCTACTGTGAAGCATAGTGGTGGCAGCATCATTTTATGGGGATGTTTCTCATTAGCAGGAACTGAGGCACTTGTCAGGATATAAGGGAAAATGAATGGAGCCAAACACAGAAAAGTCATACAGGAAAACCTTCTGCAAGAAAGCTGAAATTGGGATGGAAGTTCACCTTTCAGCATGACAACGACCTGAAACATACAGCTAAATCTTCACTGGAGTGGCTAAGGAACAAAAAGATAAATGTCCTTGCGTGACCCAGTCAGAGCCCCGACCGAAATCCAATCGAAAATCTGTGTCGTGACTTGAAGATTGCTGTCCATCAACATTCCCCACAACTTGGCTGAGCTTGAACAGTTTTGTACAGAAGGATGGGCAAATATTGCCCATGGATGAGGGAATGGCAGTTGAAGGTGTGCAAAGTTGGTGGAGACCTATCTTAACAGACTCACAGTTGTAATTGCTGTCAAAGGTGCTTCCACAACTCACCAAGTATTAACTCAGGGGGTGGACACTTATCCAACCAAGATATTCTAGTTTTGTATTTTTAATTAATTTTCTGAAATTTGTAGAATTTTTTTTTCATTTGGAAGTTGTGGGTTACGATGTGTAAGTAAAGGTGGAAAAAGTTTGATTTAATGTAATTTAATTATAGGCTGTAAGGTAACAACTGGTGAAAATTTTGAAAGGGGTGGGGGGCTGTTGACTTTCTCTGGGCACTGTATATTCTGACAAAGTATTTGAGACACATTTGTTTTAATACTGCCGGAATTTTTCTTTATTAATTATTATTATCATTATCATTTATGATCAGCAGAAATAAATAAAAAATTTAATCTTAAGGATATTTCAATTGCGGAGAGGAGGAAGAGGAATACGAAGAAGAAGAAGAAGAAGAAGAAAGAAGAAAAGATAAAGACTGACATCGATTGCAGGCTGCTTTTTATTTATTATTTATTTATTTTTAAAGGAAACATTTAGTTGTCATGGAAAAAGCTATTTTGCCAAAAAAGGGATGCACATCTCTATTATGTATGCTACATGAACAACAGCAGTATCTTGAAACCTCTGAAGATGGGTCAAGGCCAGGACTTCACAAAAATATCCCACAAAGGAGAGCACTGAGTATGCCTGAAATCACAAAAATTCCTTCCTCATGCCTCAAAGGCTCAGGCTTCATTCAAATAATCGTGTTGTACACAGGTATTTAAACACTAAGTTTTCTTTACTGACAGTAAAAAAAAACTTCATTTTATCCACCAATGTGACTTTCAGGGATTACCAATGGCAATACATTGTTAAAGTCATACAGTTGACCATGATAAGGACCTTCCTAATTACCCCATTTAAATCCAGTGCATGAAAGAGTCTTCAAATTGTGTACTTGTTTATTATCTGGGCAAAGGTTGGAATCACTTACTGGTTTCACCTTTGTCAAGCATTTGCCTCAGCATACACTGTATATGTACATGCCTAAGGCCCTGTCACACTTGACGATTTAGCCAGCGTATGGCAACGTATCAAAATGTATCTAAAACGCTGGCGTACGCTGAACTATTGTTTGTTTTTTCAGTTTTGGGCGTATAATAAGTGTTGGACGTATGCATAACGTATTAGTAACGTACACAGAACGTTTCGATAACTTATAGATAACTTATACCAACGAATGCTTAGCGTGTTGTCTGCGTTCACAACTTATGCCCAACGATAGTCTAAGTATGCATAGCGCGCGCGCGTATCGCCGACGATCACGTGGCGTAGCCTATTAAAAGGCTGCCGCTCGAGATTCAAATCATAACCGCACTAGACATCGAAGTGTCAACATCACCGTCATGCCGAAGAAAACTTCGAAGAATGCTGCAAAGAAGTCTCCTGGCCATGGCGTGGACGTGGACGCAAGGAGGATCCTCATCACCCACACCTCCCCCATCACACTCACCTACTACTACTGACATGGGCCTACTACTACTACAACTACAACTACTGACACGCTCACCTACTACTACTACTGATAACTATTGACATGGACATGTACTCATCATGGAGTCTGAAACACTGACGAGTTCCTCCTGTGTGAACCCCATTTTTATATACCAATTCCCTAAACCTGCCAATAACGCAATTATACGGTAGCTGTAAGTTAAGAAACACATTCAGTAAGTTCTGTGGTCGTCCGGAAGACGTCAAATAGGTCTACATACGTCAATATGCGTTTGAGATACGTTACACATAGGTTCAAAGCACGTTACTCAAGGTTAGAAATAAGTTTTGGGTACGCTCGACATTACTCGACGTATTTCGACTTATGAGTAACTTGCAAGTTGCAAGTACGTGTGTCGGTTGCTACGATCGCATAACGTGCCGACAACTTATGGCTAGCGTATGCGGAACGTGTGAGTCATACGCCGAGCACGTCAAAAAATTTTGAGCATGCTTAAAATTTGTCGACGAGCTCGGCGTACTACGACGTATGCCAGCGTGCTTCAGCGTGCTTCAGCTTGCTCTTAACGTATACAAACTTACCCAAACATATTCGACGTGGGCCAGCGTATTCGCCAAATTTTCATACGTCGGCATACGCTGGCTAAAACGTCAAGGTGTGACAGGGCTTTAGCTATGAACAAATTTGGAGTCAGGACAGGTACCGGGGATTGGAGAGTATCAAATGTAACACTTATTTTAAAAAGGATCCAGAGAAGAATTGAGAAACTATAGACCTGTTAGCTTGACTTCAGTTGTGGGGAAGGTTTGGAGACATTAATTTGGGACCGGATGAGGAACCATTAAATAAAATACAAACTAATTAAAGGTAGTCAGCAAGGTTTACCAATGGTAGTTCCTGTTAACAAATCTTTTAGAGTTCTATGAAGCAGTGTCTGATTGGGTGGATGAGGGAAAGCCAGTGGACATAGTATATCTAAACTTAAGAAGGCATTTGATAAGGTACCACATCGGAGGTTGTTAGCCAAGGTGAGGGCTTGTGGAGTGGCTGTCAGGTAGCTAATTAGATTGCAAACTGGCTTAGTGGTAGGAAGCAGAGTGGCTGTGAATGGGAGAATGTCTTGTTGGGAGGATGTAAGTAGCGGGGTACCTAGGGATCAGTACTGACCATTACTGTTCATTATTTACATCAACGATTTGGATAATGGGGTAAAGAGTAAGCTTTCAAATTGGCAGATGACACAAAGCTTGGAGGTGAGGGGACCGGCAGAGAGGGTGGTGATCAGATACAGGAAAGTATTGATACTTGCATCGATTTGGAAAAAGATTGGCAGATGGAATTTAACCTGAGCAAGTGTAAGGTGTTTGGGGATGGGAAAAGAACAATGAAAGTCGAGATTACAGGATGCAGGGATAATTTGGAGCGTGTCACACAGGAGAAGGATCTGGGGGTGGTATAGATACGGGAGGTAAGCAGGCAGCACAGTGCCAGGCCAGCCATAGGTAAAGCAAATAGGGTTTTAGGTTGTATAAGGAGGGGGATAATTTCTAAATCAAAAAGAGGTGGTGT